>JAUBNY010000219.1:1982485-2238875 GCA_032275445.1 Crypturellus soui | reverse complement strand
CTCTGGAGATCTTCAAGACCCGCTTGGATGCAGCCCTGTGCCACGTGCTCTAGGTGGCCCTGCGTGTGCAGGGGGGTAGATGTCCTCTAGAGGTCCCTTCCAACCTTAGGCATTCTATGATTCTGTGATTCATGGTAGTACTGAATATATGAGTACTGTGTGCAGATCTAGCTTTCCCCATAATCAAAACTCTGTATAAAACTTGCAGAATTACAAAGAAGGGCAATAAAGATGAGTAGAAATATGGAAAAGCCTTGATAGGAAGAAAGACTAAATGGAGATTCTTCAGGAAATAATAGAGGGGGCCTGTAAAGTGGTAGTGGAGAAGGGGAGTATGGAACAATTACTCACAACGTTTCATAGCAGAGCTATCGGGCACTCAGTAAAGTAATCGCATGTGAAGTATAAAACAAAATGAACTAATTTTTCATACAGCGCATAATTAAATTGTGGAACTTTCTGCCAAGGAATGTTGTGAAGGCCAAAAGTATAAATCAGATCAAAAAGAGGTTTGACACATTCATGGAGATTTTAGCTGTTGGTGGTTATTAAACATGATGGTCCACACTCAGTCTCTGGTTCAGGTACTTACTCATTTGAATTTGCTGTATACTGAAGTGGTCTATTTTAATTATACATTCTTTTAATCTTATGTTAATCATATAATGTTGTATCTTTTAATCATAAGTTTTAATTATCTCATTACTATAGCTTTGTGATATTTAACACAGAAAGAACCTGCTAGTGTTTGTGTTTCCATATTTTACTTGATTCCGTGTGGTGGGACGTAGCATTTATTACCTTACCTTTCCTCCAGGCTGAAAATTGAAGAGCTAGAAGCTGAACGCAGCAAACTGGAAGAGGAGAACAGGGCTCTGGAAATGAAGCTGGAGAAGCTCACCCTGCAGGTAGGAAATGCAGCGGGTCCAGAAGGGCTGGAGAACTTGACCCGGTCCGTTCAGCAGAGCTGTTCTGCTGGATGTGGCAGAGAGCATCTTGCAGCACAGCTCTCAGGCTGGACAAGGCTGCTTTGGGAAGCGTGTGCAGGCTGCACCAGCTCACCCTGCCTTTGCTTCAGCATGTTATGGATGTGCTGTGGTGTCAGGTTCAGCCACATGAGAATAGTTGCCTTTTCTAATACGTTTGTCTGGAACCTCCTCTTTTCCATCTTCAGAACCTTAAAAACTGTTCTGTGTTAGAAAACTCCCCTGCCATAAATCATCAGTTTGCAACTTCATTCATTGCAGAACAGATGCGTAGACCAGGCTTATCAACCAGTAGTAGATAAGAAATTTTGAGGTCTGTCTGTTGTGAAAGCTCCATTGCTGTTATCAGTAAGAGAGACAAGGGCTTCCAATTTGTGTCCTCATTAAGTAAGAGTTTTCCAACAGCTTCTCAACAGCATCAGTGCTGTTAAGAAGGTGACGTGACAGCATCTGCAGACCACAGAAAGAGAGGGAGAAGTTGTGAAACAGCAGGGTGAAAGGGTGTGTTGCTTTTGCTGCCTTAATGTAGGCGCTTTCGTGATTCTTTTGCTGAGGTAGATGCTGTCCTGTATGACAGGAGGTCTTCAGATTCATTCTAGTTATGTCAGTGAATTTGCCCCTCACTGAGGGCAAAGGGGAAGCCAGCAGCAGTCTGGTGGACTGCCTGTTCAGGCTGCTTTCATTTTGGTAATATCTTCCATGTGCAAAGAGGGGCATGAGAGTTGCTTCAAGCTTTTCAAATATTTCCTGTTAGAGAGGTGGTGGAGTGAGCAGGAATCTAAGCCTATTTATTTAATCAAAACCCATCCAGCCCTGAGTTGTGTTATCTCTCCCTTCTGTTCTCTTTGGTATGCTCAACAATCCAACATTGTAGCATTTTATCCTCTTAATTTTTCTTTATTTCTCTTTCTTGCTTTTTTTCTTTTCTTTTTTTCATTTTTGTGTAAATGGTTTCATGGTAGAATACCTGCAGGTTTGAAATTACCTAGATTTCAGACAGACCATTGATTTTTATCTTGACACCTATTAGACACAAATCAAACTTCTTTTTTTTTAAGTACCAATTCCTAGAGACAGGGGAGGTGACAGCTTAGGTAAAGCAGGGAGCTAAGAGTTGCTGAGCGTCTCTGCTGAGCCACGTTCGGTATGAAACCTGTCACCTGTCTCCGCTTTAATTGGCTTGCAGTCATCAGGAGGAGATGAAAGCTTTGGGCTGGCGTTTGGGTGCTCAGGTCTCCAACATACCCAAGAGCAGCTTTGGTTTCCAGCAGGTCACAGCTCACTCAAATCACATGTAATGTGTCATCATTGTCTCACAATAGCTCCTCCCTTGCCAAGTACTCCCGACTAGAGAAGTTCCTATTTTCTTGGTGATATCTAGACATGCTCCACTTTGCTTGTATTGCTGAGACCATAATTTAGCTCTTGAGATACCAAATCTTGATTTTTTCAGAACCCACCTTCAGTGAGGAAAGGTCTATACCCTTGACTGTACTCTTGCTTAGTATCTGCCTTCTGGTCACCTGTAGAGGAGCTCAGCAGCAGTTACCAATCTGCTCGCTGAGCTTTTGGAGTAGAAATGTAATGCAGTGACAAATTGGGAGCAAAATGGGACCTGCATGCTATGGCAGAGCTGCTTTTTGCCTGTGTAGGAAGGCTTGGGTGGCACAATGACAATTGTGCTGCTCACCAAAAAAGCTTCAATAGTTCATCACAGGATTCTCTATGGGATAGCTCGTTAATGGTGCTCTCTCTTGCAAGCTGGTACTGTGCTCATCAGGGTGTTGTGGAGCTACGTGGGGGAGAATAGGAAGGGCTTGCAGTCAGAGCAGAGAAAAATGTCATGGGAGGGATGAGATAACATGAAGGTGCAAGGGAAGGAGGGGAGGAAAATGGTTATCTTGCTTAGCCAGTCTGGGAAAGAGACGTCTGCCATCATAGCTAGTTAGTGAGCTGAATTAAGGTAATTGTGCCATTATGTCTGCTTTGCCGAAGCCGAGGACATGGCTTTAATTCTTTATTTGACCAGGAGGTCGCTCTACTCTTCCTTAACTTCTCACTTCACTCTGTGTCTTAGCGGATTGGCTGCCAAAAATATCTCCAAAGTGGCGGTGAGTAAAGAGGAGAACATATTACAGGAATATGTAAGTTGAATGTCAAGGTGTCAGTGTTAGTCAGTGGTCAAAATTTCAGCACTCCTCGGAGGGTAAAGCATCAACCTTCCCAATGAAACTTTCTGAATTTCTTTTTATTCACCTGGAGTATCAGATTCTTTGACAGCCCAAGCTTAGAATGACTATTTCATAAGTGCACTAGAAATGATTTCTTACAGCTCAAACCCATTAATTTAAGAATGAACTTACAAATTCACCTCTTCCATCAATGCTGAGAAATATACTGAAAATATTATTATACACTCAGATAAGGTCACATTGTGAATTTGACATACTGTTTTTTTCCTCATCTTTGAAAAGAATCATTGGGAAATGATGAGTTAAAATAGTTTCTTTATCATAAAGAAAAAAAAAGGCAAGGCAGACTTTACATATAGAAATAACAAGATTTTACTGAACAGAAGGACTTGAGTGAAATTACAAACATGGGAAAAGCATGGCATCAAATCAAAGAAAAGTGTAAGAGAAATAGGGAATGGCATCAGATGAGGTAGGAAGATCATGTCTAACAATCTGCAGTTTATCTGCAGTTCCTTCTTAAAATAAAATAAAACCTAACTCTTGCCTGATTTATAGCTATGAAAAGTGCCCAGGGTGCATAGGAGGGATATATTAAAGGTGAATTTGGAAGAAGAGGCAAGATTTAGAAATGAGGCTTTAGCTGCTCTTACACCATGCTGAAGTCCATTTAGTTCCTGAAGCCATGTGCAGTGAACAAAATCTAAGAGGATGCGGCTAATCTTTGGTAACCCAGAGTTCAAAACTGTCAAGGCCTGACTGTTTTGATGTGTGGAAGGGAGTTCTGCTTTAAAACTGCTTGCCTCCTGTCACGTCCTTTTGTGCCTGAGTAGCGGCACGTGGCTTTCGCCCATCTCTGCTCTGGCTGCTTTCACCAATGGGCCATTTCTGAACTACCTTGACCCCCACTGACTGACCGCAGGGCAAGTGCACGTTGAAAGGTACTTTTATGTTAGACAGGTGTGAGATTTGTGCTCCCTGAGCTCAATATTAGCAAGTAAAGAATGGAGATATTGATGGCTATCTGCAGCAGCGTATATAGCATTTGACATCTCTTTGTATTCTCCCCTGTGTGGGGACAGCTTGAATTATGGCTGGAAACACTTTCCACTACCACAGCCCCCCTCTTCCAACACCTCTTGGCTCTTGGCATCGGGCTGCAGGCTGCATTGATTTTCCTTCACTGGTATAAAGACTTTAGCATGGATATTACTCACTGGTCAGATCTTTACTGCTAATAAAACCCTCGGATTGCAAATATACAAGAAGTGGAGGGATTGTAGAGAAATGATATCCTGCTGAGGATGCTTCCCCTGCCATCACCCAGGACATTATCTTAAGGAAAACATTGCAACGGTGTCTCGGGAGAGGAATTCAATTAATATGTGAAAAGAGCAAGTTTAACCAGACAGCTTTATCTCCTCACCCCCACCTGCCTCTCCTTCAATGAAACCAAAAAAGTTTATACTCTTTAGCCTGAGAAAGCAAATGCACTGTTATTCTTTGGCTTACGCTGGGCAGAGTTGCCAAGGTTTTAGTAAAGGGTTTGGTTTGTTGGGTTATCTGAAATGATCTGGACTATCTTCCCGATTTGCTGGAGGAAAAATGCAACTTGAGGCCTGGAGCAAAAGAGACGAATCAAATCAGGACTTTTTGGGTAAAGTGGAAGGAAAGTCTTGTGGAGAGGCTTCAATTAGCATTTCTTGCTGCTAGGAGCCTCGTGTTTACAGGCAAGCAAGCGGATGTGAAGTGTTCCTTATGCAAATACTACTCTCCTGCTTTTCCTGCTCTCCTCTACTCTTGGTCTTGAAGGAGAAGAGATTCTTCAAGTTTGGCTGCTTCAAGGAAGATTGATTAAAATCAGCTGCAGTTGGACTTAATTGGATCCATATGCTTGCAGAGGGAACAGGACTAGTTAGAGCTTCTCATAATTAGTTCACAGCTGGTTGGTGAGGAAAATAAAGCTCCAGTTAGAGCTCAGAGAACTCTGGAGCTGTACAAATAAAAGGTAGGGGGAGATATATATATATATATTTTTTATACAAAGATGTGTTAAGGATTGGACACTATCCAGTCTGATAACCAGGGGAGCACCCTTATCCCCTTGTATATCTGCATGTGTTTGTGTTTATGAGGCCAAATGGAAGGGGTCTTTATTTTCTTTCTTATTTTCTGAGTAAAAGGAATCTCATGTGATGAGTGGCAGTCAAGGAAATGTGAACAGGGTCACAAAATGTAGGAGATCTTGGGGACTGGGACAGACTGTACAGGCTGTGCGAAAGGCTCGTGGTTTTGCACAAACTGGTCGACTTTGGGCACCTACAGCCAGGGTGGATTATCGTGGCCCACTCTTAGCTAGAGCTCTCCCGATTAAAAGTCCCAGCTAAAACTGTGCATAAAAATGAGAACTTTAAGGCTGGATGTAGTTTGGTAACTTATGGTGTGGGAACACTCCTCTGGATCAGCGCTGGCTAAATTCAGCCTAAATTGTGACACTGGGAGAGAAGGAAGAGTCCACAAAGCACCTGGGAGCTGCCGGGGAGCACCTCATGCCACCAGAGACACTCGTGGCTAATTTGTCTTGCCAGCATGGCTTTACTGGTGTATTCTGTGATGCTTGGTAGTATTTGTGCAGTAGTTTCAAATTTCCATCTTTGCTATTGTTATCATCCCTTTTACATTTTTTTTTCTCGTAGTCTTTGTGAGTGACCTAGTCTCCCTCTTTTCTAGTGTTGTTCTTGAGGGACCAGCAGATGAGCACTGGGAGCTGTACTCCAAGCACAGATTGCTCTGTGTGATCCCCTATGGCAGACAAGGAACATTTCTCCTCTTTAAGCATTAATGACTCATTTTATAGTTAGATCTTTGGCGGCCAGGCAGTAACTAGCTTGAAGTTAAGAGCCCGAAGCAAAGTTGAGGTCATTTAATAGTCTAACTGTTCATTATGTGACCAGTGAAGAATGATGAATGAATCATTTACACTGTTATAAAACTTAAAGGGACATTGTCAACCTTTCAAGGTTCCCTAATTGACCTCTCAAATGTTCATGAGTCTTCTGATTGGATTATCTGGATACCTTCCCTTTCACAAACTTCCTTTCTTTTTCTTTCCTGGTTTTGTGCCCATTACCCTCTGTGCCGTAGCTTGCCCTCGTTTCTGAAGTTCTTAAGTAAGGGCTCATTGGATGGATTTGTGCAAACCGCTTTTATTTCTTCAATCAGGAATAACTTTTAGCAAGGCAAAAATTCTGGAACTAAAGGAACAGATTTTGGGGTAATTCGGAGGGATTTAATTACAAGGTAGAATAGCTGAGAAAGTCCAGTGGGAGACTTGATAAAAAGAAGATAAACTAAACCTGAAGTGCTGCTGGGTCTGCAGAAGATCAGGTTGCCCTGCTCAGCCCTACATGGAGCTTCCTGGCAGTGTGTGGAAGTGGCCATGGAGCAGAGCAATCTGTGATCTTTCCCTCGGACTTGTGCTTGGTTTTATCAGAATTATTGCTCAATTTTTAAGTACCAAGGGTCTCTTCTGTATCTGATAGCCTGCACCAAACTTTTACTGATGTAAGGAAGGGTGTACCTGCTCAAGGATGTATAAGAGAGCGAGTACTTACTACCACTCTTTGGGTCATTCCATAGTTTTGCTCAAAACGCTGAGTAGTTTGTGTGGAAAACATCCATGTTGCCTTAGCTAAGTTTATACTATTTGCTAATAATTACTGGCCCAATAACTCAAGTATAAAACAGGCATTTGGCTCAGGGATTTGCATTCCCAATTAGCAGCCTCACTGCAGGTACCTTTTGGGGCATTTGCAGCTACCTTGACCCTTTCAGGGGTCTCCACACGACCTAAATGCTTCTGCTGGTCACTGTAGGTGGGAAGCCTAGATATTCTGGGTAGTCATTCCTGGCAAATCAGAGCTATGTGATGCTTCCCTAGAACCTTGGAGGCACCGGGGTGTATGTGCCCAGCCCTGGCTGTG
This sequence comes from Crypturellus soui, assembly GCA_032275445.1. Lineage (NCBI taxonomy): Eukaryota > Metazoa > Chordata > Aves > Tinamiformes > Tinamidae > Crypturellus > Crypturellus soui. Next base: position 2,231,714 of record JAUBNY010000219.1, on the reverse strand, counting down.
ATTGCAACCTGGGCTGATTGAATCTGGCTGCCGTGGAGAGCACGGGAGAGGCGATGTCACCCGCTGTAACAGGCAGTGATTAGAGAAGCGGCGCCGTCGTCACCGAGCGTGTACTGCGGTTGTTAGCATGAGCAGAAATCTCTGCTCTTACATCTTCCCTTCTGTTATTGCCTGAGCTGGTTAGGTTAAACGACGGCCAAGTCGCTTGCCTGGGTGGGTATCTCTGGTGTTCACAGCAGGCTGCTGAAGGGGGAGGCTAACATCTCACCCAAGTGAATTCCAGGGAAAAGAATTACCTGCAAAAGGCACCTCAAATACAGGCTGTCTAAAAGGATTATATCTGTTATGTGAGGGAAAACATCTGGAGGCTTGTGCATGTGGGTTTCATACTGGAGAAAATCCTAGACCTGGTACGAAGCGGAAGGAGAGGAGCACCTGCTTTGCTCTGAGCTTTGAGGACTGAGGTTATGCAAATATTTGTGCATGTTAATTCTGAATACACTGGAGTTCCTAGAATTAAGGGTAATGGGAAACTTTCCTTGGGATCAGCAAGGAGAAGTATAAAGGTGCCATCAGGTCTTACATTTGTCATTAGGCAGCTCAAGGGGAAGCTGTTTCTTGGCCTCACCAGGCCTGATAAATGTGCTGTGCAAAGTGTGTGTCCAATAAAACAGACACGCACAGTTCAGGCTGGCTAATGTTTGTTAACATCAGAGACCAAAAGTGTGCAGATGTGCATTTGTGCAGGGAAAAATTAACAACATGCCCTTTAAGAAATATTTCTTAAATGAATTTGCACGCTGCATATTAAGCACCTGAAGCTCTGGGTTTTGCTGCCAGAGCCAACGCTGTTTATTTCATGCAGCGCTTTCCCCAAAGTTCTGCAGAAACTGATTAACATTTGCATAATACATTTAACGAGAAAAATCCATAATAAATTCATTAATGTGCTTCTTCCCCTATCCCTGAAAATATCAGCAGTTGTGTTGCATCACACGCTCGGTTAATGAGGAGAAGGGAGGAAGGGTGGGCACCGGCGTTCCCGGCAGCTCGGGAGCAGGGCCCAGGTCCCTGCACTCAGTGTTGAGGCACGGGGAACTCGCTGCACTGCTGGAGTGAATGGGAGCTGGGGAAGCGCCGTGGCCCCAGGAAAGGGCCCTGCTCCCGTTTTTGAGTTTAGAAAATGGCCCCCCATAACAACATGTAGTGGAAGATGGCAAAATAGAGGAAATGGGAATAGCAGCTGGGAAGGAGCTGTGCAAGAAGAAGGTTTCACAGGTGTAAAATGCAGAACCGCATTGCTGGTGGAGGCTGAGCTGAGTAGCTAGACACAACCGTTCTGAAAAGAGGCTTCACTTCTAAATGCCTCTAGTCTTATTTATAAAACCTCAAGGAGAAAAAAAAAGTTTCAGGAAATGCTGAGAAGCATGACTACCCCTTTGTAGTTTTTAAGTTTTTTCTGTGTAGTCATTTGATGGCACGAATTAGTTTCCAATTGTTCTTTCTTCATTTCCTATTATTCTTCCGCTTCTTTGAATTCAATTGTAGTGTCAGAAAGACAAAACAAAAATGTCGTTTAGAACCTTAGGGAAAACAACATTTGGAAAGGTTTGTTTACCGAGGCTCTGTGCTTCTCCTTGATTCCTATGAATAAACACCCCGTCCACGAGCGCTCTCCCTGCTTGGCGCCTCGATTTTCTGTGCTGGTTATTATCCCAGCCTGTGTTTGATGACCCAATTACTTTTGAGTTTTTGATAAAAAATAAATTAATAGATCACTGTTTCTTGCTGCCCTTCTCTTTGCTGGTGCTTCGGTTCTGCTCTGGCTTTTTGCTGCTGGTCTGTGAAAAGTCGGAGCCTTCTTCAATGCTTGTGTCCTCCTGATGAGGAGACTGAAGTTGCAACGTGGAGTTTTTCCTCCCCGCTCAGTGTGCGGACAGCTCAGCGCCGTCTCTGCAAGACAAAAGGCCAGGGAACATTGCCTGGAGTATGGAAAAGAAATGGAGCAGGAGTTCAGCTGTGGCTTGTGGAGAAGAAAAAGAAAACCTGCCTGTTTCATGGGACTGTGAAGCATGGGCAGGGGTAGCGATGTTGCTAAAATACGTGTGAGCGAAAGGGAAGATGCTCTGCGCTGAGCGTCTGGAGGGAAGGGCAGCGATGTTCAGAGAAGCTCTTTCTCTTTATGTACCAGGGGATCCAAATACGTGAGATGTTGATGCTTTTTGTGGTGCATCCCGGGTAGCTCTTCTCAGAACAGCCCAAACTGCTGCGTATTCGAAGCAGGAGGCAGAGCCCTGCGGAAGGAAAGCAGGTTCCCCCCAAAGAACTTGATCAAAGAGCAAGAGGAGACCTTTGCTCCTGTCACTGTGCACGAGCACCTTTGGGCCCCGGGCCCTGTTTGGGCTGGCAGTGGAGCTGAGGACGTGGCGGAGGAGACGGAGGTGTGAGGAGTGTGTCAAAGCCGGTGCGGATGGGCAGGGCCAGGATGCTGCCTAGCGCTCTGCCACGTCTGCGCTTACCCGAGCAGCAGTGTTGGCACATCAGGCACCCTTGCTTCTTCCCCTGATTAACATTTAAACTGGGTACATCCTTAAATAATATAGAAGCTGTGCCCGTTCCTTGCTTTTTGGATTTTTTTATTTTGGCAGAACATTCAAAGTGAAATAGAAATCCCCTGGAAGAAATACCAGGTGTGCTAGACCCACTATAAGGCGTTCAGTTGAGATCGTGACCTTTCAGAACAAAGATGCTTCTTTTGAAAGGGCCTTCGTTGTGCTCCTGGCTCTGGTGAGCAGCAACATGAAGGCTGCACAGCACGGACGGTCTCCACAGAGATCCTCTCGTGTATTTTTGGTTGTCTTCCAGTAGATATGTTCTTTTTCTCTGTGCAGTACTACCACATTTGCAGTCAGTAGTAATTATGGAAATTTTCTCATTTTTATGAGAAGGGGGAGGTAAAAAGCTGTTGGCAAAGCAACCTCTGTGAGGGAGCTGAGCTCTGGAGCTGCTTTCCTTCCAGATCGGTCATAGCTAGAGTTGCTGACCATAAGGACATTTCCTTAGAAGTGTGGGATTGGAGTTTATAGTTCATAGGAGCAGTGTGCATGATTAGGTATATGGGAACTGTTATGATTAATATTACAGTGCTGAGGCCACTTGAACAAGTGCAACGGCAGTGGATTTAATTGCATACCTATGTAAGTATGTTTGCATACAATTGTATTTACATGTAGACATAATCAGATCCGTGTGTGCTCAGTGGAGAACGTCACCCAGGTTATGTCAGCACAGTCAGTTTGGAGCGCAGCCGGAGAACCTGGAAGGCAGCAGAGCAGTGAGGGGTGTCACAGGGAGGAAGGGATGGAGGGTACAGCCTGCAGGTGCTTCCCTGGGCGCGCTGTAGCCATGGCAGTTGTCAGTCTATTCCTTTATGGCTCACAGAATTTGGGATAAAGCAGGTAGCAATATCACAGACCATCATTTTGGTTCTTTTCGGATGAGTTGAGGGGAGGAATAGCTCTTGTATAAAATACTAAATATTTTACCTGCTGCTGCCTTAGTGTTCTGGTGTCACGTAGAGACTGATTTCAAGACCCAGGTAAGCTGAGGGATTGAATGTACAATGTGGAGCTTTGCTGCTTTCCCAGAGTCTCTGATATCTTTTGAGCAGGATGCTGCCGTTACTAGTACTTGCTTAGAAGGCAGATCTGCCTTTATATCTGGAGATTTTTACATGGAGCCTTCCTTCGGTTGCCTGGTTCCCATAGGGAAGAACCGGAGACCCTGCAAAAAGCCCTGCTGCCCGGTGTGCTCCCCCTTGAGCCCCATTTCACCCCTGGCTACCCCAGCTCCTCGCCCATTCTGTTCGACTCGATGCGCTTTGCAGGGGATCAAAAAAAGCCTGAGCCAGTTCGGTGTGTGTGACACTTCCAGGGCTGACACCCTTTTCCCAGTTTATTCAATAGTAGCTTGAGAAGTTGTTACTGGACAACACTGCTCCTGAAGTGTTTATTTCTTTGGATCAAGATAATGTTGAATTCGCTGCTTGGAGCGGTTAACTCAAAGCCCTCCCCAATCCAGCAGGTTGCCCTATAGCCGTTCCTCTTATGGCTTCAGTTTATCCATAAATCTCTTGCATTCTTCTAAATCCGAAATGAAGAGATGACTCTCCCCATCTGAAGAGATTTTGATGCTGCTTGAAGTCTCCTTGTGCTGCCAGGGAAAAAACAATTGAGCTTTGAGGTTGAACTGAGAGGCAGATAAGATCACCAGATTTCCACAGCAAATGCAGAATATACTCTTCTCTAATGGATTCTTAGGCCTGTCTGACAAGTAATTGAATTGCTGGGGTAGGAAGGACTGTTGATTTGGGTTTTTTTTTACTTTTTTTTATCCTCTTAGTTTTGTGAGGGTGGGAAGTGAAAGGTGCTTTCTCCGTGTGACCCAGGATGCCTGTCAGAGATAGGGGAAGCTGATTAAAATGTCACTACGTGTACATGAGGGCGATGAGGTAAAAAGGGCTGATTGCTTCCTTGGTTCAGGGGAATCACCCTTGTCTTTGCGTAATCTGCTGCAGCAAGTAGTGCGCTTTGGGGGTAGAATGAGGCCACTGGGTAAATCTGGCCTCTTTCTCTGTGGCGTTCAGCAGAAAATAAATTAAACCCCTCTCTGTTCTGCTGCAATTACGAAGGCAGTCCTGCTCCAGCTGGGCAGCAGGGAGGTGCCGAGTCCTGCTGTCCTATTGCAGCAACTCCATGCTTCCAGGAGAGGCCGTGGGAGAGAGGGTAAGTGCCATGGGATGGCCCGTTCCTGCGCACAACCGCTTCAGGGGGCACAGGCTGAGCAGTGCCCGCATTTTATCGTCCTCTTCTTTAGAAGCACTAAGTGGGTCTCGATACAACAAGGGGGTGACACCGAGACACCCCTTGACGTGCTCTTTGGGAACACAAGGATGGCAAAGAAGCCGTCCAAGGCCTGCATCATTCAAACCCACCGAACAACAGCAAACAGACAAAATGGGACGATCATCAGGGAAATTGTGATAATGATAATTAGAACACAGAATGATTGAAGATTGTCAGTGTGCTGCTTTGGCAGGGACTATGCACATTGACATAATTGGCCTTTTCCATATGAATTGTGTGGTTTTCAGCATTTGATTTAACACTTTCGTGTGACTTATGGAGTTCGCCGCTGGAACAGGCCTGCAGGTCCCCAGGAGCGCTGCATTGTGCTTTTCCTCTCCTATAGCTGGCCACTAGGACCAACTTCTTTCCTTTTGTGTCTGCTGGTTGTGGAAGGATAAAAGCGGCTCGACCTGGAGTCCTTCCATCCTGCTTTGAAAGACAGCCAGATGTGAACTCCTAAGGTGAGCTCCTTCTGTTGTGCCTGATGACAAGGGATTTCCCTAACAAAACTCTCTCTAGTGTTTCCAAAAATCTTTTTGTCCTCTCAAAGAGAATATATAAAGTTTTGGGAGACCTGGCAATGGCATCTTCTTCTCAAAAGGACTTTTATGAATGTTTAATGCATAACAAAGACCCCATCTGTTTGTCATTTGTATCCTAATACTTGGAGGAGAATCCTACCAACCCTTCCGTGTAGACTCCTCTTAAATTCCTTTGATTTATAAAGACTATCAGAGGTGCAAGTAACTAGACATAGGACCACACTTAGTTACTCATTTTGTAGCCAAGTTGCATTTGGAGAAAATATTTGTGTTGTTTCTTGCTGCTGTTTAAGCTTTCCCCTTGCTGTGCTGGGGGAGTGCAACATCAGCACAGTTTTTCCTTTGCAGAGCTGGGGAGCACCCAATTCCCCCTCTCTGCTCCGGTGCTGCTGCATGCTCAGACCTTCCACTGCCCTGAGAAAGGGAGACGGCAGGAGAATTGCAGTCACTGGCTGTGCAGCGAATATGTAAAGGCAGTTTCAGGTGGTTTGTGTCTTGTGTATTGTTCTCTCTCCCCTCCTGACCCTACCTTGAATGAAATTCCTGCCCTCCTTTGGGCTGGGCAATCAGCAGATACCATCTGGGGCTGGAAAGAGGTGCCTGGAGCCCAGGAGCCGGGCGGGCAGGAGGAATATGGCAGGATAAGATTCATTAGGGATCTGATTCAATAACTGTAAAATGATGGGAAGTTTATGATCAAAGGCTTACTTGGAGCATTTTAATGACACAGTTATTTAATCCATTTAAAGCAGATAGATAAGCAGTTAAGTGAAATCTGCATCAGTCATCTTCCTTCTGAGCTGTTTATGAACCTGTTAGGGGCTCCAGATCACTGTGCAAGGCACTGGACGGATGACAGCTCCCGTAATTGAATAGCACGGAATGGGCTACCAGATTTTATAAGCCAATTTACACACAGGGTCAGTAAAACTTAATGCAAAGGCTTACGGTTTGTCTTAGAAACGTATGTGGTTAAATGTGCATGCTAGCAGCAAGAGAACCAGGCAAGGAGAAGGCGGAGCTGCTGGAAAGCCTTTCCGTGCAAAGTTCTCCAATTCCCCACGGGGGTATCTGCTCTGGCAGCAGCAGCAGAGCAAGCTGTTGTAGCGACAAGGCTCCGACGGGCCCTGACACGGAGCCATCGTGTCATCTACCACAGGAGCTGTAAATGTAAAATCCTCCCCAGGTCAGCAGGGCACAAAAGTGGTTTCTCATGTTTTCCGTCCGCTCTTGGCCTTGTGCCACCGTCCGTCCCACCTCACCTGGGCTAGCTGCCTTCTTCCCTGCCTTTCCTTGCCAGCCACTAGCACCAGCGCTTGGTAGTTGGGCAGCCCTCGGCTCCGCACACTCTGGGGAGCAGAGCCACTTGCCCTTGAGCTTTGAGCTGCGTGGGTGCTCCGAGGAACTTACAGCCGCTTCCAGCTGAAGCCCTCGGTGTGCATGGACGTGGCTGGAGGTGGCACCTTTTTATATATCTGAATTTTATCTGTCTGAAGAAGTATCGTTCTCCCCTCGACGTGCCCAGCTCCCCTTCCTTTCCGCGCTCGCTGGCAGCAAAGGCATCGATCGCAGCCGGGCGAGCGGAGGGGGCTCCATCCCTCCGCGTGGCCGGGATGCGCTGAGGCACCAGCCGAGCGATGGAGGCCATGCAGCGAGCGGCCTCCTTGTTTCCAAGCATTTCTGAGGGCAGCGTCTCCAAGGGCTCGAGGCCGTCTTGTTTCCTGCTCGCGCACAGCCTTGCTGGCCCGCAGCAGCATTGATTAGTTTTTAAACAGGCAGGTGATGGATGGAGATTTCAGGAGGGTTTGGTAGACGTGAGCGCATGGATGCAGCCGTGTGGAGGATGATTTCCCCCCTGCTCGTGCCCTGTTTCTGCTCATCCCAGGAGGGATCTGCTGACGTCTGGCAACAGCGTGGTCCTGCGGAGAGGCCAGTGCAGCTCCCGGGATCCCTGCTTGGGAACACACTCCGGCCCTTCGCTCCCAGCCTCCCCCTCCATGCTAGCTCCCTCTCTGCTCCCTGCAAGAGCTGAAAATGATTTTCCTTGTTTGAAAGTAGGTGGCTTGTCCACTTCCCAGATCTTCTACATCCCTGGGTTTTCTCAGCCACTGTTCTTTCCTATGAGCTTGGACTCTGAAACTCAAGGTCTCACCTGTGAAGGGTAATATATGAACAGCTGCTGTCCCCTTTGCCCTCAGGTTTATTTCTCGTGAGGCTTCATAGCTAAATAAAGTCCCTGCCCGGGTGACCCAACATTTGCCAACCATCTCATCTGGCAGAGCCGGGTGGTAGCTGGTACGTGGGTAGGTTCATTTGGACTAAGCAACTATCACACTGAGCAGCTTGGGAGAGAGAAGAGCCCATTTGCGTGTGGTTTGGCTCAGTGCACAGCTGAGGTGGAAGTGCCGATCGCTTCGTATGGATGAGACAGCATTCAGTAAGCAAATTGGAGCTTGCAGTTGGTTCAGATCCATGTGGAATTCATAAAATTGAATAGCATTTGCGAGTTCAACATGGACAAGCTTAATATGGATCCACAGCAAGCAAGTGTGCATTGAGGACTTAGAAAAGTTTGGGATTTTGTCTTTTTTTTTTTTTTTTTTTGTATATACAATGTTTGTATAGTTAGTGTCTCTCAGGGTTTTTTAATGTGGGTTAGAATTGCTGTCACTGACCAGGACATACTTGGAGAACCAAATTAGAGATTTCTAGCCAGAGTTTGTCCATTATAAGAAGACGAGTTTTGTAGCTGACCCCGAAACGGGATTTCATAGCAGACCAGCTCGTGGTCCAAGTTCTACCTCAGGACAGAACCATAATTCCTCACCCATCTAAACGTCTATTCAAAGGACATGAAGAACCACAGTTGTATTTTATTACCATGACGTGGGTGTGCTGGAACATCAATAATCTGAGATTGTGGGGTGAGTTACATGTGGAGCCGTCTTGCCTTCCAGACAGTGTCCTGTCTGTCCCACGTCCCCTCTGGAGCCCTTCGGGAACCTACAGTCTCCAGAGGGGCTCAGCACAACCACCCTGGTGGCAGAGGAGGCCTTTACAGGCAGCTGTGTAATATCCATGGGTGAACTGGCAGCAGGCTGCGCTGGGAGCATGAGAAATAGTTTATTAAGGCTCTGTCAGCTGAAGAAAGAAGAATGTGTGTGCCGAGTGTTTATTTTACAGGGAACGGGTAAATACGGAGGATTTTATTTTTGTATCAGATATGTTAAAATTGGCTCTCATCAGACACTGATATGATAAATCTGTTAGACATCCTGCGTGTGTAGATACATATGTATGTCAACTGTCATTGTAAAATTACTAGCTCTCTCAAATGAGTATGCATGGCTAAAATAGGGCTGTCTACCAAGCAGTATTTCTATTTTATCTATTCTTGTTTTCTTGAGCTTTTGTATCTCAGTCCATCTTTGTTTTTCTTGTCACCATCTCTCTGAGAAAGTGGAAATGCTCTAACCAACTTTGCTCCCTTCTGCTATTTGAGACCACCAGGGTCATCCCCAGCCCATGGGGTAGCGGCGCAGGCACCAGTTGGCGCTGTGGGGGCTCCTGCATGTGCCGAGGCCTTTACTGCAAAAATAAAATAATAAAATAAAAATGCCTTATTCCTAAGGACAGCGATGTGCCAAGACTGCAAGGGGTAGAGTGATTGGGAAGGCAGGAACAGCAGGGCAGGAGGTCCAAGTATGGGATAACTTGGGAGTTGTGGCAACAAAAATGACACTGACTGATTTAAAACCCAGTGGCCAAAGAAGATGGCCTGCCACAAACCTGCTGCTTTTTTTCTTTCTGTGCTCTAAACACCAAATAACCCTCTTATAAACTGTAGTTTTCTTATGAGATTCTTACGAGATCATCTATATGGATCAGCATACATGCTTTTAAGTTTGCATTGCAACAGCAGAAAAGACATTTCCTTTAGGGAAAAAAGTGCAGTCTCCGTGGCTGTATCTGAAGTGTCATTCTTCTTTCTCATCAGCATTTGAGCGACTTTACTGCTCTGAAATATTAAAATGAACATAGATTTAAAAGTATTTTTATATTTAGAGGCACTGGTTCTAATATAATTTCTCTACAAATTAAAACTCTCCTTGAAAAAGATTAAACTGTCAGTGATAACATCTAGATTCTTGTTATGTCTAAGAGGAATAATTGCTGAAGTTACAGAATTGTCTGGAGGCTTAGAAAGGAAGCGAGGGAATTAACAGTATGAGAGGGAATGGGTATAGCTGTTGGATAATATATATATAATATATATAGTTTTTTGAATTGGAGTAAGTGGAATGAGTTGAATTAAGAGGTTTATGGCCAGAAGAGTTTCCATTTAGTCTGATCCACTACATAATGTGAAAAATAGTTTTACCTGGAGAAATTTCTATCCAATAACTTATGGTCGCTCGGCAGCCTGTTTTTAATACCAAATATTGATTTAAAGATGCTAAGCAGTAGAGAGGGCGTCGGTTTCCCTGGTTAGCCACCCCTATTAAAAATGTATCGGATTTCCAGTTCAGTGACTTCCACACGAGCTATTGGGTTCTCCGGGTGCTTTTGTTTGCTAGATTAAAGAACCATCCAGCGTGAGATATCCACCGAAGACCCTGATCAAATTGCCTCAGCCTGCTCTGTAGTAAATGAAATAGTTTGATTTCCATTCATTTCTCACTGTCAGATGTTTTTTTTTGGGCCATGAATAATTCATGGCAATCGTCTCACAACTTTCCTTTAATTCCGAGCAGGCCTCCCCGCGCGCGCCCGGCCGGCCGCGCATCAGCGCAGCAGTGGGGCCATCAGCGCCGCATTCAGCGACCAGCTGCTTGCTCGAGGCCCGCTCAGTTTTCTACATAGGTGCATGAAAGTTCTTGCTATCCCCTTTTTTTTACCCCCACTGCATTCAATTGACAGCAACCCATAGTTTTTAACCATGCCTGAAAGCCCTCTTCATAGCCATCGTTTTCCAGAAAGTAGTAGTCTGCTGTGCTGCATATATATAGCATATATATTATATGTGTGTATATATATATATATATATATAAAAAATACACATGCATGCATGTGTGTATATGCATATATGTATATATATTACATACATGTGTGTATCCCATGCTTTGGGATGTCTCTTGATACATTTGAATCCAGGTGCCCAGCATCATCTGTGCAGATTTTGCAGCTAGCTTTGTTAGCTTTGCCGTTCGACCTTTGTATTTTACTAAAAATTTATAATTTTCTGACGTGTCCTACAGGAAAATGCTGCGTATTCTTAGCCCTCCAACAGAATTAAATAGAAGTTTTCACTTTCAGTTAATCAGCTTTTAGTCTCTCTAAGAAAGTGCAACCATTTTATTTTGTATTGTGATATTTTTCCTTTTTTTTAAAGAAAACTTGATTTTGATACTGAGGGAAATATATTAAAGCATTCCCAGTCTGTTATGTCAACACAGTTATCTTAATTAAGTAGACTGGAAATCTCTTCACATCTATTTGACAAGACCTGTTTTCCATGAAATTGCGTTACTTGCCGTTTCTGATTTTTTCTTTTTTCTTTTACTGGAGCCACGATTCAGTCCCACCTCGCGAGTTAAGGGGATTCAGTTTGCTGCATACGGGAAGCGAAGGAGGCAGCAGATAACTTGATCTGGACGGGGCTGGCCGCTTAATCTCGTTTTTCAGTCTTCACAGTCTATTTGCCCACTATTGCTGTCTCATTCTGACCGTAGCAAAGGCGAGATGTGCTGATCGATCCTGCCAATGGGTGATTAGGAATTCGGCAGCCTCAGCCAGGCCCTGCATCTGACTCCGTGTTTTAAGTTGGGGAAGAACGTAGGGAAGGAGTGATTAAGGGGCAGCAAAATAACGGAAATAGATATTTCCTCTTAAGTGAAATGTAAACACTGCTGAGCTCCGCTAAGCAAGAAGATGGCTGAGATTTGTCCTCTTTTTACAGTGATTAGAGAAAGTATATTTTTTTCCTGAAAACACTGACATCAAAACTGCTTTTCTTTTATCACCTCTCTTGATCTTTTTTGTCGGCTATTGACCTGCTGGAGGATATAAATGTATAAATTCATGCAAGTGAGATTTTTATCCCTATTCTTGAGGCCACTTTTTGCTGGTTCAGGCAGATAAATTTGGAGCTCAGCTATTTTCAGTATCAGTTGCAGACAGGAGCTCCTGCTTTTGGTCTTTTTATTCCCTGGAGCATCAGAGCCTCTTGAGGGGTTCAGCCTGTGAAAGCAGCTCCATTAATGCCTTTCCCTTTACATGGAAAAGTTACTCCCTTTGAGAGACTGTGGACCTCTCAATATTGCAATTAAAGTAGCCGTGTTGAAGAATCAAAAGTTCATTAGAAACAAAACAGTAACTGAAATGTTTTGTTCGTTAAAAAGACATGATCATTGCAGAGGTCTAACTACGCAAAAATGTATTCCTCTGTAGCAAATGAGATTTGGTCCCTGACAGCAGAGGCAGCAACATGGTTATGTGCTTAAAGCACAATCCAAAACCATGTGGCTGCTGAAGCGTGGAAAGGCTTCAAGTTTGCTCGGACTGGGCAAATAAAGTGAATAAGATGATTCTTTCGCAAATGCAGCTCCTCTGTATTTCTGAATTCTGGAGACATGCTTAGTGATTTCCCAGTATTTACACCAGAAGAATAGAGCTTCTCTCCATTCACAATTCCCACTCCTGAAAGGGTTGTAATTCAGCTTGACGAACAAGCAAATGTTGATAAAATCACAGCCTGGATGTTATACAGCAGGAGGTACTGTGTTTAGAATGATGCTTTGCAGAGTCTTAACAGTTTATAGGTTGATCTGATGGTCGTAATTCTGGGAAAACCTGGCAGTAAAATTTGGGATTATTGCACCTCCACGTGTCTCTGCTAACGGTGTTTGTAGCACTTCAGCCCATTAGCATGGGGAACTAAAACAGGTTTCATAAAATGTGAGAACAGGACAGTGGTATTTTAGAACATTAAGTCTTGCCTTGATGCGCAGACAGTTTTGTGCCCATCAAATATATTTTAGGACAGCTTCGGATTGATTTCAGCTAAACTTTGTAGCAGCCTAAGCTTGAATCAAGAGGGTTTTTGTTGGAGATGGATGGAGCTGAGGCAGGTTTCGTATGCCGGCCGCGGCATCCTGCTAACAGGCTGGTGATTCCAATATTACATTCATGAGCCTTTTCCCATATTTTTGGTTCATATTGCATTCGGGAAAAAAAAACAGTTGAAATACAAGGTCAGCTAGAGGCTGTAGTTGAAGCCTTGCTGGCAACCAAGTGCTCTTTTTCCCCAGCAGAGCCAAAAAAGTATATTTAAACAAATAGTTACACTGCTCAAAGCCTGCGCCTGGAGAGTCTCATGCCGAATGTGTCACCTTGTGGTATGAAATGGTGGCGGTGGGGCGATGTACTTAATGTCACTTACAGACATGTGGCATAAATCGAAAACCTGCCTTCATGTTAGAAGTTTCCACGTGTGGGAGCAGAAGAGTTTAAATGCATTTAGCCATGGAACTTTTCTTCCTAGACAAGGCCCAGGTAGGTTCCTCCTGTTGTGTGTCTGATGTGGCCGCCCCTCCTCTCCCTTCTGGTCCTTTGTACCCTGCTACGTTACAGCTCGAAATCCCCTTTCTCAGCCTGGGAATTTATTCTTGGATAGAGATTTTCTGGGTTTCATTAATAGGATGACCAAGGCAGAACAAGCTACCTGCTTCTCAGGCCATATGTAGCTGGAGAGGAGTATTGATTTAGTTTCGATGCGATGTCGTTTATAAATATGCATGAGGATTTAGGGTTATTTAACTGTGCTTTTTAATTCTCCTTGCATTGCTGACTCTTCTGGTGGAGGACTTCTTTGTATGCAGAGCAGGCTGAGTGTGACAGCCCTGCTCTTGCTGCCCGGGACCTCTCCAGGGCCTGGTAATCCCAAGCCCGATGCAACTTTTAACGTTCAGTGAGTAAAAGGACACAGCAACTCCCTGCTCTGTGGCAACCAAAGGAGCAAAGTCCGTCTCCTCTGGGAAACTGAGTAAGGAAACTGGGACCCAAAGGCAGTCCTCTCCATGCAGGGAGAAGGAAGGGGAACGGAGGCCCCTCCGCTTACTCCTCAAGAAGGGGAGATGAGTCCAGGATCCTGTGGCTGGCTTAGGTGTAGGACTGATCTGGTCAAATGACAAAAAGGGCAGGAAAAGCTAACAGTGAGTTTGCCCTGAGGAGGTGGAAGTGAATGTACCCTCCGGATCTATATTTGAGCTCCTCCAGTCTTTTCCTTGAGAAGGAGCAGAGCAAACAGAAGGGGGTTCTTGCATATTCAACACGTTGAAGTGAAACTGTGGTGACTCCTTTCAGTGAATAATGTAGATCACTACATGGATAATTAACAAACTGTATGTGTATATACATTCCTGTGGGGTGCTGGAAGCTCTCTCCTCGCTCTCTCACTTCTCCCTCCAACTCAGTTATCCATTGCCAGAAGAATTCCCTCCTGGTGCCTTGTTAGGTCCTCTTGGTAGTGGGGACCATCAGCTCATCCCATAGTGGCTGCTGCACCAAGACAAACACTGCATCACTGAGAAAAGTGTTTGTGTGAGAAAAATAAAAAAAGGAATTCTTCTTTGCCTTTGGTTTCCTCAGTGTGTTACCAGAACATGTTGCGTTTCGTTTTTCTCATTATTCCTGTTCTACTTGGCCCAAGCAGAAGGCAGGTGGGAGGCGATAACCCCTCGCGGTGCCTTGTTTTGCGCTGCTCAGCTTGGTGCTAGTTGCTTCATTGAAAGAGTTTGCAGTGGAGCTTGTTTATCCTGGAGCACGTTTGCTATAAAACCCACTCAGAGGCTGTCCAGACCGTTCAAAGCGACTGTCAGCAGCGAGTTCCCCGGCCCATTTGTGGCTGTCGCAGTTTGTGTGTGAGGTGACGGGCACTTGACCCGCTCTCGGAGCAGAACGACCCCCAGCGCGACGCGGAGTCGCTCGCTGACAGCGGCTGATTCTGCACCACGTCTGAGGACATCAGGACCTCCCCTGGGAGGCAGTGAAGCTCTTCAGGGCTGCTTCGTACCCTGGCAGGCCAGTGTACGAGAACATGTAACAGTACTTTCATGTGCATTAAATTACAGGCTCAGAATGTCCCAGTGTATCTGAAGAGTTCAGGAATTTTCCCATCATCGTGCTATGGTGGATGACTTTAGTAACCAACCAGTGCGATGTGCTTGCTCTACAAGTAAGTAATGGGATTGGCAACTCCTCCAGCACTGCTTATTTTTCAGGCTTAGACATGCTCAGCTGAACTTTGATGCAGGCTGCCATCACATCATTAAGATGGTGACTTCTTACATCATTTTTAGTCATGCTTCTTTATATATAGCATTATTTTAAAAATACCTGTAGAGGTTTTGATCATTCATAATTAGATGTCTTAACTGGAAAAATCTTATTACGTTGCAATTTTACTTTCCTTTAAGAAGACATCAAATCTTGAAAGAGGAAGCTCCGGTATCCTGCTTCCCTCTAATTCTTCCCTTCATATTTGAATAATGAGGGTTCCAGGCTAGCACAGCGGATTTGCGCTTCTTTTCTCCTCCGGGATCTCCCCTTGAAATCCCATCTGAATTCGTTCCAAAACAGAGCTTTGCAGGGAAACACAGAATTTCTGAAACATTAAAGGAAGATTTATCGAGCCCTGTTGGGAGGAAGAGCTTTCACCGGCTGAACATCTGGTTTGGAGTCAAAACTGGGAAAAAAACTCATTTTGAGTATCTCTATTTTCGTGGTTTGTTTGTACAGTCTCCTTATGTGCATATTGCATGCACAATAAGAAAACATCAGAGCAGCAAAACAGTAGTTAATTTTTTTTGCATCGTGTATACTTCTTCAGAAAACCTAGATTTGACCTGACTTTTCTCAGCATTATCATCCAAAGGTGACTTCGTTTGTGTGGGAAACTTGACAAAATATTGTTTGAAATTCGACTCAATGAGAACTGCATTTCTTACTCTGAAATTAATTCTTTTCTATGAAAAAGAACTTTTAAAACTCAAACTATTAGCTCTTTGGGGCTCCTTTCTAAATCTCTATGCTTCCATTTCAGTGTCTTTATGAGGTGTTTTTCAACCACTGCAGGTTTCTAGCCTGCTACCAGGGCATAAATAAAAGCAACTTCTTATGGATTTGTGTCCTGGCAAGACAGGAATCTCTGACTTGGAGAAAAAAAAAAAACAGTGCAGAGCCCCTGGAACAGCTGTAACAGGTAACAAGCCATCCTAGAAAGAACTGTGATTTCCCTTGATTTCAGAGGAAAAGGGAAGACCAACAATCAAAACGGGCAGTAAATATTTGAACGCATTTTTTTTCTTCAATATTATCCCAACTGTGTGTTATTTGACATGTAGTTGTCCCTGCTCTTCACAATGTTTGCATGCCCGACCTCATCTGCACGCCCTACTCTACGCAAATCCGTCTTGCATCCTCCAGGGGAATGTTGCATTTGGAAGTGGGTAGAGAGAAAGGATCTGCTTTTTACAACTACACCTGAAGGGTTTCAGCTCCACTGCTGAGACTTTTTTTTTAAAAAAAAAAAAACTTGCACTTGCAGCAGTGCCCAAAGTATGTTAACTTGTACTGAAAGATATGGTCTGCTATGAGAGTAGTACAATTAGGGTGATTAAAGCCTCTGTTTGTGATACATCCCAATTCCAACTGCTTCTCTGCCTTGTTGCTAATTTGCTGTAGATGCTGCAGTAAAAAGACGGTCATAGAGAGGAATATCAATGAGTCTGGGCAGTCTGGCCTTGCAAATCAGCACAGGAAGGAAAATCTGAAGTGGTAAATCTGAAACGGTAGGAGTCTCTGTGGAAGGAGTGGCTGGTCAAGGTGTTGAAGGTGGCATTATTGACAGAGTCAATAAGGTAATGAGCGAAAAGTAAGGACGTGTCGTTGCATGTGAGAGCAGGAATCTGAAACCTGACGTATTGGAGAGAGGTGGGAACGGTAGAGGGAATATTAGAGGCATAACTCAGCCTGACACTGAGATATCTTCAGCTCTGCTGTTCTGGAAATGGCATAATGTGTGTTTCCAGGAGTTGCTTGAAGTGTCATTTGAAGTGAATGGAAAAGGGGTTGCAATGTCTGGGCAGAAGCAAAATCTTCATGTTTTGGAGAAGAAGTAGCAGGAGTTGATCTAAGAACTGACTGAGAGAGGGGTGAAAGAGTGGCCCAAGTTCTGGATTTCAGGGTTGTGTTTGCTGAAGAGGCACCCAGCAATATGATGGAGTGTGAAACGTGGGCAAACAGACAGGGTCCCAGGTGATGGGAAGAGGTGATGCTCCCCCAGCATCCAGCATCTTCCCTGTTTTTTCAGCAGTTTCTGATTTCATGTTCGTGCATTCTGGCAAAGCCGTGCGGAGCAGGTGGTGGTTGTTGCTTATTTGTTAGCCTGCTTTGTCTCATCTTTGCAATCC
This sequence comes from Crypturellus soui, assembly GCA_032275445.1. Taxonomy (NCBI): domain Eukaryota; kingdom Metazoa; phylum Chordata; class Aves; order Tinamiformes; family Tinamidae; genus Crypturellus; species Crypturellus soui. The sequence continues at coordinate 2,214,794 of JAUBNY010000219.1, read as the reverse complement.
CTTCTGTTCCAAGGGCTTTAAAGATCCCTCCGTGTAGTTATCTGCTGTAGCAGAGGGAGCTGGGCTCGATCAGCGGGCTGTGCTCTGTACGCTGGGTACAGAGGGAATTCTTTTGGATGTGGTTTGCACCGGGTTTTGCTCTAATCACTTTAACAAGCCTGAGCAAAGAAACAAAAAGAATAAAACCAAGAAGCAGAATTTCCATTAAAATGGCATTTCCTGAGGAAGGATTAAGCTTTCAGAGACGGCCTAGTACAGTGCGGAGAAATGCCTCCCCTCTCCATGTATAGTAGAGAGCTGAATAACCAAATGGAAAAAAACAGAAGGCTAAAAAAAATAAAAGAGCTGATGAAGTCAAAATAAAAGAAAGGTAGATCAGGAGAAGTGCTCGCTTGTATGGCCAGCCTGCCTCTGTTTAATGAGCCGCTGCAACAAAAGCTATGATTGCTGGGGACTTTGCATATGTCTTTCAGGTGACAAATCAAGTCTTTGCCTTCCCACTGCTTTTTTGCTCTCCATCTTAAGAGTAGAAATTTCCAGGGGGTATTGACGCAGGACTAAAAACAGATGTTTTTCATGTAAATGTTACACTATTAAGTGTAAACTGTATGACAAATACGTGCAAAGAAGGCGTCTAATGATTTGTGACTTTTATGTAAGAGCCATCATTTCTCCCGCCCCTTCCCGTCCTGGCTCCCCCCCGCCAGGTCTCCGGGGGTCTCCAGGTCTCAGCTGTCTGCAGGGAGATGGCAGCTGATGGGGATGATTGGGCAGAAAGTCTCGTCGGGTTCATGCTCTGCTGCTTCTCACAGTCAATAGACTCAGCCAGGGTCCCTGGACATCCCCTGGCGTTCGTCTCCATTCCTCCCTCTGGTCTCCAGGACCTTCCACACATTTCCAGGATCTTTCCTTCAGCCAGGATCATCGTCATTCTTTCCAGCCCCGTTTTGTTCCTGAGACCACTTTCTGTTGGAAGCCCTTCTTTTTGACACCAACTCTTCGTTCCAGAACCCCAAGCTCTCAGTGTTCCCAGTCTAAACAGCCGGTGTGCAGAATCACGACCTGCAATCAGTCTCCTAAGTGATAGTTGTTTTACATCTCTTTGTTATTTGGCGAGTTCAGGACAAGCTGCTTCTGTTTAGCCCAGGTGTTACCCACATCTACAGCCAGCCTGTATGGATAGCTAGCAAATAGCAGGCTTTCTGATGGTTCAAACGTTCAGTTTTGGACATTTACCCGCACATGTGTACACCCAGTTATCTGTCACCTCTTACCATTGACAATGACTTTTTTTTTTTTGCCTGTGACAGGTTCCACATGGAAGCCAGAGCATTCTCTGAGCACTTGGATACTTCTCACACACACCCTTCCACCATCCCTCTGCTTCTTGCTCTACCTTTTGTGTCCGTCTTCAAGAAACTTCCCCATCTATCTCCTACAAATAGGTGCAATCATTATTTGGGATGCTCTTTCCAGATAACTATTGACCCATACTTCTTTCAAAGCTGATACTATCTACTAAGCTCCTTAGATTGTTCCTCTGTAAGTTCCCTGTTATTGAATAACACGACTCTGTCCAGGAACCTCGGAGATTTTTCTGTTAAGAAGTCAGCACAGAAACAATTTCCCCAGCAAGGAAAGCAGCAGTGTGTATCGCTCGTGTTTGGGTGGTGTTCATCGTGCGCGAGAGCTGCACAAAAGAAGAAACGGTCCTTTCCTTGAAGAGCTTCCAATCGTGAGCCTTTTCTCAGCAGGGGCAGCACAATCTGTTTCATTGCAAGCTAGTAGCGATTAAACTCAGCTGTCCATATGCTCTGCCAGAATTTATTGTACTGCTCAGAAATTCTAATCTTTTTAGGTTGATAGACATCAAGGCTATGAATAAAGCAAGGAACACGTTGCAGCACTTCAGATAAGCGCCCGTCAGCCTCAACTGTGGGTTTTGACCCCTCTGCTCTCTAACGCATTGGACAGGAAGCCTATGAGGATGTGAAGTCATTTGAAAATCCTTGACAGTTCTTGCTGCCTATGTCATGACAAGCACTGCCTCCCGGGGACTTGGGAATTTCCCTTCTTTAATTTCATTAGTGATGTTAGACCAACTTATGCACGATAGTTGGGACTATTCCCTTTGCTACCAGACCTACCTTCTAATTAAAATATCTGCAGTATGTGAATAGATCTTAAATGGAGTTGTTAAGCTCTGAATGTTTCATCAAATGTAAAATAGTCCACATGGTTTTAAGCACTTTATTCTTACCTGTGGGCCTGTGAAAGTGAGGTGAGCAGAGAGAAAAGCTTTTATGGCTCTTGGAGAAAAATATCCCTGAATTGGGACTAAGCAGTTTTCGAACAATCATGAGAAAAGATGCCAGAATAAGTTCAGCCCTTTTCAGGTGCTGTCACTGGCAGCTTTCATTATTCTTCTAAACAACTGCTTTTCTAAAGGAAAAGTTTCTGTTTTTCAGAGATTAAAGCGTTCCTGTCCTCATTCATTGCTTTGTCACTTGACTGATTCTTCCCTAATGGGAAAACTACTTAGGAAGGTTTTTATTTTCAACATATAAACCAATGTACTGACTCTTTGTCAATAATATGAGTTTTAAAAAAAATGACACGTAGCATGGGCATGATTATCTTTTCAGTGTGTGTTTTTTTTTCTTTTTGTGCTGGGATGTGGAATTGAGAGGAAAGGCAGTAGCATTGCTCCAACTTTTAACCCTATTCCACATGGGAAATTGGCCCTGTTGCAAATTCCCCTCTCTCTAGTCTTTTGTCAATTTTTTTTTGGCTAGCCAAAACCTTATTAAATAGTTCTTCCCAGTGCATGCTAAGAGTATATGGTGTTAAGACAATGTTTATCTGTTGTATCTGTGGTGGCTGTTTCATATAATCTCTGTGCGATGGAGGCAGAAATGGGGGTATTGACTCCACGGTCAATGAGGGTTTCCCTTGTGCATGTCCTGGTCCATGGAAGGTGGAGGACTGTGCATCTAAACAACATTATTTCACAATTTGTGGAACATATTAGCAGGAAGAGGCTGCAAATCACCTTTACAAAATGTCCTATGCCTTTTGAGAGCACAAATGTGGTTTTGCTGCCTTAAGCACCAGATCAGCTAGTTAGCATCTTACTTTCCAGGACTGAATAATTCACTGTACTGCTAAGTGTCAACTGGACTTGGTTGCAATCAATCAAGGTATTTATTGCTTCCTTCCAAATTGAAGCTCTGCGTACATTTTTCTGACAAATCTGAATTACTGGCTCAATGCTGTTCCTTGAAAGAAGAATCAATGAATGCCAGAAGTTCACTCTAGTTCAAGTTACTTACTCTTCAGCATCTCTGCAATTGCCAAATTTCAAATGTATTGGGAAAACAGGACAAGGGTGGGTGCTGCTCAGCAGCCAGCCGTGATGCGTCATCTCTGCTCTCAGCCAGACCGTGCTGGGGAGTGGGACAAAATTCGCCCACGTTTCCTGGAGGAACTGGCCACCTGGTGGCATCTCCCCCTTTTGCAAGCACGAAGACTGTAGGTCACACATGGGTTACGCCTCCAAGATGCCTCGTTGCTGCTATATAAAGCGACGCTGAGCTTAACTGGATATGGTTGATCCTGATGTTCAGGCCCTGTTTCCAAACATGAAGGAATTTGGGGGAAAAAATGGCTGCATTAGGTTTTAGCGCAAAAGCGGCATCTGGAGCAGATAGCTCCCAGGCAGTTGCTCAGGGGTTCCCAGCTCCCGTTCAGACAGTGTCTCTCATGGAGCTGCCTTGCAAATTGCGCTGCTTGTTCTTCGTCTGCAGTTCTGGCCCTCGATTAAGCGATGATTTTCTGAACAGGCAAATGGATTTTAGGTTTTCTCTCCCAACGCCTTAAATAGCCTTCTGAATCTTCAGTTACAAAGCTGAAAGGACAAAATTCTGATCAGTAAAAACTATTTTATTGTGAGGGAAGAATGGTTGATTGAGAAAAGCAAAAATTTACATTTTCCAGAGTGAAAGGGATTCCAGGAGGAGGAGGTTTGCTTTCCTTAGACCCTGGTGTCTTACCAGGTTCATTTGCTTCAAATGCTCGTGAGATTTTAATGCTGTTTTGCAGCCTGTTGTATGTAGCAACTTCCAGACGTGAATGTTCCTAGAGCCAACCCAAGTCACTCGCAGCCTTCGGAAATTGGGAAGAAACACTCCCAGCCATACAAATCCCAGTAGGGTTTTTGCTGTCTGTTCTTCTGCGCACTCGCGTCTGATCCCTTTCATCTGAACCTGCTTCTCGTGTGCACGGTTTCCATGGAAAGGTTCTTGTGCATGTTTGAAAATCTATATGATGGCAAGAAATTCCCCGGAGACTCCAGCTCTGCTCAGTCCGGCGGTTGTTGTGGTTGTATAAAGCAGCAGCACGGACGGGTGCCAGTGGAACAGGACATGAAGTTGCATTTTCTTCCCATCTCCGTCCCAGTGCTGCCCAGGGTCTTGACCCGGACCCTGTGTCTGTGTGCAGCTTTCTGGCCCTTGCCTGGCCTCGTCTCCACGCTTTGGTGTCCGTTTGGCTTTCCCAAGGCTGGCTCATGCGGGGTTTGTGCGGTCCCGAGCACCCTGGGGTCCCTCACTCCCTTGGTCTCTTTAGGGGTGCACTGATATTTTTGCTGTAGGGAGAAATACACAGGTTTGATCTGTGCTGTGCCAAATAAAGCAAGTTCTGCTGCCCCTAGCCCAAAATGTGAATGCATGGAGCCCACTGGCCATCTCCTGCAGCGCTGAGCGAGCCGGGGCCCTGGCAGCCCTCCAGTGCAGGGATTTGGACTGTCGGGAGGGCTGTGGGACGCGGAGTTCCCCGTGACGGCAAAGCCACCGGTACTGGCAGTGTCCAGGTCTCTGCCCCACACTGACGGTGCAGCCAGGAGGAGGCCGCTCTGCCTCTGCTTTGGTTTGCCTGGAACCGGCCCGTGGAATTCGAGCGCATCATTTAACGGAAATTAAATGATAAAATTGGGTTAATACCAACCTCGCGCTGCTCTTGAGGGTTAATTAATGTTTGCGAAATCACTTTAGGTCCTGAGATTTAATTGAAGGGAAAACACTACCCTGTGAAATAGCTTTTCATACAGGCAGCGCTATAGGGTTTTGGCTGGGCAGAGTGCTGTGGAACCAGGATTAGGTTGTCTTTTCCTACCTTTATGGTTGTAAGGCTTCCTGTAGCCTACATGAAAATTCTCTCTTTGCAATCACAAACAATCAGTATTTTCCTCTCCCTTTAGATGGATCTTAATCTGCTATTTTAGGATTCTGCTGTCTATTTAAACTGCTCTAAGTATAACTCATCTCTGAGGAAAAAAATATGAAATGAAATACGTGTTCGCTTGCTTGGGATGAGCTGATACAACTTGCTAATGACTTCAGTGCTGGAGTCCTATGGCCGTCGCTGACTTGTACTTGTAATAAATCAGCCTAGTACCGGGTGTCCTGCTGTAGTTTAAGGCTACATCTGCGTGTTCATTATAATCCCCTGCTACCAGGAGATTTAAATACAGCCATAAAACTTCATTTCTGGAGTTAAATTTAACAGTGGAGGTGTCAGCCAGGGAGCAAGCACTGCTGAGTGGGTTTTTTTTCTTTTATTTTGAAAAGGGGAGAATAGCAGGAGGAGGAGAGGCAGTCCTAGTTTGACTGACTTCAACTGTTGCAATAAAGCACTATCACTGCTTAAACATCCCTTCTGCATATGTTGCTGTAAAGTTTTCTGTGTTTATGCGAAGGGTGGTACAAACTGGGTGGACATGGAGCTTGGACCATTTTTTCACTTTGCGTCTGTTGTTTCTGCCACGCAGGGCGACTATGACCCCAGCAAAGTCAAAGTTCTGCACTTCAGCATGAACCCGGCCAGCCTGGCCAAGCAGCAGCGCAGGGAGGAGCAGCAGCAGCTGCAGGAGGAGTGCGAGCGGCTGCGGGAGCTCGTGCGGGTGCTCGAAGGCGGCGGCTCCGTCCCGCAGAACCTGGAGGGAGTCGGCAGTTTCCAGACGCCGCAGGAAGTCGCAGGTAGGTCGGGAGCTGCTGGTCGTGGTGACGGCCTCGCTCAGGTGGGCAGTGCAGCCGGTGGAACAGCCGTGGAGGACGTGCAGAAACTGCCTCGGTGCAGAGGAGAATGGATGCGCGGCAGCCGTCGTGTGGCAGCTTGGCACTGCGGCTAGGTGGATAAATAATAATCATCCATACTGCTCACTGGTGATAAATGAAATACCAATATAAGAGCCTTGATGTGCTGGTGCTGCCAATGGGCCAAGAGGAAATATTTCCTTCCTTCCAGGGCTGGTTCAGCCCTTGAGGTCACACATTTCCTCACGCAGACGGTGAGGAAATAACTCTCACCGCTGCAGGCAAGCAAGTGGTTGAAATCTTTTCAGACCTGGCTTAAAGCAAATTAATATTGTTTATCAGTACGTACGTGCCCCATTAATCACAGCTACATTCGATACTCCATGAAAATAGAATACATCTTTCACTGAGCTAAATACATTTCACAGAATCTGTGGCTCTCCTCTGGTAAAGCCTCTCTTCCTTTCACATGCATGAACGAGACCTTTTAGAACAGTAACCCCAAAGTCAACATCTGCAACACAGAGTCTCAGACTCTCTAAATCAAGGTAACAATATCAATAAAATGTGACGCATCATCTACCACACTGTGAGGTGACCAGGCTGGGTTGAGTCATGCTGCAGGACCCAAGAGATCTGACTGCTGGAACTCGCTCACATGTACTTGCCCTCAAAACATTCTTGCTAGAGAAGAAGAAAATAAGAAAAAAATCCGCAGGAAGAGCTGAAGGGCTGTGGTCACTAACCTGTCATGTTGCCAGCAGGATGTACTCAAGCTCTGGAGGTCAGAACGCTCCTTTGGATGCAGCTAAAAGGGCAGAGATTTTCTCTAAGGCCCCATGTGCCAGAGACTTGGGACCCACAAAACAGCCCAGCACTGTCTTACTTAAAGGAAATCTACAGAAAAAGCATTTCTCACTGTTATGGCACCAAAATTCTCACAGTGCAGCTTACCTTCTTTCCTGTAGCACAAATGATAGTGTTTCCTTACTGCTAAGAATGTGTTTGTTCTGGCATCTCATAGCGGAATATGCTGCTATCTAGCCTTAAAAGTATGACGGTAAAATGTGTACACAGGGGAGTTTATGAAAGTGAAGATTTGCCTGCGTGTTAGGGGTGCAGTGACAGTTTGTCACCGATGTTACTGGATACTTTAGCAAATGCACAAGCATTAAGCACCTCGGAGGCATTTAAGCAAGGCCGTCTTTGCCTATAGGAACTTCCAGCTTCAGTCCCAGTGGGAGTGAAGCAGAGGGGCAGCATCTTGTTTATGCTGCAGTTTGAAAGTCCCTGTTTTTCCAAAGTTACCGGAGAAGTCACTGCCCTCTCTGTGCTTCCTAATACCACAGCAGACTGTGCCCAAAGCCCAGGGACAGAGCGTGGGGCGCAGGGGAGCTCGGCTCGGGGCTCTGCTGTTGCTGAACGACTCTCGGGGTAAATTACGGTAATTAACGGTAATTAAACCATTTTCTGGGGGGAAGTGCATTTCTCACGTGTGCTTTCTGTGATTTGTTATCCACAATTACTATTCCACTGCCTTCCGTGCAGCTGCTTTTCGCTGTTCATGATGCAGTTCTGCGCCGGGATGTTAGCAGGTTTGTCCCTATCTCATTGGGATGCATTTTTCAAGCTGTTTTCTCTTCTCCCTTTGATTCTGACAGGCAAACAAACAGCTCCCTGGTTTTCCATGTCTTCTCAGCCTCTCCCGTATGTGGTGCCCCAGCCTCATGCATGCTCAATGGGGCAGGACGTGCGATGGCCATGGCCCTTTATCGGTCACGGGAGAGGCCGCTGCCTTCCCCAAGTGCACGTGGAAGTGCTTCATGCGCAGAACGGGGGGGCTGCAAAGTGCTAAAATTGAAGGATGGAGGAGCCCTGGGGAGAGAGTGTCTGAGTCCAGGGCATGTGCGTGGGTTACGTAAGAAGACCTTGTGCTGTTCTTTTATTGTGTGATTTCTGTACCCGTGTGCGTCGCTGTCATGCCCCGGCAGCGCTGCCCTGAACAGCCCTGAACCCCTCGGCGGCCGGGGCTGGTGCTGAAGCCTCTGCACATTACTTAGGCTCCTCTCCCTGGCTCCACATGAGAAACAGAGGATCCAGCTCTCGACTCCCACCGGCTCTGCCCACAGCAACAAATGCCCACGGTCGTGCAGGGCTGCCACGTGGCTTCTATTTTGGTGCCTTTTCTAGGTGTAGGGTTGGGCTCATGGCAGAAACTCCCTCGGTTCTGCTTGTCACGGGGCGAGTGGCTACCTGGAGGATTGGAGCTTGTTGTGTGTAGGGAGGGACCGGTTTTCAGTGAAGTTTGTGTATTTTTTTGTGCAAAATAAGAGGAACTGTGGAATTTTTCTTGCAGCCCTCTCTGTTGGCTGCAGTGCCTTTGCTCCTGCTTATCTATCTCATTCGTGTAGTGCATGCAAAGGCAAATGGGCTGAAGGAGAATCAAGGGCTGAACTACCCTCTTAAAGCAGGAAAAAAAGTGTGGAAAAAGGGAGAAAACTGCAAAGGTCACACATAAGTCTGCATTTTGCCTCTTGGCAGGTAGCGGTAAATGTAAGATTTTTATTGTCACATTTTGCCATGCCCCCTGGATGGCTTCTTGGCGCAGATAAGGAGTTTAGGTGGCCTTTAGCCAGGCAGCTTTGCTATATTCAGCAAGCTTATGTGATCTGCAACAATTACACTTAAGGTTCAAAGGATTATAACTCCAGCAACCAAAAAAGGCATTAAGGACAATGATGTTGATGGTTTTGATAATAACGTATTGGCTGTTATTAAATTCATTCATTGGACTGGAGTGCAGCGCGTTTTTTTCTGATCACGGTTCCGACTCCTGGGTAGGTAATAAGGAAATTATTACTGTGGACGTTAAAGCTCATTAAATGTGACTCTATTAAAAATCAAGGTTATGCTGGACTTTAAATCTCTTTGAGCATAACCGCTGGAGGCTGCAGCACAGCCTGGCGACTTGCCATGCGCCTTCGTGGGCCTTTTCTCTCTTTTCTGCAGTAATAGTCGCTGTTAAAATGGGTACCAGGGCTGTGGCAAAGGAGAGACTTGGGCAGCACGAGAGGTAACAACTCGCTCGCCCTCATCTCCCAGCGCAAAAACGACCCACAGTCTGGAGCGGCGCTGACCGTCTGAGCCGCGGGCCGGGCTCTGGCTTTGGGGCTGTTTCCTCTCTTCCCAGTTCCCGCTCGAGTCCGGCCGCATTACAGGGACGATGGGCACCCAGGCCAGGCTGCCATCTGGGAGCGGCTTCTCCCCAAGTGCAGATTGCAGCCGCTTGGAAGGATGGTGGGACGGAAACCCTGCTTGGATTTAGTATTTGCTCCAATCCTGCATTTCTCTCTCTGTCCTGTACTCTTCTGCCCTTTTTTTCCCCAGACTTTCTGTATTTCAGGCTACATCTTCTGCTTTTATTCCAGTTAGTTGTTTCCCCCCTCTACTCATTTCCCACAGGGCCATTTCTGTCCAGATCTTTCTCTCTTGCCTTGTGTGGTCCTGGTGGACCACTTAATTTTCTGGCACTTCCAGAGATGGAGTTGCAAGCAAATAGGTAGGTGGCAGTACCAGCTAATGGGGAACAGAGAGAGTGATGACTTGTCTATTCTAGCTAACCTGAGTAGAAATGAGAGTGCTTTGGGTGCTGATTATTTCCATTTGTGATCCTGGGGAACTGACTTCCTGACCAAAGAGTGTAGTAATACATTTTTTTTTCCCTAGCTTTCATGATTTATTGCTGTCCTGTAGGTACAGTGGAATATTCTCTCCTCTCTGTAAGAAAGAGAAGTGATTTTTAGCGTTCTGTCAGGGCTGGCTGACGAGACACAGGCTGGCACCCCTGCCAGGAAGGAAGATGGCAAATCAGCCGTCTATGGAGAACTTTGGGAGTGAGCTGTTTTCCTGAGCACAGTCTCAGAAAAAAATGAAAGTTATTCATCGATCTCAATGATTTCCATGTTCCTTCTTTCCAGTTAGAGGAAAAATAGGAAAAGGGGGCCCTTGGTGGCCTGGGAAACATGTGCTAAAGCAGGTGCTTGACCTCAACGGCGACGCTGTGCCCGGTGCTCAGCGGAGGTGGCCTCCAGCATTGCTGTCATACCGCAGGTTATTAATTGGAATTAAATTGGGTAATGAATTCATATTAAAATAATCTAATCTTGTCGAAGTGACAAGTCAGAGATGGTAAAATTTGTCACTGTCCCAGCATGCTTGTGCTTCTGACGGATGTGTTTCTGCACGCAGACGGTGACAAAAAGAAAGGAGCAGATGGGATTTGGAAGTCGCCGTTCTCCAGCCGCAGTTGGCTGCGCGGTTGGCGCTCGGAAGCCGCGCTGCTCTCTGCCATCTGCACGTCGGGACTGCACACATGGCGAGGGCTGCACCTGCAGCGCCAGCCTCAGCCCACCGACTCCAGGGTTTTTCTGTGTCTGTGGCTGCCCGTGGGCGCTTTGCTCCGTGCCGAGGGCTCCCGGGATCGCGCTGGCCATGCGCGGATGGGCTGAGTGGGTGCAGAGAGGGCAGCTCTTCCTCGTCGCTGCATTCGGGACCTGGCTCTCTTCTCTGAGGTGCTCCAAAGTCAGGTGTACTGAAGGATTTGCCACCTTCATGAAGAAGTGCAAAGGGAAGGTCCAAAGCACGTGCTGTCTTCAAGTGCTGCGGGATGTCGGTGGGAGCAGCATATTAGCCTTCGTGCTTTGCCTGTATTTCAGCAAAAGTAATTGCTTTCTGCTTATCCTCATTTCCTCTGAAGTTTATAAAGAGCCTGTCATTGCCTCTAGTGTTTTGCTACGCGCTGATAAAGTTCTGTCCTCTTTCACTTCAGAGATGGCTGCATTTTCGTGTTGGGGGAAAAAAAAAGTCATTCCCTTCTGTTTCCTGCATCAGAAACGTTGCATAGCTTTAATGTGCAAAACACAAATGAAAGAGGAAAGTAGCACACGGGACAGGTATTATTAGCAGCATCCCTGGGAGCTGATGTGCTTGACCCACACGGAGCTCACCCGAATTCCTGCTCGGAATCTGCAGCTGCACACGGGGCCTCTCCTCCGTAGGGTAATCCCATCTCCTCTTTGCTAGTTATTAGCATTATTGTTTATACGGGGCTCATTACTCATCTAAGCAAGATGCTTAGACCAGTCTGGGACCAGAATAGTATATTAAGGCTGGGAATAGACTGGTAGTTTAAAGAGAATTTGCTTTGATTCCCTCCTTATCTTACATATCCCTGTGTCCCAACCCAGCAGTGCAGATAATGAGGGGGTGATGCTAAATGTGCCTTGTTCTCCTAAAGGACCTTGAGCAGGTTGATGCCCCCTGTATATCAGTATTGACATCATTGCAGTAGTTGAGGGGCAGCATCTATAAAACCCTTTGATATTGTGGTGTTGTCAGTGGTTTTGACCAGCCCAGCCACAAAGGGGGAACGTTGTGAAGCCTTCTCATTCAATGGGAGTGCAGCCTTTCGGTGAGAGGAGATTTGTGCTACTGAAGTCAAAACAGGCCAGGTGGCCTGGCTTGAATGAAGGTTTAATACCTCAAGAGAGCTGGAAGAAATGCTCTTAGGTTAAAAAAAAAAAAAAAAAAGAAAAATCATTTTACTAAATACCCTACTTTGTCATCCAAGTGGCTTCACCAGTGTTTTTACTGAAAATACAGTTCTCAAGCCATGTGGCACTGCCCATTGAAAGCCCTGTGTCCTGGCTATGGCAGTGTGCCACGAGTCTGTTAAACCAGGGCCTGCTCCAGAGCCTGGATTACTCCGCAAGCTCTGAAAGGCCAGGACAGCACTCAGACTGGGGCTGCTGACTTAATAAATCCCAGAGGATCCCTTCATCCATCAACTTCTGATGAAACCAGATGATCTGAGGTGCCGGTGAGACGCTGCTGAGGCTTTTGAAATCCGCCTGCGATCCAAGGAGTCAGAGGCTTGTAAGAAATCCTGTAACTTAGTGCCGTTGTAGCTACTGAATCTGTAAAACACGCTGCCAGTCAAAGGTTGCTGTGCGGAGAGGGCTGCTCCTGCGTGGAGAGCAAGAGCGCGGCAATGTTTCCTCCTGGCCCCTCTTGCCCACAGTCCATGTAAGGAGCTCTTGGAGGCCTTGGTATTTCTGCTTTTGTAAGAGGCAGCATGTATATATATACATGTGTATGTAGGGATGTGTCTGTGTATATATGTAAGTATATCTGTATATATAATTATGGGGGAGTTCAGCCCACCTGCGCGGTGGAGCCCTGTGTGGGATATTTGGGTTGTTGCTGCCTGATTGGCTTGGGTGCAAGTGTTGCTGCTCCTGCTGGGGCTCTCCCTTCAGTCCAGCGTCTCTCCCAAAGGGAAGGAAGCGCAGGATTATCTGCCAGGTCCTTCGGGTCCTGTGTGGTTGTGGTATGAGCTGCCTCTTAGAGCACTCAGCATCACAGAGCGGCTTTTGATTAGCAGTGATGTGCCATAAGGCCGCTGGATGTACACAATTGAAAATGCTCTTTCATTCATCAGCAGGAATGAGAAGAAAGGCTTGTGCTGATGTCTCAAATTCAGGCCGACACGATTTCCCTGACATTAGAAAACCAGGCTGCCAGCGTGGCAGAGCGCTGCGGCGGGGGAGAGCCTCAGATCTCGGCTCCACGTCTTGTCAGGGACTTGTTTCTCCCGGAAATTAAAGCTTGATGCTTTGGAGCACAGTATGGAGTAGTGGAAATCCAGCAAGGAAAGTTGGCGATGTGTGCGGAGGTTACGGAAGACCCACCTGGAGAAGCCTTGGCTGGCAATGTGACTGTCCCTGTGGCCGGAGATGATTAACCTTCATTAGATTTAGGAAAGATATATGGGAAAACACTGGACTTATTGGCACTGGTGCTCTCAATCTTATGCAAGATGGTGGTGCTTTTGGCATGGCAGGACATAACAGGAAAAAATACTAAATTTGTTCTTTGTCTCTAGACTCCTCATTTCGGTTTCCAGGTGAGTATACTTTGCTGGGAGCTGAAATTCTTCCAAGAATAAATAGGGCCTCTTAAACCTGAATTCCAGAGGATCTAGAGTGAAAATGCAGGGACTGAGAAATAAAGCACCTCTACTTGTTCCCCTCTTTAAAGGGGGGATATAGGCAACTGAACAGCAGAAGCTGAAAGATAACTTTTGCATGGGCTATTTTTTGGATTACCTACCTGTCTGTCTGAAGCTGCTCTTGTTGGAAAACAGCATCTTCTAGTTACTTTCCCATTTTTGTTTTACCTTGCCCAAATTATTTAGAGGCGGTAAATGAAGGAAAATAAGACTATTTTGACATTCTAGAGCAGTGGCTGTATTTAAGAAGTTTATATTTGATGAGTAAGTTGATGACATTGCATTATGTGAATTTGATGTGCAAACTTGTCACTAAAGTGTAAACATAGTGACAGCAGGACCAGCAATTCCCAGCTTAATCAAGTAAACCAAGTAACACATTCCTTGAGCTATAGAGTAATAGAGACTGATTTGCATATTAAAATGAGAGAAGCTTCACAGTTCTAACAATTAAGTTGATATTTTAATTGCATAAAAGTCAAGACATTCAAAGTTATGGTTCCTGTCTCAGTTCATTTGTCACCCACACGAATTTGTAGTATTTTCAGTGACTTATTTGGTGTGAGACTAATGTGCCTTAAACTACATGAAATGTTGGCCATGGAATGAAAGAGAGCTTTGGATTTATTGAGTTTGAAAGTAGACTTAAGAACTTGAGGCCTCGTCAAGAGTATCTCAGTCTGTTTAAAAATAGTCCAAAAACATTTCAGGTGACTTCTTAATATTCTAATGGACATATTTGGAAAGAGAGAGAGGGAGCTTTATTCAAATGTAACGGAAAAAAATCCCATTGATCTCAACAGACTTTGAATTATATCCCTAACTTCTTGTTTTCTTTTAAAGGTATAAGCTTTATTTAATTGCAAATTCACACAAATGCACTAGTACCACTAAGAATTACATCAATATATGGATTCTTTCCCTGGTGTTTATGCTGGTTTCACAGCACTGATGTAGCATGCAGATAAGCGCGCAGATATACGGTTACCCTTATCTCCCCAGGCTGATGTTCTGATATATGAATGCTTGTTCCCTGCGCTCACAGAAACCTATTCACGTGCCAAGTCTGACGATTTTTTTATAATCCTTCTTTGAATTAGACCACAAAAAGAATGTGTTTGAAAAGGTTAACTAATGGATACACTTTTCTTCTTGATGAGGAAAAGAAAAGTGGTGAAGTGCTGAAAAATGGTCAAGCAGAGTTTTGATGAGGCTTTTCTAATCAAATACATTCGAGCCTGTGAGCAAGTTGAAGAAATGTTAATCCATAGTGGATTTATTTGGGATGGAGAACATTTATTTGGAAAGCAATCAGCGTATAAAAGCAGACACTTGTAATTACTTTGCTGTCTTAATCATGCCACTGACACCGGTACCTACCGCGATGTGCAGACGTTCTGGTTGCCTTCTGAACGTGCTGCAGATATAGGGCTGTAAGGAGGAAAGGAGAGCTCTCCTTGCCTAATATCAGCAGCCCGTGCTAGCTGTTTTGCTAATGCCCTGATAAGGGCAGTTGATAATGCCCTGACAAGGCAGCTTGTCCAGGGGTTAATAGTGGAGATCTCTGGCAGATTAGCTGAAAGGAAATTAATTGCAAAGCTTCAGACCCCTCAGCTCCTTTGAACAAAAGCCAAGGCCCTGCAGTTCCCCTGGGAATACAGTGGCAGGCAGGGCTGCGAGCTGAGGGCTGCTGTAACCAGCTTTTTCAGCGGAACGGAGCTTAACGAGCGAGTGGCAGCAGTCTCTGTGACACCAGCCTTCTGGACAGTCTGTCTTATGCTTCTGGTGTCATTTCATTTCAACATATAGCAAAGGCATGGGGCAAAACCATAGCAAGACTTGAAACCCAGGGCAGAGGCCATACCCGTCCAGCGTGCTGTGGTGTGGGGTTTGCTCTGAGCATCTGGGAGCAATCTGTTATTTAGGCTGAAGCAGCCCAACCTGGTGTGGTTTGGGCGGCAGCTGATGCAGTCTCCAGCTACTGCAGCACTGCCACGTTCGCTTCCTTTCAGCTCCAGGTTATCTGGCGTGAGCTCTCGTTGGAGAGCACTAAATCAATCCAGCCTCCATTAGGCAACAGGATACTCATTTTAATGTACAGTCAGGTCCAGCTTGATGGATGGAAATCAGATGGATGAAAAGCTGTTTGAAATCAGATGGGTGAATTGTGTTTTTGCTCTCTGCCTGTAGAAGTAGATTTGTCTGTGCTGAATAGGGGAAGAGTGTCGGTGCAGCCTGTGGGAGTGCGTTAGCATTGGGGGTTATTGGTAGGTATGTGGCTTTGCAAAGGTGCCCTCTGCGATGATCAGATGCTGTCAGAGGTGGGCAGCAGGAGTATTTAAGTTACATAGACAGCGACTTCCATAAAAGAGGGGCCAGAAGCAGCAGCCTCCCCCTTCACGATGTGTCATCAGAACCCGCACGGCTGGTGGAATCAAAGGCAGCCACCGATCTGAAAGCATCAGCAAGGCTACGCTGAATAGGCTGGTAATGATGGCTGGGTGTGATTCCCCTTTCAGACTGCCATTTTGCCATGACTCCGCTAAAATTAGCATTTAGGAGAGAGGGGAGCTTTTGTCGCGTTTTGCAGAGGCGGTGGAAACAAATGCTAAGTGACAGCTAGTGATGTAACTCATTGCTGCTGAAGGTGTTTTCAGCACCGGCCACCGTTCGAAGCGAGCCCTGGTCAGGTTGTTTCCCTGCTAATGACCCTTGTCTGTACGTGGGCGGTCAGCCAAGGCATTTGCTGTGCGCTCCCCGCAGGATGGGTTTGGATTCCCGTGGTGTTACAAGAGCTGGTGGAAATTACTCTGCTTTCGTTTCAAGGTACTGCTTTTCTGCTGGAGGACCCTTCACTTTTCGCTACCTGGGAAAGGACAGAAAGGGAAGCCGAGCATTGCCCAAGCTACTGCTTATATTTCTGAGTCTGTAGGAAGTTTTGTGGTGAGAAGGGGAGTTGTAAGCAGGATGTTTCCGTGTCTCTGAAGTGCTGTGCTGCAAGGTGATGTCTTAAGTCAAATGGAGAGGACATTGGCAGCGCTTAGGAACAGAAACAAAATTAATGGCATCTTAGCTATGCCTCAGGAAGCTCCGAGTCCTGGGCTGCTGACCCCTAAACTTAGAAATAAATAAGGATAAAACTTATGACCACGCATATTCCAATTATTGCAGCATATTAAACATAACCACGTGCTCTCCTAGTGATGGTATCTTAAGCCAGGCTGTTGTGTAAAATCAGGGCAAATGAGCAATTAGCAAGAGGTACAGAAATGTATGGAAAAGTATAAACCTGCTCTGAAAACCATAAAATGTCTGTCCTTGTTTTGTGCATAGTGAAGAGCCGCAGTGTTTGACACTTAACAAAATCTGGCTAATTCCTTGCTGCTGCTCTTTAATGCTGAGGATTCAGCGAGAGCTGCCAGTGACAGGCGGGAGAGGGCTGCAACGAGAGCGGCGCTTTCACTAATTAGAGAGCCCCTTGGATGATTTACTTCCCGGCGGTTTGAGCACGGCCTGGTTTGGATGTGTCAGCAATCCTGACCAGTACAATGCGCTCTTGTCAGTGTGGGGTCTGTTTTGCTCTTCAGAAATCAAGAGGTAAAGCCTGTTCCAACAAGGAGAGTCTGTGATGAGAGAAATTATAACCGCAGCCAGCCGGGCTAGCAACTTCACCATCTGCTGTGAGGTCTCTGGCTCAAATTCCAGCCCTTGTGGTAGCAAGCTTAATGATGATAATATTTTCCACTTCTGCAGCACCCTCTGTCCAAAGGTCTCCGAGTAGGCTAGAGGTACTAATTACGGCTTGCAACACCCGTGAGAAGTGGGTATGATGCTCTTTTTTCTTGCTTGCAGTGTTAAGACAGCGCCACTAATTGTCGGGCTGCAATTCCTGCCCTTAGGCAGGTCTGGAAGGACCAAAAGTATCTCCATCTTTTGTTAGCACAGGTGAATTTAACCCGAGGCTGTAGGAGATGAGACGGCCTCACTCGCTCCGGGCTGGAATCCGCAGCAGCGCCTTCCCGATGCGCCGATCCGGGAGCTGCCCACGCCGCGGCTGCCTGGTGGCCTCGCCAGTGTCTCACGTCGCGTGCCTTGCCCAAGGCCATGAAGGTCTTGGGGTAGGTCCCAAAACTTGAGTCCCCTCCTTAATCCACGGCCCTCTGAGGAAACGGGACTGCTTGTTTTAAAGCATTTTCTGTTGCTCACCTTTTCTTGTTGGGGACTAGCAGGAAGGCGCTTCCGTGGGCTGGAGGCAGGAGGAGTGGAAGCAGATGGTCTGCCCAGGCCATCAGGAAGGACCTGGTGCACGAGCAGGGCGGAAAGGTTTGGTGTGAGATCCCAGCACTGTCACTAGGATGTAAAAGTACCCTGGGATCTGCATGTAACAGGTTAAAGTGCAGGGGAGAGGTGAGGAAACCAGCCCTTGCTGTGCTTAGTTATTGCTGGGTACTGTGTGCGCTTTTCTCTATTATTTGTTTAACCTTAAACGCCAGGTGCTAAAGGGCTCCAGCATCAATTAACTGCTTAATTAGACTTGTAAAGAAATTATGTAATTTAGTTATAGACAAATAATTAAAAGAGGGTGAAAAAGCAAAAGAGGAAGCCAGGGCACACTCTTAAGCTCCTTGTGTGCACTGTTGGTTTTTAGTGTTGGCTGGAAACTCTTGGAAGCAGTAGCTGGGCCCGATGTTTGCCCCATAGGGAGGGAAACCCTTTCCAGCTGCCTGGGTGCCGCATCGCTGCTTCCTTGCTGTCTGTAGTGGGTTTAGCTATGACTTTCTCTGTCTTTCTCCAAAATCTTTTACCCAAATTTGGCCCAGATGCCATCAGAGAGGACTGGCCTGGTACCTCGCTCCGATCGGCGGGAAAGTCTGGCCTCTTCATGAGCTGCATCCAGTTTATGCACAAGCCAGATACTTAGGTGAAAACCTGCTACCTTCCCCTCTCTGCTAGGATGGCTTTTGTGGTGAGCACCTTTCCCTCTTTAGCAGTGTTTTGCATGCAGCCAGCAAAGCTCTGTGTCTTTAGCAAAGAGCCCCATTTCCCTCACTGCTAAATAATAGGAAGCAGCACGCTTCTATTCCATTAGTTCCCGCTCTCATGTATAAGAATTTGCACAGAAGTGGAATGAATTCATTTTTATTTCATCAAGGCCTTCAGCTCCATCTGAATCTTTATCTTGCAAATTGCCGTAGGGGAGCAATAATCAGTGCCTTGTGCTTGTATATACACAAAGTTTCTCTTCTTTACCAGTACTGCTGTCTTTGTATCTCTGTTATCACTATTCTCACATTTGTATCATCAATATTTTGTCATTTAAGAACCTTTGCAACATCCTCTGTTTTACACCTTTTGTTTCCGTCTTAGTGCCTAGGCGCTGGGAGCTGCTGACATATTTTTTCTCAGATGTCCTGAAATCTCCCTGCAAACAAGGTGCTGTTCAGCTTCTCAGGGCTTTTGTTCTTCCTCTGTGCCCGTGCTGTCTCCTTGCTGCTCTTTTGCTTTCTGATAATACTGCTTAGCCCTTATGTAGTTCTTTATTTCTTCAAAGCACTGTATAAACATTAGCTAATTAAGTATATATAACGTGCCCTAAAATATGTTAAAGAAAAACTGCAGCATAAAATAGTTTCCGGGCACTTGATCCAGTGTAAAACGCAATTGAATTGCTAATTATTTCTCAAAATGCTGTGCCTAATGACATGTATCAAGACAGAAAGATCGGAGTTGTAGCCAGAAGCACAGGGAGCTGCAGCCCAAGAGAGGGGTGTTCAGGTTCAGGTGAGCGCTGTGTTATTTCTAGGGTTGTTCTGATGTATGTATTAAGGTAATACACAAAAGAATAAAAAAAGAGGAGCATTTGGATCTTTCCTGTTTTGATACATATAATCAGCTCTACATTTCCTGTTGAAATGTTCATTAAAATTGCAGCCCCAGTGATTATGCAGCTGCCTAATTCAAATCAATAGGGCTCCTGAAACAATTTTAGATATTTTTAAATACTGCTGTAGAACTTCCTTGTTTACAATGTTATGATTAAGTGACTTTTTCTCTAAATCATCTAAGGCATTAATAAAAATCTCTTGAGCTTTTCACTATTTTTTTTCTACTCTGAGAGGCTGCAAATAGTGTAAACCTTGGTTTATGGCTTCTTTATCCTTTACTTCTTAGTATAACATGTCCATGTATTTGCTCTGATAACTAAATCAGAAGCCCAGTTACACAAATGTTTTATAATTCCTAGTAAGTGCTAATTGACTTTGTTTTTGGAATCATAATATATATAAATGAAATTAATAGAACAGCAGAATAAACAATATGCTGAGTACAACAGCTATTCCTTGCTTTCAACTCACAAAGTTTTTGAGCAACTGTTGATAATGTGTATCTACTAAAATACTAAAATACTGATGCCAGAACTTACACATGGCAAGGCAGAGGAAGATTACAAAGTCCAAAAGATCAAGATATTTCAATAGATCTCATGCTAGTAGGTAGGTTATTTTAGTTGTGCTGGAAAGGTGCTTATAAAATATTTTCAATGTTCTGTTTTGGAATGTTTCAGAGCAATGCTGGAGTTTGCATATGTTCGTTTTAATGACTTGGATTATTAACTTTTCACTTTTTCTAATAATTCCAGTCTCTCTACTGTTTCAAAAGCCTTGGCACAATTCTGCTGTGTTTAGGTTGCAAATATTACAGGAAAATATCTAAACGAAAACATCGTGGGAGAGAGACTGAACAAACTAGCAGATGTTTCCCATCTCTGGCTTCTGTGGTTTAGAAAAGCAAACACATTTCTATAAAAACTCGATGTGGAAAAGGCATTTTTGGCCTGTAGTTTTGCACTTCACCATCTCACACAGGTGTTTTATTTTGCCTCCACTGCCTCATCCCCATTGCATTTGCGATGCCCCTGTTTGCTCGGTGGCAGGAGCGAGCGGTGAAGCGGCCGTGCAGGTTTGAACTTGGGGCTTTGAACATGGCCTTGAGGAGGGAAATAGGATAGAGAAGGGCCAGAAAGACCTGATTTTTTTCCTGTTTTAGCAGAAACTCGATTGGATGTGGTTTGGCTACTGGAACTTAATGGGTAATCCCCACTCAGAGCATCAGAAAAGAAGAAAAAAAACTGCAAGGGTAGGGATAATGCAAGAGGATTTTTGCAGCCTTTTCTCAGATGTAAAGTGAGCCCATGAATAGTGCAGTCTTTGGTGGTAACTTTTTCTTCGAGTGCAAAGCTCAGTCATTGATTTAGTCTCGTTGGCTAAATCTATTTTTCTCTACTTCCACATCCTGTTCGCAGAGATCTTTTGTGAGTGTATTTCATTCTTAATTTTTTCTTTCCTATTTTGTTCCCTCAATATATATTTTTCCTAAATCTTTTGCTGAGCTGTCCCAGCAGTCTGGGCTGTTCATGCCAGTAGGATGTTGTCTCCGTGGCACTCTGTATTGACCGCTCAGTGGGAAGGGTTCACAACAGGAGGAGGTGAAATCTTCCTTAAGAATGAAATGAATCCTCCCCTTGAAAAACCGCAGTGTGAGAGAGTGTGTTTATCTGTGTGCTCGCTCCCTGGACATGGTATAGATTGTTTGGCAGATGAGGAATCAAAGGTTCATATACAGGATGTACTTTTCCTTGACCAAAATGGTTTCCCAGAGGACTAAGCAGGTCCTGCATGGGGCTTGCGCTGGGTTCAGAGAGATGGATGAGTTCAGCAATGCCAAGAAGGAACCAGATCTTCCAAACAGACAGGTCAGCAAAGAGGGGTCACCAGGCGGGATAAGGGCAGTGCAGATCTGAAGCTGGAAGAGAAAAACTGGGCTACTTTTGGGGCTGTTCTTGGGGTCCGCCACAGCCGTTGGCTGTGATGAGAACGTTGGCTCTCGAGGGCTTCCCAAAGTGCTCAGCGAACTGGGATTACTTCAACCTCCCAAAAGCGGATCCGACCAGTGTGAAATGTCCCATCTGTGTAGAGCCACACAGGAACCCTGTCTGCAGCAGAAAGTGAGAAGGGCCTTTTAACAGGGATGGAAGGCGATACCTACGTGGCATTTGTACTGACCATGGTGGTTAATACTGCAGCCCTTGTGCTTGCCCCCAGCTCCAAGTGAAAATACTCTGCCAGGCAAAAGCCTTGGCTGATTTGCCACGGTCCCGGATGAAGTTTCTTATCTGTTCCGAAAAATGCTGCATCCCCAGCACAGCGCAGCGCTCCCGGCCCCTCATGCCACATCCAGCTCCTCCCTGATGCAGGGGACGAGCACCAGCTGTTGAATCCGAGGGCTGGGACCCAGCTAAAGGTCACGGCTGTGTCTGCCTACATAAAAGCAAGTGTAACCTCTTCTTCTTTCTGAAAGCACTAGTAGGTGGAGATGTAAAAATTGACTTCTGTGAATTCTGAGGCGCTTGACATCAGGATTGTGAAGCAAGCGAGCAGGTAGGAAAAGGCGGCTTCCCAGCTGGGGAGAATCACATCAAGAGTTTGCTGGAGTTTAGGAGGTGGTGGGGACAGGGTTGCGGCCATCATTGTTCTCCAGGGTGGAAAGACATCGTGTTGCTGCCAGCAAGAGCAGACAATACGTGGGAGCGGTTTGAAAAGCCGGGCTAACTCCCATAGCTCGCTGGCCTCCACGATAACGCGCCTGCCTGTGTCCCGAATCCCACTATAAAGATTTCCTACTGCTGTTTTTTCCAGCTCATGCCTCCTTTCCCCGGTTTCTGTGCCTCCAGCAGCTTTTGAGCTAAGTTTGCACTTCTTTAAACTTCTTCTTTCTTTTGTAGTTTGACTTGTGTGATAGAGGACTGGCTGCCTCGCATTTGTAGGGAAAGACAGCGTCTCCTTCAAGACATCACGGGCTCAGATGGCTGTGCTGCATGTTAAGTTGAAGGATTCTGCCTGTTTTTTCAGGATTTGTCAATTGTTTGAGCATGCCAGTGCTTGTCATTAGCAAAAGGGCATTAAGGTGACGGGACTGGTTCCTCATTCCCCCTATATTACTCACCTACATCAGGTATGCTGAGCATAATTTTAATTTTAAGCCACTGGGTTGCTTGTATTCCATCCATCAGACACCTTTTTTTCACTTTGTTGCTAAGGTTTCAATCCCTCAGACATTGCTGTAGAGATTTTTTCTTCTTTAAGTCAAAGTTGAGGGTGAGGTGCAAGTTTCACTGTTCAACAGGCAGTTATCATAGGTCTGCTCTGTGATTCAGCAGATTCTGGGCCCTCAGTCCCGGCTGTCACCGAATCGGTGCTGTCAAATTAAGTCGCATCCTTGACTCTCTTTTCCTTAGCTCCTCTATTTGTAAAATGGAGACAGTGCAAAGCTTTCATTTGTGTAACTGCGTAATGTTTGTCCAGCACTTTTAAGATGCTAAATGCAGTAAAACTGCCAAGCCTCGTTCCACTACCAGGATTTATGATTTGTACAAAACTGCTCATTTTTGTTCTAAAACAAGATCACCTGAAAGATACTGTAGTTGGAAGCAAACCAGGAAAGGGGGAGGAGGAGGAAACCATCTGTTACACAACAGCAAAAACGTTTCGGGGCATTCGCCTGGGAAGCTCTGGGTGACGAGTTTGGAATATGAAGGCTTATTTATATGGATGGAGCTAATTTTCTCAAAGTTATTCATTTTTCACTTAGGGAATTACCTAATCTTACAAGAGAGTCTAGAAGGAAAGATTCATTTATTCTTAGTCTCATTCAGCCCCAGGCAAGCCTGAAGATGCTCTGCTTCTTCCAGCTCTACTTTTTTAACTGATTCTATTAATAGAGCTGAAAGATTTTCCTCTGGATGAAAAGGGTTAATCATTCTTTTTCCCTCTCACCCTTCTCCTCCTCTTTTTCTAGAGAGTTCTTTTTTTGGCATCTCTGGCTGTTTCTATCATCTTCTCCCCCTAATCTGCCACTATCTGAAGAATTCATTACATTTCAAATCAGAGGCCTTGCTGCATACATTAGCAGGTTTTAATAGACTTGCCACGACTCAAAAAGGAGGAAAAAAAGAGAGAAGATTTAAAACTCTTGTCTTGCCGAAAGCAGACAGATTGACTCAAAAATGACTCAGTCAATAAAAGATGAGTTTTGAAAAGGCTTCCCTCTGCTCAAAGGGAGCTCGTATTCCAGCGAATTAGGTTTTTCTAAGCCCACTGTCAGAAATTAATAATACATACAGCATGTAAAATGGATTTAGCCCTCTACAGCCTTATACAAACATATCTTTGACTTGCTAAATGTGACACGACTACCAGGATTTTCCAGCCTTTATCCCAGGAGTTTGTCATCTCTCCAGAATGGTGACCTCGGTGGAATTTTAAGCACATAAAAAAAAAAAAAAAGCTACTAAATGAGATTTTCATTAAGAATATGCTTCTACTTCCCACACCCCTTTTCTCCAGAAAACTCCTCTGTTGGAGCATCTTTTTATTATTATTTTCAGTCAAAATTATGCCAAAAGCTCTGGGTAAACTCTCAAGCTAGAGTTCCTTTTCCCCGTGTCTTTCAATGCTCCTACCTCGAAGCAAGGGAGACCGAGCCATCTGCGTTGTACCATGAATGTGTCATTTTGAGTTTTTTTCTGCTCTGAAAAGACCTATAGTCATTAAAACACCTCTTCTTTACAAAAGGCAGCCTTTCATTCGTATTAGATCACCCCACAAGGTCTTCCCAGGTGACTCTGCTCGTCTTGCCTAAGTTAATTGGAACACGCAGGTGTGAAACCCGTCGCTGCTCGTGTTTGTTCCTCCATCAACCCCCCTCGCTTGACAGGAATTAAAAGCAGTCGTAATTCTGTCCTGCTTAGTGATTTGACAAGAACTTTTAATCACAGTGGCCTTGCTTCTGCACGTGGGCTGAGCTCTAGGATCCGCAGGAGGTGTCCACAGCAGGCAGCCCCATGTAATCTAATGGAGGGCTGTCTTCTGCCTCTGTTTTCTCCTGTCTTTCATTGCTTTCTCATTCTTCCAAATCCCAGTGGTTGTCTTAACGAAGAAGTAGACCATGCGTGGCTCAATTTTTACCTGTTATGCACTGCACAAATGTTTGCCAGACTTGTAATGGGCAGAGCTAATCATTTTCTGCTAAATGTTTATAGATTGTATAAGAAACAAAATTTCTTAGAAATGTAGATGAAATGTGCCCCCCAAATGCATCAATTGTTCTTTCTTTCTAATTTTTACAAACCCCAAGCTTACCCAAATTTCCTTGTTTTCCTCTGAACAGATTTCTGAACATGATGGTGGTTTAGAAGAGGTTTCCATCGAAGTATCAAAAAGCAGTTTTCACACATACGAAGATATCAAACTAGTTAAGCAATGGCATTTGCTTCATAAGAAATTTCCCTTCAGCTTTTAACCTTGAGGGCAGACCATTAACTTCTCCCATACCATCTTTCCTACTGCTGACAAATTTGGGTAATTGGCCCCTCCACTCTTACTCAGCATGAGCACGTACCCTGCTGCATGATTTGTTTCTGTCCAGGAGCCGTGCACATTTAATAGCTGATGACTGGAAATTAGGTAGAGCCTCTGCTCTGTGCCTGACTGCATTTGAGAGCATTAACCAAACAAATTGGGTTCTTGGGTATACGATTCAACCAGGAACTATGCAACAATTCTAGAAAGAGCAAATATGTCTGTCTCAGAGAAGTTTAAAACTGCTGAAAGAACCAAATATATAAGACTTACAATTCAGCTGGATTTTCATAGCTGGAAGAGGTGCTTGAGTTATTCTTCCTCGGACTCTTTTGTGTACAACATACCAAGTTTCTTTCTGGAATAAGTCTCCAGAGTTAGTGTCATATCATCTCGTGCCACACTTAGACCTTGTAGTTTTCTTCTAAAGATGCTTTCCTAGTGTTGGTACAGAGATACTCAAAATCCAAGGGAACAAGCTTTGCTCTTTCTCTGATTTTGTGTGTTGTTTCCAATTCGGTTCATTTTTTGTTTAATTTGTTGCATGTTCTCTTGACTTGAGAAAGGAGTATTTTCCAGTGAATATTATGTCACTTTAGCCTCCAGCTGCTGCGCTGGGACACAGCCACCCAATAATCTCCTTGGGAATAATTGCTGGTGTCTTTTCAGATCATTTTTGTGAAAGGTGACAAACCGCATGCCAAAGTGAGATGTTAATAACACAGCGATGCCCTTTGTTTGAAAGTCGGTGCAGAAATTACCCAATGCCGTAGTTGGAAAGTCAGAGTTGTAATCGTAAGAAGTGAGGAGCAGATCGCTTCATTTGCATATAATTCCAGGGCTTTTGTGTCGTCTTTTGTGTAAACCGTACAATTTCCGGCGCAATGGGGAACGTGTGCTCATAATGTGGAGGGACAGGAACATGGGCTCGCTCACAGCATGGATCAGGGTTGAAGAGATGTCATCTCCTGAAAACCAAGGGGAAGAGGAATTCAAGCAGAGGGAATTCGGGAGCTACTTGGAGAGAAACAGGCGTGGATATTTGATGTATTCAAGTTGTCAGAGCAGCTCAAGGGAAACTACACATCCCGTTATCCCACCGGAATAGTAGTCAGAGAAAGGGAAGAGTCTGTCTCTGCCTTGTTGTGGCTGCGTATTCAGTTTACCTTCCCCTGCGTCTTCCCGGAATCACAACAGGGACCCAGCGCATGTTTTTCTTGTTGATGTTGTAGACAGACTTCTCAACTGTCCCTTTGCCAATCCGGTACACTAGGCCGAGACGAGCGTTTTTCTGTAACATCAAAATGAAACTCAGGCTGTTCAGACTGCAGCTGAGGGCTCTCTGCTGTGTTCGTGGTGTAGGAGGTTTCTCAGCTTTTTCATAAACTGATGGTTTTTGGAAAATGGGTGACACAAGTATGTGTTTTGTCTTGTGATTTAGAATATGAGAGCTCCAGAAATACCTGTTTGGCGTATTTTTTCTTCTTCATTCTTTCTCTAGTAAGCTGGAAAACCTCTGAGTAGCCAGCCAGTCCTAATGATGAACTTGACAATTACAGCCTTAGTGCCCAACTTCCAAAATTTCTAATAAAATTGCATGAATATTTAATACCCAATTATTAAATATTTAAAAATTTAAAACTGAACTGGTTTGGAAGTTAGCATGTGATGAATAATTCACAATGAGGAAACGAACCTCAGCTCTTGGACTGAGACAGATGCTCCCTCTCCTGTCTCCCTGCCCAGAAATGATTTTGGTGCCATTGCCAGTCTTGGGACACTTTGTGGGGATCCCATGGAGACCTCAAGGCTTCATTTCCAGCTAACGAGCGTTAGCGTAGAGTTACAAGAAATAACTCTTTCCGTTTCACAGTAGCACTTCTGGCTCCTACAATGGAAATAGGAGCTCCTGAGGCTGGAATAATGTGATTGAAAGCCCAGTTATCCAGGAGATGGCTCTGTTTCCAAACATCTTTCATGCTCCAGGGAAAAGATTTCTTGTCCTTAATGTCTATGTCACATTCCCGCAGTTGTGTTGCTTGAAAGCCCCTTTCCCTGCTTGCTGTTCTGCTGCTCCATGCTGAACCAGCGTTTGGTTCAGCTCCAGCGCGATCAACTTTAAAGGAGTGTTTTCATAAAGTGGACACTGGAAAATGAAGCGGAACATGAAAAATGTGGCAATAAGCATCGTGCGGAGCATGGCGTGCTGCGAGGGGCGGCGCGGGGGAGAGGGCAGGTTGGCGAGCGGAGCAGCGCGAGCGAAGAGGAGGCTCTGGGGGAGCCTTGAGCAGTCGGCGCCAAGAGCGGTGTGAGGCCAAGAGTGATACGTGTGCAGGGCCAGTGCTCAAAAACACTGTTAAGGGAATAAATGGAAAAGGAAGAAAATTCCCTGTGGACCAAGCAAACGTTGTGCTTTGTGCTTGTGCCGTGGCCGAGGTTTGTGCTGCTTGGGCCATCGGCCTGGCCTGCTGGCAAAGTGGCCCTGCCGCGTGGGGCAGAGGGAGGCCCTGAAGCAAAGTACCTTCAGATATTCCCAGGGGATATTCCCACACGTGGGCATTTCCGTGTGTCTCAGCACCACAACTCGAACATGGAAGGTCCTTGGAGTAGGAGCAAAGGGGCCGCGCTCCAGGGGACGCTGGAAATCGCCTCTTGCCGGCGGTGAAAAGCTCCCGCTTGGAGCCTCAGTGAACATCATGAGATCATAAAGTGTGAAGCGCTCTCTAATGCATGATTGAATATTGTCCAGACCGCTATTCGGATGACTGTAATTCCTGAAAAAAAAAAATCTTCATTTTGAGAGGGAACAAACAAATACTCCTGGAGCAGTTTTTCTGTGTTTATTTTAATAGCAGATGCTTGATACTGCTCAGAGGTTTAAATAGCATCCAGTGTTTTGGGGTAGTGGTAATAGTAGTGATGTGCCAGTGGAAACAAGATAATGGGCAGAGTGCAGGGGAGGTGATTGGAGCGGGGATAAATTCATCTATTAGATGGTTCTGCAGACTACTGCTTGTAATTACAATGTGTATTATATATGTTAATTATATAGTCCCTAGGATTAATTCTTACATTAGACACTTGAGCAGCTTCTAAACCACTGCCCTTTATTTTTTTTTAAGAAACAGCCTAGTGAAGAAGTGAATCTACTTCCACTGACAAGGAATACGAGTTATGCTTCTATTTTTGCTACTGAACTTTCCTGAACTGTAGCCAAGAAAAAGTCCCAATCACTTTTTTTTTTTTTTGTGGATAACTCCAGCATAGACTGCCTGATAAACAGAAGACTTATGCTCAATGTTTGCTAACTTGTTCTACAAGCGGAAGATAACCACTTCCCTGTAAACTGAAGTGACACAGTATATTTGTATTTTTAAGGTGATGCTGTTTCTTGCATCTGAAGTTAATGACTGACTCCAGCTGCAGCTGACACCGCTTTGTTCTGTGAGCACTGTTTGGCTGTAATTGTCGCGTGGAAGGGAATTGCGGCTAAAAGATTTTATCATCATTTGGGGGAGATTGTCTTCACAGTCAGCTCACAATTTATGACCAGGCAAACCTGACTTCCAAAAGGTCTGCACCACATCATACTAATTTGTGAAGTCCACCTTGGGCAATAAAAAGCTCTCCCGAGGTTAATTTATCTTGCATCTGACGGTGAGTTTTGCCTTGCCCACCGAGTTCTGCATTGCTGTGAGCAAGCTGCTGCTGTTAGTTAAGCTGGTTATTTTAAAGCTACCTGGGGTGTCTGTGCCTTCCGCTGCACCACGGTCCCCAGCGCAGGGGTGCGGGTGAGTGGAGCAGCATCTCTCACCTCCCAGGTGCCTCCCCTGCTCAGAAGCAGCTTTGCCGTGAGCAGGAGGAGGAAGAGGAGAGAAGCCCCAAGCTGTGCCCACGCCGAGATGCTTGGAAAGAGCCTTTTGGTCACTCCTGGTTCATCCTGTCAGCACTATAAAACCTTTAAGTTGGCCGCCTTCAAGTGTGCTGGCCAATTTTGTGACCTCGTGTTATAATCTCGGGATTACCAGGAGAAGAAAAGCAAGTTAGTTGAGTCTAACCATATTTAAAGTATTTTCAGGTAATACAAGAGGAAATTTTTCCTCTTCCCTTCCATAACTTCAGTCTTGAATCCTCCTCATCCTGCTGCCCCGGCCCTAGCCCAGCCTCTAATGCTTTTGGCCACTTTGTGCAGGTTATCTGAGGATAAAGGTTAATGATGGCCTTCTCTTCCCCAGAAATGATTCCTCGTAAAAATACATGGGTTATCCAAAGTAGAGGCTTTGAAAATAAGTATATAGGGAATTTTCTCAGTGGAAATGTGTTCGTAAAATTCTCACGCCATGTGAGAGCTTTAGCTGGCCATGGAGACTTCTCCTTGCACGATGCAGCCTTTGAAAACTCTTCCCCAAGCTGCTGTAGGCCAGGTGGGTGCTGGAGGAAGGGGCTGAGAGGTGCATTGAGCCATATGGCACATACACAGTTTAAAAATAATGTTGACTGATCAAATAAATACCACTTAGGTTTAGAACTGAACAGCCAGTGCAGTCTGCTGAATATAAAACTGTTTTTACCTTTAAGGAGAGTTATAATTCATGGTTGCACAAATTGCAAGTTTTCCAAAGCGCCGTTTGCCGCCACTAGACCCAAGGTTGGGTGAGCGCAGTAGGAGCTGCTGTGCCATTCAGACCCAGCGTCCTGCGCCCGCCCCAAGTGTAAAACACACCCATAAAATCCAGCAAATGGGTCTTATTTCTGGAGAGCAGTGGTTGTAAACTTGCCTGCATCAGAAAAGGCTCCGCTCCTCTTCCATTAGGCTTTATTTAATACAATACAATTTATTTTTATACGGTGTCCTTCAGCGGAGTATCACAGAACTCTTTTCAGACAATGTTCATCATAAACCAAAGCCGGGAGAGAGATTTTCAGTCCAAGGTTTGAACAGAGGAGTGACTCAAAAGGTTTCGGATACAGCAGGGTAGCATTAGAGTTGCAGAGAGCCAACGGGAAGGACAGAGCTGCAGGAGCAGAGTAATTAGATACCACTTCTGCAAGGTGGAAGCGGGGTGATAGATGGGTGACATTGCATGTCAAGTGTGACATTATGGAAATAGAGAGAAGCAGCTCGTAGAAATGAGAGGGGAAAAGGGGCAACTGTGGCCTTGGTCCCTGGAGCTGAGAAAACAGAATCTCCTCTTGCCATCTTGGAGCTTGTGAAGATGAACTGCGTGGTGTCCCTCATAGCAACAGCATTGACCAGGGTCTGTCTGGGGCATTTTGGAAGTCAAAGAAAGGAGGAGATTAGTGTGGCAAAGTATTTTGTCCCTTATGTGTTGAAGTGAATGACCCCAAACATTTAAAGAGGCCAAAAGAAAGCAGCATTAAATAGAGAATTAGCAAAGAATTCTGGACTTGGCGGGAGAGGTGTATGTGAGCTGGTATCGCAGCTGAATTAATGCAGCTACATGGCTCGTGGCATCTTGAAGGGCAGACGGAACAAATTTAGGTTTGCTTGGCAAAGCCCAGTGATACCTGTAATTTCATGCCACTTTCGGTCTGCAGAAAGCCACGTTGTTTCACCTCTTTCCCTGGGGAAAAAGTTAAACTTGGGTTTGGTGGTCTTTAGTGCAGGGGCTGCTGTTCCTGTAGATTGACCTAGCTGAACTCTACTGCACAGCAAGAGCCAAAGCTGTGGTATTTCCAGGCAACTGTGAATATTTTGCAATGTAAGGATTGTAAAAGCAATGGAGTAAAAAGCAGTGACATTTTCAATATGAGAGACCAGAAAAGACCAGCTCATATTTTATTTATTTATCCAAAATAGCTTGAATTATTCATTAAAGTCAGTGTAAGTGTTTGAAAATACAAGGTGTTTCAAGAAGCAGCGTCATTAGGAGGAAGTTAATTTGGCAATATTAATTTTGTAACATTAATAATTTTTTCAGAGAGGATTTTTTTCCTTTCAGACTCTCAAGCAGGGGCACCTTTTGTGCGTACATGTGGCCTGAATGCAAAGGAGACCTTGCAGCCTTGCAGGATGTTTTCCAAATATTTTCTCTCTCCGTCTGTTCTCTTGTTTTTATATATATATATTTTTCTCTCTGCAGGCAAAGTAAACAATCATTGCCCTGATCCAAAGCATAACCTGCCAAATCCCATGCTGGCTTTCTTGGTTCTTATTTGTGGTTTGCGGGGGCTGGTTTATCATCCCTTCTCCGGCCGTGGATGGTGTGTCCTTTTGGTCATGCTTTGTGCAGAGCAGCACCTGCGACTTCTCGTGTCGGTTCAGCACACGTGCAACCAAATCAAACACAGGCACGAAAGGGAGTGCTCCAAATACAGGGATTGGAGTTTTCAAACACTGTCTTTTAAAGATATAATTAAACGTAATTCTCCAAATGTTGTGAAAGATCTCAGAGGATCAAGCCGTTCACTGTTCTGTAGGTGGTAGATAGAGTGGGTGGAAACACTAATGCTGTCATCAGAATCCTGCTCTATTAATGCACCTCGACCCGTCCTGAAAGGAGCTGCCTCTATTCACTTGCCTCTACAGCTGTGTCTTAAGCATTTGTCTGAAATATGCTGATTTGCACTCTGTGCAAATTACGGCTTGTAAAACATTTTTTTCCTGACAGCGCTAAAAATGTGGCGGGAATCATTGGTATTAGGTAGAGCTTGAGAATTAGCACGGCCGCTTCTTCGCATCGGGAAGGGGAGCGGACAGTGAGCTGCCTCGTAGCTTAACATCTTCTCTTTGTGTGGGGAAAATGAGCAAGATTAATGAACATCCCCAGGTCACTCTGCGTCGTGCTTGTGCGGTTGGGTGGGTGCAGAGAACCAGCAATATGGACAAGGCAGAGCCACGGGGAAGAGACACCAGGTCGTTTATCGGAGGGCACATGGAAGTGTATTAACAGGTAGGGGACTGTACAGATAGGATTCAGAGACCTTAAATATAGGCTTCTTGTGACATTTTAGACAGCCTGTAGTGTCTGAGGCTGCCCTGGGGCTGGCTGGTATGACGCAAAACCTGCACGAGATCTCTCCTTGTCAGAAGCATGGGGAGATGCCACGTAAAATACCCAAGGGTGCCTCAGGCCGGGTTCAGTGGCTCTGCTGCAGCAGTGGGATCCCAGCCTGCACTTCCCAAGTCTCCTTGCTCAGGCCACCTTTCTACCAAGTTCCTCCCCTGCAAAAGGCACTAACTCGTCATGAATAATGAAAGCTCTTCCAGCAGTTCATGACTTAGGGCACCATCAGCCTCCTGAGTTGATGAAAGTCAGGAAAGGCGGCCTCCAAGATGCGGTAGGAAAAGGCAGATTTACTTTTCCAAGGCTAGGCTGCATTTATTAGGACAAAAAAAATCCCTGTTGGACGTCTGAGATATATTAAAGCCAGCGCCATCTCTGACAGCAGTGCGATATTATTTACCACAGCAATGTAGACACTGTATTTTTACTTTCATATGCATGATTTTGTCCTGAACAGTTGCGCAGCCAAAGGGAGAGCGTGAGAATATAATCACTCAGAGCCACCAATTAACCTTCTGATTTCGGAGGCTGATCACTCAATTAATCAAAGGGCTGGACCCAGCTGAGATGATGGGAAGAAGGTTGCAGCAATCCAGGGAAGGGTCATGGTAGTGGCACAGCAATGAGTTTGGTGACGCTGGGGAGCTGGGGGGCCAAGAGCCTTTTCGAGCTCAGGGGATGATGCTTCCTAACTGGTTTGCCCTCTTTGATGAAGCAGCGATAGCTGGAACGGGTCAGGGGAGAGGCAGAGCAAGGGAAATCATTTGCCCTCTCCTCATCTACACAAGTGGCTCAGGCAGATGCTGAATTAACTGGAAGAAAGGAGCTGGCATTAACCCTGCCCACATGGATGCCCTCCCTCGCAAGGAAGGGGACATGTAGTTCTTTTAAACCGTTAAAGAGTTCCCGTCCTTTCCTAGAGATTAAGCTGAACTGGATTCCAGCCCGAGTAATTCTGTCCCCGTGGCATTTAAGGCACCTGAATTCACATGGAATTACCTTTTCCCTCGGAGAGGCGAGGGGCAGCCCTGCTGCTGCCTCCCCTTGGCTCGCAGTCACCATTCCCTGGTTCTCAGTGCGCTGCACTGGGGAGGTCGAGGGCAGCAAATACCCAAGCGAAACCTTTATCTTGGTAGTTTGGCTGGCAGCAGTGCTTCAGCACGGGCTAAACCAGCCCACAGCCTTCTTTCACACTCAAGCAGTCTCCTTGCATGGAAGCTTCTGCTGTCCTAGAGCCAGAGCCTGAATTAGCTAAAATAAAGAGCTGTGGTCTCCGTGAGCTGCAGTTATACCACTGATCTCTGTATAGACATCACCTTAAAGCTCAGGGTGACAAGGAGATACCTGAGCGGGGAAGTTTGTTTCCTAGGAGAAAGTTTTTTTTCTAGCCCTGGTTGCAGTGTTGAGAAAACAGGCTGACTTGGGAGAGATCTCTGAAGTATATGAAAGTAAAGCTAATCTCAGTAATTAATGGGGGGATAAATCGAGGTTTAATTACTCAAAGGCACCTAGGGTGAGAGATTCATGGTAACTGTTGTGCAGCGTCTCGAAGGATTCCCAACGCTGGCAGCTCCCTTTGCGGCACCAGAACGGGGTGAGCAGCAGGCAGTCCCACAGGACCTCCCTTTAGGGAATAGAAGCTAAGGTAGCAAATGGAAGGAGACAGTGGCTCTCTTCAGGATTTTCTATAACAGTAAAAGCCCCCCCCCCAAATCTTAAGGGATTCCTAGGCAATGTGACCATGTGAGACCGAGGCACTTAGAGTCGAATCAGACAGCCCTGGAGGAGATTTCCCTCATTGCCAGCTTCCTCCCGACACTGCCCTTCAGGGGCAGATTTGTAACCATTTTTTCCACTCTCTTGATTCCTGTCACACAATACGCTTCTCATGGGTTCTAGAAAGGAAATAAGATGTGTGTGTACGGGGAAACATGCTATAGCTTTGAATTTTGTAGTAAGTTGCTAGAAGACTGGCCGAGCAAAATGAAAATTCATCCTACTAGAACGTCTGTTTTCCTCATTCTCCAGTTTATTATCTTTGGGTCGTCTGGGGACAGGAGGAGAGAAATCTAGCTTGCCTGTTTCTTACTCTGCTTGCTTAAATCATTTTAAAAAAATGTAATTAAACTTTTCAATTAGCTTAGTTTGGCTAGCACTGTAAATGCAACGCAAGGTCTCTATGCTGATGACATATAACCCAGTAGCCGTTTTCTTCCCCTTCTTAGAGCTGAAGAAGCAAGTGGAAAGTGCAGAACTGAAAAACCAGCGTCTGAAAGAAGTTTTCCAGACGAAGATCCAGGAGTTTCGCAAGGTTTGCTACACGCTAACAGGTTACCAGATTGACATCACGACTGAGAACCAGTATCGACTCACCTCGATTTACGCCGAGCACCAAGGGGACTGCCTGCTCTTTAAGGTAAGTCAGCGCGCTCCTCGCTGCACCTGCTTCCTCGGCTTCCTGGTTTTCAGCACACCAGAATGTATTTGCTCTTTCTCTGTCATTACACTGGAAAATCATTGCTCCCTTGGTATGTGACAAGTTTTTCCTTCTGAGGGAAGTACAAATCCTTTCTTCTTTTAAAAGATTGCCTTAGAAGATTTGGCATCTGGTCTCCCATTTATATATCAAAGTAAACGGGGAGTAGGTGAAGTCACTATATATGCATAGTATCTAAGATGCCTGGCCTTGCAATTCACCTTTTTCTAATAGCAGTGATATACACTACAGCAATAAAACCTTATGTAACCATCAAGGTTTCACCCTTGCTTCGCTACAAGAGATGTCCTTATGCCGTTGCTATCCTCTATCCTGCCTGTGCACCATCATCTTGTCTTCATGTAAATTGGAATCTCTTTTGAGCTCATCCTTGTTTGCACAAAGTGCCGTTTATCTGAACGGCTCAGATGAGTAGCAGGAATTGCCTGTCTGCTGTCAGCCGAGTGCAGCATCGGTCTAGCTAGGTGGTCCGAGCTTGGGTTGTGGTTTGATAGGTGCTTTTTTCCTTCTGTGTTATCTTCCAGATAGCACAGTTGGACTGACACATCAGAGAATTAGGTGTGACATCAGAGTCGCCGAGCTGTTTAGTGACATCTTTACATTGGTTTGAATGTCAACAGCCCAGGTTTACAGGTCAGTGGGAGAACTCTTCCCTTCTCCGTGGCAGCCGCAACTGGCACTCAAAGTAAGGTTTGCTTCCAACTGATTCCCCCAGAGTGAGTCCCATTTATGAGACGGATGAAGATTTTGAGGGAGTTCAGTGTGGGCAGGGAATATACAAGCAGGAGCTGGAGAAGTTCTGTTTCTGCAGCCCTGCTGCCGTGTGCAGCAGACACATGCTGCAGCGTTATTTCTTTCCATGACAGTGAATAGGCAAGTGTAACTGTTGTTACTGTTGTTTAAATAGTGTTCTTGCTTTCTTTCCTTCACTCAAGTCTTCATTCACAAATATTTCTGGAGGAAGGATTCTATGTCACCAGGTAGAGCAGAATTTTCGGGGTCAGGATCAAATCCAAGGATGGGTTGCTCGTTGGTTCATGGAATTCTGCTGCATGTCTGACTTCACACACCTCTTTGGATAAACGAAGCAGATTTGATAATCAGAGCCTGAACAACAGAATCTCAGACCCTTCCTCACTGTTCGGCTAATTGGAGAGAATTCCCAAAGTCTGCAGTTTAGAGTAGCAGTGGAATATAAACAACAGGGTATTTCCTTCCCAAGTCCTGGCAGCTGCTGCTCATGTATCTACCAACGCTTGAATCCTGACTGTGGCTTTTCAGCGAGGTTCCGTGTTTATGCTGTGGATTTCTGAGCCATAACTGACTCACTGGTGTTTGTGTATGTTTCATTAACCCAAAGAGGTCACAAAACAGGGAATGCTATTTGTATTTATTCCATTCAAGCAATTTATGGAACAAGGTCTATATAATTAAGCCGGAAAAGTCCCCTGGCTCTTTACAAGCTTCTGTAGTTTGCCTGTAAACTTTAGGGCATATTTCAGTAGCACTGCTGGTGGCATTTAATTTTCAGTGTGGCTTCAGTAGCAGGGATGCAGTAGCAGCTACTGTAGTGTAACTTTTTCAAAGCTAAATGAAGATGAAGGACGTGCTTAGTTTCCCCAAGTAATGTATGTTGTTACTGTAGCATATTATCTACATGCTGTATGTTTCCAGCCAATTCACATTAATTAGAATTACAGCCTCGGCGAAAGGGTTAATCACGATGCCATGCTGTGAATACAAATGCCTGCATCCATAAATGAGCACTGAATTCCAATGAAGCCATATCAATATTTATTGGCAGTCCCTATGGATGCAACAGATGAGCTCATCAAGTTGAAGGATGTTCCAGTTCAAACCCTCCGTGTGCCTGGGCAGCAAGGCACCACTCAGACTTCACATCTCACTCTCGCTCTTGCTTGCTCTTTTTCATTCTTATAATTAGATACTGTGGAAAGTGATGTACAAATTCCTCACCAGGATTTTAGTTTCCAAAGATGTGGGCAGAAAGTAATACTTAGTTATTAGGTCACTTGGCAGTTTCATATTCTGTTACTTTTACTAGTACATTAGATGTGTTAGTCCATAATACAAACTTTGCATTCTGCATAATGCTTGGGATATGTATCTAGGCCAGGCCACTCATGAGATACCCAAGACTGCATTTACTCTCTTTGTAACAATCTATTAAAGATATCTATTAAAACAAACAAACATTGCTGTGAAGCTTCAAAATCAGTTCAGCTAACTCAGATTTAAGCTGCAGCAAATGAGGACGTTGTTGTTTGGCTGCATGTACGTCTTGCTGTTTACCCTTGTCTCTAGATAAGTCCCGAATGACAGGAGGGAGCGAGGTCTTTAGAAAGGCAATGGAATTTTTTTCAGACAAAGAAAAGCTTTTCGTAAACAGAGAGACTGGTGGAATTTGAAGAGGAGATGATTTGGAGACGCTCGTACAAATGGACAAACAGTGCAGAGAAAGTAAATAGTGTTTTTTTTTCCTGTGTGTGTGCCTAAAGAACATAGTCCCCAGTCAAGTTATTTGAAGCCAATTAGTCTTAAATGATAGAGGAAATCCTTTTAATTTATGGCCATACTGCTTCAAGGTGCTGCTGAGTGCAGGAGCTCAGTTGTTTTGCAGTTGTGTTATTATATGTTTAAGCCATAAGCAGTTCCGACCAAAAGGCTGCAGCTAGACAGCACATCAGCTTCTGGTTCCCCTTATTTTCTGTGTCCCCAGAGCCGAGTCTTCCAGAATACAGAATTCTGTCTCGTTCCAGAGCTTGCCTGTGTTGTTATTTTCTGCCAAAACTATCAAAAGGAAACACAAACACCAGCAGGAGTTTGTAGAAAAGCATCCTCAAGATGGTAAACCTTCTACCTTGAAAGAGAATTCCCAAGATACCAGCCAGCAGATGAAAACAGAGGCATCATGACACAGTTTGCAGATGTTGCCAGGCTTGAGGCTGGCACTTCATGCAGCAAAATAAACCCTTTACTGGTGTCCAGTTGGAAAAGTGATACGGCAATAAAGTCAGCAGCTTCTCTGCAATTTGCTGAATTGAAAGCCAAATCTGCTTAAATAGTGATGTAAAGAGGTGGTTAGCAGGTGTATAAAACTTCAAGGCATCCTCAGGAGTTACCACGTGCTTCTCGTGCGGGTCAGTGCTGGCGGAGCAGCAGAACGTCAGCAGTGGAAGGATAAAGGCTGGTCTAGTTTGGGGGTTCTTTGATGGATGAAGGGCACAGAACAAGGGCAAACACCAGCTGTGGACTGAGGACTAGCATGGAATATTGAAGGAGAAAGTTCTTAATGAGACAATTAATGGAGATGCAGGTGTTTGGAATTGGTGGTCTCAGTGGAGTCTTGATCTGGAATTATCTCAGCCACTGATGCCTGGAAGGTGGGAGCCAGTGTGTAGCAGCAAGTCACCCCCTGCTTATTAATATTTACTGTTTCTTAATCTTCTTTTCCCTAAATGTGTGTTGGTGGTGGCTATTTGCAGGCTGGATGCTAGGCTAAGTGGACTTACAGCTGTTCTTAAAATAAAGAAACAACTGGAGCTTAATAGAAGCCTGAGATAGGTAGGTGTGTAGGTAACTTCTTAAAATTTCCCTTCTTCTGTTTATTTACTAAATTAACACTTCTCTCTCTGTCCTCTGAATTTGCCAGTCTTCTCTTGCCCTAACTCAGAAGTAACATTTCAAACACAACATGATGCCAACAAATTATTAGCTCAAATTTGGGGAGACCAAAGTCAAACAGTTAAACGTGCGAGGGGCAGCCTGCTGTGCCAGGGGTGCCGAGACAGCGGAGAGGCTGCGTCCAGCTCGGACTGAGCGAGCTGGTTAATACAGGGAGACTTTTGCTTGTCCAAGCATCCGTGTTGGGTCTTGCGGGCAGCCCTAATCAGCTTTCCCTAATAAACATCTCTCAACCAAGAGCTGTCAAGCAGTCGATGGTGTTATAGGATCAAATCCTGTATTTTAGCTTATTACATTTCATGTTTACCTGTTTTACCAGTCTGTTTCATTTTAAGACCTAACTTGAATTTTTGCTACTGTCTTCATGTTACTTTGCTCATTCCGTATTTGTTTTCCTCCTCTTCTTCCTGAAACTGCTTCTGTCTTACTGCTTCCCTGAGCAACAATCTACCCTCTAAGGCAGGATGGGCTTTTTTATTTTATTTTATTTGTTTTCATTTATTTTACTGAAACCAGTCACCTCGAGGATAGTGGAATTGAGGGAGACCAAGCAGTAGCTATTCTTTTTACTGCAGAATTTTTGAGCAAAAAAGATATTCTTCCAAGACCATTGGAGGCTGGGCTGAAACCCTCATCTTGAGAAAAGTTAGGGCTCTTTTTCTGCCTCTGCTTCCTCATCTGTGTGATGGGGAATAAGATTCCTGCCTCTGTCATGGGAGCATGTGAGGATGGAGAGGCGATGCCAGTGTGGGTTGATGCCAATGCCTGACCCCACGCTTTAAAAGACAAGGGCAGTTTTCAGGCAGGAGTGGTGGTGGCCACCATCTCCATCTCCTCCCTTCCAGATGTTCTTTTTCTTCTTCAAAATATCTCTTATTTAGTGAAACAGGAGAGAGAGCCCTGTCTGCCTATGGGCAGTCGCAAGCGGCTTGTTCACACACCACTGTGGAGTGCAGAAGGATGTGGATTTAATTAAAGTGGAGTATCTGGGCAGGGATGTCACTTGTGGGGCATCAGAGGGACACCTGGTGCACGGGCCACCTCCCTCCGTGCCCCGATCACCACGGGGGCGACGGGGGTCTAGAGAAGACTTCTATAGAAAAAAAAGCAGCAGTCAGCTTGAGGAATCGGCAGAGGTGACATCTAGCTGGTAAGACAGGGCAAAGTATCCACCAGCCTTCAAGTTGCCCCAGTTATTAGCAGCCCAGCTCCCCGAAGCGCAGCCCACACAGAGCCACCACCAGGAGTGGCAGCTCTCACTGCCGCTCTTCTTTCTTGAGTAAGCGTGTTGTTTAAATACAAATATAATTAGGCCTTATCTCTTGCTTTGGGAGTTATAGCTGTTACCTGCGGTTGACTGGGGCAAAAGATTTGTTAATCTCTGGGGAGGAAATATAATTAGTGATGGAAGTGTGTGGGGGGGGGGAGGGTTGTTGTTTGTGTGCATAAAAAGCTGTCTGCAAATATTGAAACCCAGCAAAAGATTCCCGTGGGGGATGTGGTCTTGATGTATCTATCATCTCTATCTGAAGTCTACATCTGGATTCATATAAATGTCACCCATTAATTTTATTTGTTGTGGTATAAATATAAATGATTGCATTTTGCCATCACCTGGGAATTTAATAGTTAAAAGATTTCAAACTCAGCTTAGTTCGGCTGATGAGGTGGTTGGTTGTTTCCCACCAGGGTTTGGATAGGGAAGGGATGTAGTGGGGGACCACTGAGGAGCAGGGGATGGAGTGTCATGGTCCCAGGTCCCCTGTGGCAGCCAGGGGACCACCAAGACTAGAGCCAGGACTCAACTGTCTGCTCCTTCTGTCATCCTTATTACCGTGCTTCAAAGTCTAAATGTTCAGTTACTACACGGCTCTTAAACATGAAGTTAGTACTGCATAAACCAGTTAATATGCTTTTTTCTCAAACTTGCTTGCCAGTTTAAGATAAGAGGCTGTATTTCAAAGCTTGTTAGGCAGCTCTTCTTTATAGGAACATGAGATCTTCAAGGTTTGGGTTTCCCTACAGAGCTTTAACTAAGCAGAAGTCTCCTATATTTTATTTTTGAGAGGCTACTTTTAGAAAAGCAAAAATACTTTTGGGCCTGGTGCCCTCCTCTGTGAGTATAACTTCTGCTCTGCTTCCAGATTCCTAACTGTATCCCAAGGCAGTTATTGCTGCGGGTGCTTGGAAGCACACCAGGCATTCAGACCTGGCATTTCTTGAGATTTGATGTGCTTCACGCCATTGGGGGGTCTCAAGCATAATGTGCCATACAGGCTCTCCGCATCATTACTTGTTCTGTCAGAGTGGTGATAGAATCTGTTCATCTTCTCCCCTTGCCATAGTACTCTATCCATGCAGCAGCGACAGTGCAGAGGGGAACTGGGAAGCCTCTGAAAGAGCATTGCTACATGCAGTGCTGTTCCACGTCTGGCAGAGTCCTGCTCTATGCTACTAAACAAGTCTTTGCAACTGCATATTTAAGGAATTAATACATAATGTGGACATAAACTAGCATTTGGATTTACTATTCTATCATCCGCTATAATTCATATATGTGGAAATGGTGAAAACCCTGTCCTGTTCTCCCATTTGGTTCGTATAAATGAGTTGATATAAATGCACAAATGGTCCTTACTCTTAACTACAAAAAATGTAAGTTTAGATCCATCAGAAAGTTAGCAGTAAGAGCAGGTAACTTGCTACTATTTTAGGACTTCGGATTTAATGTATTTTCTTGTTTGCCAAGTGCATGAGAAAATTTTCTGAGCAAGAAATATGGAAAGGTATTTTATGTCAAATCTGTTTTATCAGGATTCATAGCTAAATTACATTTTCCCTTCCTCTTTCACAGGGGAAACAGGGAAGTTGAGAGGTGAGGATGACCTCCAGCTTTGATAACTCACCAGATTGCCCTTTGATGGCATCTTTAGCTTCTAGATGAAGAAGACAAGCCTGTCTGCCTATATCTTGGAGGGAATATATCAGCTTATATCAAACTGAAGCTTGAAATTTTTAATTTGTTCCTAATCTGTATTCAGTTTCAGCAAGAGTATATAGCTGCTAATAGTGGAACTATTTGAACTGTGTTCTGGGGAACTGCCATAAATTTCAACCTTAAACTGAAGGGTTTGTCTGCCTTAATGGAAGGCTCTGGAGGATGCTTCGTGTGATAGCTGTCACTTTGCATTTCTGGGATGTAGCCGAATCTGGAAAGAGAGTATCTGCAGATGACTTTTCTATAAAGCAGACAGTGGAATAGTTGAGCGTAGGGCAAGGCAGGAGATTGTTCTCTGGTGGGTATGAGGAGCTCTCCTACCGTACGCGGTGTAGCTACAATGAAGCTACAGCAGGTTACCGGCAGCTGTGGTTTTGTTGGTCACTGTGAAAGCTGTTGTATTTCCTGGTGTTGAGAGAAAGGGCCCAGCTGTGCCCAGAGGTTTTGGACATGTTCAAACTGCTGTCCTTCATCGTGTCTCCCAGGAGCCTGTCGGACAACCGTCTTCCTCTGTCAGAGAAGAATCTCCCCGTCTGGTCCTGGGAAAGCATAGGAGATGTCCTTGGCTTTTTGGCAGAGTCACTGCAGCCCGAAGTTGTTTTTCTTCATATAATTCCATTAGAGTGATGACAGTTTCAAGTTGGAACAGAAAAAGACCTGATGAAAGAACCACTCTCTAAGTGGGAAAGATAGGCAGAGTGGAAGCAGTAACTAGCAAGGTAATAGATGGTGATGGATCTATAATCTCCGAAGCTGCTGTAAGCAGTAAATTCCTAAATAGTGTCCTTTCAGCCTTAACCTATTTATTTGCAAAGTGCTAAATTTAATTTTCCTTAGTCTGCAGGAAAGCGTCATCCCAGGAATAAACCTTTAGCCCAGCCAAGAAATGGTGCCAAACTGCTTGTTCCAGCATTTCCATTTCCCCCTTCCTCTGCGCAGAGCACTGGGCCCGTGCACCCCGTGGCGTCACCACCTCCATGGCACGGCGGTGTCACGAGACAGTTCTGCCGTCAGGTGGGACACATCTGCTCTTAAAGGAGGCTTTAATAGTCAGGGTGTGGGGTGGCCTCACTAGAACCACCTGCACTCAGCGAGACCCTCCTGAGTTGCACAGTGACCAGACTGCCACGCGAGAGCATGAGAGGGAGCCAGCGCCGAGCGTATCGATGCTCCATCCCTCCTGCAGATCCAGGCTCTCGTTTTGGAATACTTTAAGATATTGAGCATCATAGAAAAGCGCTTGTATTCTGAAACCTTCACAAAGGCAGCAGCTTCAGGGAGAAAAGCAGTAAGATTTTCCAGCAAGCAACTTTGTCACATTTGCCCTATGAATTGTCAGGGAATGCGGTAAAGGTATTTCAGGCTTCTGCACATCGTGTTTTGGTTCTGGTGGCACCGTGCTGGTGACACACTCAGCATGAATCCTTTGCAGCCAGCAAAGAGGGTGCCCCCCTGCAAAAAAAAAAGTCTGTAGGGATTTTAGGAATGTTGCCTAAATAATACATTTCAGGAGGAAATGCAGTGTCCAAGTCCTCCGTCCTCCCAAGAGTTGCCTTTCCCTGGAAAGTCTACATTCCTGTAGTTTTCACAGTCCCAACCAGGTGCAGTCTGGGCTGTCGCTAATCCCACTGGAGAAGGATGAGTTTCAGTATTGGAGCTTGGCTGTTTTCCTGCATCCAAAGGATTTCAGCAGTTCCTCACAGCGCTTCCTGCTTCCTCTTGGTCCCTTTTTATCCCTCTTAAGGCAGTAGAGCAGTGCTGTGCTGGCTGATAGGGAATATCCTGCCCGTGCTCCCACTCTCCTCAGCCTGCCGCTGATACATGGATGGAAAGACTGTGCTTCCCAAGGAGGAAGGTGTTTGCAGCGTTTCTTCTGCTTTTAGGCTTAGTTGGGTTTTTAGTTAGACACGTTTAGCACGTGTAAAGTGCTACTGAAAAAACAGTTCTATTTTTCAGTGTTTGTTCTATTTTTGCCACTTTTTAGCATTTTAGGAATTAAGTATATATCCAGCCTTTTCTCCTCCTCCTTCTATCTAAATCTGGAGAAGTGTTTTGAGCTTCTCAGCTCCCATTGCTGCTGAAAGCTCTGACTTCTCTCTCACGTTTGCTTTAAAATAAACAAAAATAGCAGTGCCAAGAAGGGAGGATGGGGAATTGCACCAGCTCCTCCGCCTCCTTCTTCCTCTGCTGCAGAGCTGATGGGAAAGGTAACTCTACTGCTGTCTGGGCAAGGTACCTCCTGAGCGGATCCTGAATTTCCAGCGGGATCTCTGCTTTTCTGGCAAGGGGAGATGTTGTTCCCTCCCTACGCGACCTTGCAGCCTCTCCTCACAGTTCACGGCTTCCTTGGCTCGTGCTCTTCCCGCGGGTGGATGTGGCTGCAGCGGAGAGACTTTGACTGCGGGACAAGAAGCTGTCACCCTCCCTTATTCTTTCATTCTAAAGTGCAGTGTCATAGAAAACTTCATTAGCCCCACTGAAAGTCTCTCGGCCTGCAGTCAGCTTGCCAAAGAGTGACAGATGCGCAGTGTTTATTAATATTTACATTCAGCTGGGGATTTTCCCTTACCCAGAGG
Source organism: Crypturellus soui (assembly GCA_032275445.1). Lineage (NCBI taxonomy): Eukaryota > Metazoa > Chordata > Aves > Tinamiformes > Tinamidae > Crypturellus > Crypturellus soui. The sequence continues at coordinate 2,171,412 of JAUBNY010000219.1, read as the reverse complement.
ACTGTGTAAAAGCCATCAGCGCTCGCGCCTTGGGAGAACCTGGGTTTTGCTCTGTGCACTCTATCAAGTGTTGATAGGCTGTTAAACTGAAATGGCTTCTCCCCAAAAGCAGGACTTGATTAACTTAAAAACAGATTTTCCTCCCCGATCGCTCCCCTTTGAGCTGCGCCTGCTGGGAGGCTTCGCGTGCGCGGAAGAAGCGGGCAGCGCACCGAAGGCCTTGGCGCTGCAAAGGGGCATCCCAGCTTGCTGAGCCACTTCCATCACTTAGGGACTGAAAATTTAATCATTGAATTAATTTTTCAGAAACCGGAGTGCAAATCTGTACCCCTGGTGGCATTAATTATGAATGCAGGGAAGAGACTTTAGAGGGAGAGAGAGGGGCTAGCAAATTTGGGCTGGGGAGTATCATTTTTTGCTTATTATTTCCAAGGGATAATGTATATTTTGGATCTCCTTATCCCAGGGCCTTTCTACTTACCTCACCTATGCCTTGTGCAGTAAAGAATCTGCTTTATTTCCATCCAAAGTATCTTTAGAATATGTCTTACCCACTTGTCTCCACTTGGATTTTTCTTTTCCCTTTTGCTGGGTAAATAGCCAAGGTTGCACATGCACGGGCCCCATCCCGGTTCCCAGAGCAGCCCCATAAGGTGTTGGGGGGTTTCGGTGCCTGTGTCACATCTCTCAACACTAAGAGCTCCCTGCTCACCTGCTCCAGCAGAGCAGGACAAGACCTGAACTGCAGCCAAGACACCAAAGCTCCTGCCTCCCTTTTGGCTCCTTCCTCCTCTCTCAAAGAGCAAGCTGATTTTTTTCCCTAATTAAAAGTATTACATACCAGAAGATTAATTAGAAATGAAAGTGATTTTCTTTTTCTCCTTCCCTTTGTATCCGTGGAAAAGGCCTATGCCAGGCAACTGCAAAAGGGAGCAGGGATTTCTCCCTTTAGCGGATTCCAGGCAATTTGCCTGTGGACAGCTATCTTATAAATAATGAATGCTTGCACAAATTTTCCCAATTCACAGGCAGCGCAGGTGGCCTTCGTTTCGCCATCCAAAACAAATCTGGGAACAGCAGGGCGTTTCTCTCCCCAGCCGCCATGTGCAAGGGGCAGTTCCTCATGTTCCCCCTACTCCCTTCTCTCTGGATGGATCATTAAGACCACCTACGGTTATGGATATGTGTAAAAATATTAATTTATTTCTTTGAAATCCTGCCAGGCAAACACGGCGCCACTCTGTCGTTCCTCCTCGCCGTCGCACGGTGCTGCCAGGAAAACCAGTGCGGGATTTGCAGGTGGGCAGGCACCTTGGCATGAGCTGAATATTCACATAAGCTGAGGCCTCTTATTCTTATATGAATATTCTTATGTGAATATTCACATAAGTTGCAGCATGTGGGATTATTGCTGCTGGACAAGACCGAGAGCCGGGTACGCGGGCGCTCGATTGCAGGAATTCTCCTATGTGCTCTCCTCTGTGCCGCGCAGTGAGCGGGTGATTCTTTGCGTCATGATGTTAATCGCTGAGAAATGATGGTTTGCTTCAATGGGTGTTCCACAGAGATCATCGGAGAGGAGAAATCCTCTCCCAGAAGGAAAGCTGTTCTTGTGTTAAAAGCACCCCGGAGTGATTTACACAGTGCAGAGACTTTCCGGTGGCCCTGGCGCAGGGATGAATTTCACCACGGAGGAGGATGACACAGCCTGAGGGCTTCTCTTCATATTGTGCTGCTTCCCGCGTTTATTTCCTTTCCATGAAAATTGCTCTGTTGACTGCAGGAAGATGAAGGTGAAGGTCCCCAGCTGCACCGAGCTCCTGTGGTCATCAGCCACCTGGTTCAGAGAGAGGCTGGGGATTGGTCCAAGAATCTTTCCGTGGCTCTAAATACAGCAGCTAATGACACCTTCCACTCAGCGGGAAGAAAACAGAATTACTAAACTTGCAATTTGGCACAGTGGGAGTGTGAGTTTGTCCTGCCAGTTTCTTGTTGCTATATATTTCCAAGATTTTTTTTTTTTTCTCACAAGCAGGTGGAATCCAGATCGGGGGGATTCATTTTAAGGCTCAAATTATGCATATGGAAGGCACGGCCCCAAAAGGAGAAGACTAATGGCTACTTCTAAGTCATCTAGGATAAAGAAGGGACATGCTGGTTCTTTGGGAACTGCTGTGTTTCGCGACCTTATGAGTAATGTGTAGTGATATCCCATTAGGAACCATGTTCCCAGTACAGTGTTGAAGGGATGTATATATTTCCATATAATTTTAATCATTTTGACTTATGGTTTAACTTTGTGCTAGGCAGACTGTGCAGAGGTTCCAGGAGAATATTATTTTAGATGGCTTTGGGGGCAAGAGAAAGAAGACGACTGAAGGCAAGGTTAGAAATAGCTGAATGTTTCCAGTTGAGCAAGTTTTACGGTCATGTGCTGTGATAATTGAAGGTTTGCTGCTAAATGCTACAAATTTGTGCTGGAGAGAAAACATGTCCTAGCTAGAGACGGCTGCAGTTGTTTGCTGCCATTATGAGACGGGCAGAAGCTCTTAGGGCAAGGGGTGCCATTTGAAGGGAACTGTGAGGAGCAGTAACAGCAGCTTATCAAGGCCCAGTTGTTTTGGGGGTAATGGGTGTTTTGTAAAGAGGAACCGTTTGTGCCCAAGGACTGTGAAGACTCATGAAGTTTAAGCTGATTTTTCCAGCGCTGCCTAGAATGGATCTGTTGAGCTCTGCTTGCCCTAGGGCTAGTGTGGGAGTTAGGGGGAAGCCCTGCACAAATGAGTGGTGCAGAGATAAAACTCTCCTTCTTTCCAGTTCCCCTTCTCTGTCTCTGATGCTGTTGTCCGAAATCTGTGCTATAGCATGAGGGGTGACAACAGCTACCACCAACTCAGGCTAGTGAGATATGCTCAAAAGATAATTTCTGCAACCAGTGCCAGAATGCTTAGAGCAAATGAATGCATGGTTAGATTTCTGGAGCTGTGACTTGCTTTAATGTTCTTATCAGCTATTTTCCATCCTTTGTTAAAGGAGGTCAAAACTCATCCTCATGGGTGCGGACTTCCAGAGCGCAGTATTTGCTATTAGGTCAGGACCATATCTTTTAATTACAGATGTAATTCCTATTTCTGTGGAGAGGCAGCCTACAGCCTGGCTACCGTTGACAACTTCCATGAGATGAGTTAAGCAAGGATGGATTGAACAATACCATGAATTTTGACCAAAATCATTTGCCTGAAGTCCTGCAGGTGGTTTAGACAAGATATGAAAAGTAAATACCTTCCTACCTCTTCCTTCCCTTTCTCTTCCTTGGAAGACAAGAACAATCCCTCCGTTCTGGATGCCATGGGGTAGTAACAGTCTCATGCCTTGAGGCCTGGTTGTTCAGGTTAGCTCTTCCCTTGGTTTCTGTGTTTTTTTTTTTTTTTTTCCCTGCATGATACTTCAGTTTAAAGGCTTTTTTTCTGCAAAGGACCTATGTCTTAGGAAATTGCCATTGCAGTACATCGAAGAGTCAGATTTTGGCAAGCTTCAGAAGCATGATGTAAGAGATTCTCACTTAATTTAGCACTTCATTAACTTCACTCTTTTTTTTTTCATTACCTACACGGATGGTAGCAGTGGTTATGAAATTCTGCAGGGAGTTCTGTAGTTTATATGATTTGTATAAAATCATTTACGTAAGTACAGAATAAATCAATCAAACCTTTAAAGAAAAAGCATGAGAAAAGCAATGGACTTTGGACTTGAAAAAAAAAGTAGATGTGAGATGAACAAAGAAAGAAGGACGAAAATGAATTGAGAGGAAAAATGGAAACAGAGAACTCCTATACAAGAAAAGGAAGGAAAGGAAGAAGGAAAGAAAAGAGATAAGAAAGATGAAAACAACAAAGGAAGGCCAGACATATAAGTAAATCGAATGTAAACATGGGCCAGACTCTTTACAGGAGTGTTAATGAGAAGAAAGCAAGAGTTGATGTCCAGAATGGAGCAAATAATAGGATTTGGATGAAATTGGTGCTGTTCTTAGTAGGCATGAGATTTATTTAGCAGCACAGCATACCATGTAATGGTATGCCATTACAGTGTAACACAATGTCTATTGAGTAAAAATCTCAAAGCACATTGTATTAATTCCAAGGCAGTATCCACAGATTTTTTATACAGTCTCTGCTGCAGTTGTCAGTATCTTTATATGGCACCTGTGAGCATGGAAGCTGGGCCAGATGCCCACTCAGGAGAATTGCCCTGTCATCTCCATTGACTTGGTGTTCTGTAGCCTCTGTCAGGAAGGGTTTTGCCACTGGCAGGTTGTCTTCGGGTGTAGGGCTCTGCAGAGCCTGTTTTCAAGGGAAGGAAACTCACTCACCTCGCAAATGGAGCGTCTTTGCTCTGCAAATCTGTATTTGCCCTCACTGCTTCCACACATTGTCCTCCCTACAGATGATAAGTTGAGCTGCCCTCAGCCCCCTTGGTCCTGTTAATAACCTCAGTCTGATGATGCACAAAGTGCTGAGGAGTTCTGTATTCCACTCATAATTTTTCAGCATTGCAGCTTTCACCTCTGTCCCCAGGGAAGACCATCCTTTAAAACCACAACATAGACCCAACCGGAACAAGGGAAAGGATATTCCCAGAGATCCCGAGTAACCTATCTTCCCATCTGCATGTCTTGATGAAGCGGAAGACTTGCATGCACGTACGCTAGGATGTTATAGTTTAGCAGAAAAAAAAAAATACCCCAAAGTTTATACACTGGCTACTGTCAGGAGTTCAAAGACTCATGGATTATCCACTGAGGCAGTGACAAGGTGAAGGATAGGGGGTTCATTTAAGGAGTGTTTTCCCTGCTTTCAGCACGTCTCTGCAGCCCCTGTCTCCGTTCCTGATTGCAGTGTAATCTCACTCATTACTCCGTGGCCGTAACCTCCTCTCTCCCCAGCCAGGGGAGAAGCAGCAGCCAATTTGCGTCCAGAATTAAGGTTGTGACCCTCTCCGCTCCCCTCTGCGCTCGTTGGCTGCTGGAGGAGGTACACGAGGGCTCTCCACTAATTGTTAGAAAAGAAAAATTTCTGACCCTAAATTGCCTGCTGGGATGTTCCATATTTGTTTTCCTCTGTGTAGCAACAGCATTCAGCAAGGACACAAGATTGGCAGCTCTTGGTGCTTACCGAAACCGCTGGATTTTAATGGAGTCAGGAGTATTCTAGATATCCCCTAGAAGATGTGGTCGCTGGCCTGCTTTGGAGAGTGCCTTGTCCCCAGTGGATTTCAGCCACCTTTCAGGAAGCTCCAGCCATGCCTGGGAGCTGTGGATGACACTGAATTTGCTGTTACTAGTTCAACTGCCAATGTTTCAGGTGAAGTGCTTGTTAAGAAAGGCAAAAGAGTAGAGTTCTTTCTAAAAGAAGGATGGGATTATCCTCCCAGCTGAATAAAACTGCAGGTTTGGGCCACAATTGACCCATTTATACTCACAAATGTGCTACAGCTTTGTAGGTGGTAGTGACTTCTGTCAAATTCCTCTATTTTATTTGTCACTTTGAACTATCAGCTTAAAGAGGAACCACAAAGACTGCTTGTTGGTAGAAAGATAGCTTTAAGTTGCTGAATCATTACAAGCATCTTAATGCAGAAGAAACTAATCTTTTTTTACCCAGGGCTAGCTTTGGGCTCTGGTTTCCCTGAGGACTTGGATGTTGTGGAAGGAACAAGAAAATTAGCCCTAAAAAAGATTACCCTGCTACACGCGAAGCAGTCCCTGATGCTCAGCACCAGTCTGAGCCTTGCTGCTTGCAGTGCTGAAATCTAGTAGGAAGGAATTTATATGCAACGGTTGGAGGAACACTCAGGACTTCTGCAAGGGCACAGAGGGCATGTCCCTGTGTTCTGTGCTGGAAGAATATGTAGCATTTGTTGTGTTCAAAACTGTGGGTAACTGTTTTACAATGATATCTGAGAACATCTGCTCCCCTTGCATTCAGTGCCAAATTCAGAATTCCGTGTTGTTTCTGCAAGAGTCAGATGGTACATTTGCCCCCTAAAATAGGTAGGTGTTGCAAGGCAGAAGAAGATGTCTTGGGGAAAGTATTTTTTCCTTTTAAGAACTTTTAATGACGTCTGTGCAGGGAAGAGAAGAGGAAGGTGGAGCGTGCGGAGGGAGAGGACAGATCTCTTTGGTCCCAGTAAGGAGCAGTGGATGGAAACACAAACTCTCTAGATGAAGGCACCTACCTGCTCCTGTTTGTGTTGGACAAAAACTCACCCGAGCCACTAAAGCAGCCCAGTTAAATTGTCATTGACTGATGACTGATACTCAGTAGATTAACTTTAATGGAGTTGTGTGTCTGCTTGGATATGGGGTTCGTACTGCTGCTGTCTCTTCTCATCTCTGAGCCTCATCCACTTTTGGCTCTTCCATCTGATTTTTGTTTTTAATGCCTGCTGCTTTTAGCAGAAGTTTGAATGTCTGGTGGAATCTGAGCCATAAATATTTATCTCTGTTTTCCTTTTGTTTTCCCATTGGGAAAGCTCTTGGGTGATGGCAGGGATCCCATAGCAACTGCAGCTTTTCTTCTCTTAGCAGTTACTGAGAAACAATAATGATGGCTAGTGCGCTGCGGAGAAGAAGAATGCACTCCATCTAGGGTAGACTTGCAAAGAGTCAATTGGAGTGAAAATAGATTAAATTTTTCCATAGTTGAATGGCAGAAGAAAATCACCCCTCATTTGCCTCTCTTTCTTGATGCATTAAAATGTGGGATGTGCTCAGTCTCCAAAGCCCGTTATTTCTATACAGACTTTATTCACTCTTCTTTCTCTGCAGGTTTTACGAATATCTTCTTAATATATTCTTAAGGGAAGTGCCTGCTGTGCTGGCTCCCTTTGCTGTGTGGTGCAGAGAGATGTTGTCCATAGTCCTTGCACAAGGAATGCAGGATCCTGAACTCCGTGCTTGATGGATACTCTCTAATTCTTCCATGTTTCATTTCTGCCTTTTGCTTTAGATTTCTGCAACATCCTTTGAAAGGGAACAGCAGAAACATTAATCAAGGATTTGAAGAGATAACTACATTTTCTGTGCTTTCTGTCCCACACTGTAGAAGTTCTAACTAGTGCAGATAAAAATAATAATAAAAGAAATCTCTGAACTTGACTCTACTGTGAAAGTCTTGTAGCACTAAGCCGATCAGTGGTACAACAGGATGTTCAGAATAGTGGAAATCCTGACCCCTTTGAGAATGCTCCCAAACTGGGCCGTAGCGCTAAGCAGTATTAAAGACATATTATTTGAAGGCCATGACATTGTCCTTCTTCTCTTTCCAGTTTCAGGTTTATTACTCTCTCATGGAACTGAGAACACTTGATTAACTCATAACTCAGTCGTTCTTGGCACATTAAGCAGCAAATTTGACTCTAATTAACAGCTTTTATTAACTTGGGTTCCCCCTTCCCTCCCTTGTTTTACACTTGAGATGCCTCATGCCTTTACAGGTTTTAAACTTAAGTTCATTTCTGATATATATATATATATATTTTGGTAAATGCTAATGTGTGCAGACCAGTGGGTAGTTTTCCTGCTGGGGAGAAAGGGACTCGTGTGTTCCACCAGCCTGCAGGCAAATACTCAGCCCCAAATATCCAGGAATCTGTAATCCAGCCCTGCCGTTGCCTGCTGCTCTCTGCACTTTCCACCTGCAAAATGGGCACTGTGCTCGTGTCAAGGCTTTCCAGTTTGGGTGTGTAGGTTGCTACTGAAGTGTTAATTTTATTGCTTGCATGATAGAGGGAGTTTTTAGGCTTGTTCAAACACAGCAAGATGGTTTATTTTTGGTTTTCAAAGCATACTGTGGTGTAACCTTACCTAAGAAACTACCATGTTGTCTTCATAAGGATGTTTTTGTAAGCTTTGGTAAACGTATTCAATCACTGCCATACTGCAAATATGTCTAATCCAGTTTGTTTTTTTTTTCTGAACTCCCGATCTAAGGGACAGCCTGTGACAGTGAGCTCTGGAGGTGAATTCAGGGTTTGAGAAAAGTGGGTTTTATATCAGTTTAAAATTGCCAGCCAGTTCCACTGGGTATCATTTCCTTCTCATCTTGTGAGAAAGAGTAAATATCTTCATTATTCCGTGCCTTCTCTTCGGCTTTTTCCTAACTGCTAAACAGCTGTGTTTTTATATTTTCTGTAACTAAAGAAAGTGAAGCTCTCCCAAGATAACACGCAGGGAAAGGAAGGCATTTTAGTGCTCCGAAGAGGAAAAAGAGCCAAGGTCAGTGCAAGGCCCCCATCCCAATAACGCCACGTGCAGTCCCACTGCATCCCAGTTCACGTTTGCGTGCAGAATGCTGAAGGATAAGTTAGAGAAAACTGGTCCTTGGGGGACTCTGCTATAATCTTTAGCTACGTTGAATACTGATCGTGTGCTATAACTCCTTTCTTATTTTATTCTGTTAGTTTCTAGATTTGCATTAGTAGCAATCTACTTGGGGAAGCCTTACTGAAGGTACTTTGCCTCAGAGGCTTTTGAAAATCCAAATAATTAAACCTAATACCCTGGGATTCATTTTTTCCCCCCACAAGATTTTTAGAGAATAGTTGGGAGAGGAATGATTTCCTGTATTTATTATCCCTTCAGTGTCATTTTCACCTGGAGATTTGTCCTTTTATTTTAGTTGTTTTGTTTAGTTTTATTTGACACAGAAATAAGTTTGTTGGGTCTCCTGGTCTCTCCATCACTCCTGGACCCCCCGGAGTCAGGCTACAACATTGCTCCTTCCCACCCACCAGCACACACCTCCAATTTTAAGCCTGATTTATTTTTTAACAACTTCAGTACTTTCAGGTTCTCAAATATTATCCTGCCTTGGTGATTCATGATCCTCTGCGGATAAAAGATGTGGTAGGAGAGCTCTCAGATGCTTTTATGGAGTGGGTAAAATTGCCAAGTAACAGGGAGAGCCATATGGTGAAATAACACCTAGGATGGCTTTAACAGCAAGAAGGTAAATACATGTCCCCATTATGGGGGCCTGGTGAAATCCATCTCCTCTTGGGGAGGAAGGCTGCAACTCCCTCCGGCACGTCCATTTTACTAGCTTTAAAAGAGGGACAAAACTAGGCTTTATTTTCATGTTTCTATTCATTATGATAGGAAGATTTAGCTTGAATAGATGCATGGTACAGGTATTTTTATTATGGCTTTGTGGAGAAAAAAATCAGGTATGGTCCTTGCATTTTGGCCAAGTGAAGTTCAGGGAGAGCAGTGATGGATGGCTGTCTTTGCCACTTTCTCTCTGCAGACAAGAATAAGAAAAATAACAATTCTGTCTCATTTTGTGCTTGAACAACTCCAAGTCCCTGCATTGAGCAGGAGGTGAGTTAAGGAGCAGGTTACCTAGAGGGTTCCCTCCAGGTCTGAGATATCAGGCAGGAGGAGAATCATTAAAGGTGCTTTGGCAAGTGGCTACAGGGAGCACAGTCCAGTTTTTAAAAGGTTGAGGCGTGAGGTTAATGCCGCAATAGATTTCCTCTTTTGTGCTAAATTAGGTTAATATTTGAACAAGGTGGTCTTATTTTTTTGTTGTTGTTGTTTTCAGTGTTTATCATTGCTCAGCAACATTTTTGAATTTCTGATTTGATTTGACTGTTGGAGCATGTTTGGTGCCGGAGCCGTAAGCGCCCCTAACCCGTCCCATCGGTCGCCGTAACCCGCGCGCGTTGCTGGGTGCTCCAGGTGTGGGCAAGTGCACAGGCTTGAACACGGCGCTGCAGTGCATGGGACAGAGCAGCCAAGCCGCCTTCCCCCGGTCTCTTATCCTGAGCTCCTTTTTTAAGCTGCTTGTGGTGAGATCATCTCCTCCTGTTGAGAGTTCGGGTGTTTCTGCTTTGGTTAGACTGCTGTCTGGTTTTCTAGACTGTCTCAATTTGTTGCCTCCTCTGTTTTTCCTATTTCTTCAGGCCCTTTTTGCTTTTCCTTCTCTCTTTTCTTGAGGTTGCAGCTCCACAAAAGTTAGAAGCAGCCGTATTACTCTTCCAGCTGAGGAATATTTTAAATGAAATTGCACTTAACAGTGGTGCTGCCAGTACTGATTTTGATTGTCGCATACAGAAACATTTTGTTATTTTTATGGGGTAAATTATGACATTTTATATGACTTAAATTTTAAGTAAGCCTTTGTAAGGCAGCAGTGGATGCTTTGTTCCACTGTTCTGCTTGGACTGGAGGACGTGTCTAGGAGGTAATAGTCTGCAGGACTACTCTGTTTTATTCAATTAAGGTGCTTTGTTAGCTTCCAGCAGTACAGGTAACATCTAAGAGCTTGCAATATGTTTTTTATGAACAGCTTTAAATAGAAGTCATTAGATACTATTGTTCAGCCTTAATTAACTCTCCTCTTTACTGAATTCCAGCGCAGTGTGATGACACCGTGGGAAGGAGAAGCATCTTTCTAGATTAAAAAAAAAAAAAAGAACTAGATGGCAGCCCAGGTATCAGGTTGCCTTCGGGGAGATCAGGCCCTGGGGAGCAATGTCTCACTTCCCATATCTTTGCAGTTAAAGCAAGTGCCACTCGGGTGTCCTTGCAGTACCTGTCCTTGCTTCACAAGGGTGGTTTGCTGCTTACGGACACGTCGGGTTTTTGCATTTAGCAGATTTTTGCATCATGTAGCTGTAGCAGCAACAGGAAACAATGCACAGAACCGTAGCCTCTGCTGACAACCTACATGTTCTGGTCCCCGTTGCAGCCGCTCTGACGCATCCCAGCGCCCACTGGATGGAGGGAGCACAAGTTTCTGCTCTCAGCCTCAGACACAGGCGTGTCGGCCCAGGAGGAGGTCTGAGATAGGGTTTGTTTTCCAGAGGAGAGACAAGAAATGTTAACTTCCTTCTAGAATTAAGTTATGTTGAAGGGAAACAGAGTTATAACAAAATTATAATTTGAAGGTCTTGGAGAAAATAACGTAATCAGAAAATGGATTTAGAGGAGTGTTGACGTACACGGTTACCCAGAAGTGGGTTTGAGGGAAAATGAAGTTGCCTGGAAGCTTTACCCACATCATGTCAGGAATATATTGTGTCTGGCTTTATACTTCGGACAAAAGTTGTGGAAGCAGCTCAGCCTTCCTATCTCATTTGAAACGCTGGTGATGGTTTGACACTTACTGCCTGAGAATCCTACATTGAGTGTGGAGAACCAAGCTGGGGAGACCCTGGCCCACTGAGAAAGGGTTTTCCCTTCTTAAAGCCCACCCAGAAATGTCCACTGTGTATTAATCCTGCTGGAGTGGGGAATGGGTGGGAGTGTGATGCAGTAACTGGAGCAGACTCTGAGCATCTCCGTCCTTGCAGACGCTGTGTTGAGTTGTGTGAATCTAACCCTGGCTGTGAGTAGTGCCAACAAACGTGGGGTTTTTTTGCCATGTGCTGGATTTGTCTCACTTTCATCCTGGGCTTTTGTCTGACCATCACAAAACAATTTGGTTTCTTTAAGCTGGCTTTTGTGCCAAAGCAGGAACTTAATACAGCTCTCTGGAGTAATTTTTACCTCCATTCCAGCTGACTAGATTAGTCTGCAGATAATGCTAGGAGTGAATAAGAGCCTCAGCTCCGAGGGAGCTGGAACGTAATTACACCAGATGAAGGGCACTCTCCGCAGCTCCTCCAAGAGTGCTGAGATTAGACTGTAATCATTGTTTGTAAGCAGACAGGAATGAGGGGTAATCAGCCGGGCAGCCCTGACATGTTATTCCAGGAATTAATATTAGCTTCCTGAAGTAGCTCATCAATTCGTACTTATATGAAACTGCAGAAATCAACAGGTCCCGTCTTCCCAATGCTAGAGCCGATGGAGATGCGGGAGGACGAGCTGGTGCCTCGCGACGCCTTTGCGTCCAGAAAAGAGACTCCATCTTTCTAAGAAACGTCTTGGGTCTGTTGGCTTGGTGGGGACACGGGCTGGTGCAGCCCCTGCTTGTCTGTGGAGGGTTTGGTTAATGCGGCCCTGGGACAAAGCTCTGAAACTGGCAGCCTGCGATTGCAGCAATCTGGGATGGATTCTGTCAACGGCGTAAGAGCCGTTCCAACGCGGTGGGGAGCCAAAGGGGCTGCTGTTTTCTGTAGCCTGCAGAACTCAAGGAGGTGGAAGAGCCCGTGCTGGGAAGATAAGGGGAAGCTTCCTTTCGGATTGAAGGAAATCTTTGCAAGTGTGCTTGGTCTTGCTTGAATCTCATCCCTAATTATGAAACCCGCTGGTCCCAGTGAGCACGGCGAGAACATCGAGTACAGACACAAAGCTCGCACTAGGCAGCGAGAGCCCTGGCTTTCCTCTGATGTGAAGCAAGAAGAGGAGGAAGAATAAAAAGAGCTTGCAAATCCGGGCAGGAGCTCACTCTCATTAGGAGAGCGAGGATGGGGACTCATCAAAGCACCAGTCTCCTTAAAAACCTAAAAGAAGAATTAGGGACACCAGAACAGACCCCAGGAGTGGGTGATGGGTAACAAAATGGACAAAAATATTCCAGTAAAATACCCCACTCCATGAGGGTCATTTGGGTTTCAAAAAGCAGATGTATTGATTTTGCTTGAGCTTAATATTGCAAACCAAGACAGCAGGAGGAGCATTACAGCATGAGCGAGTTAACCCGCTTCCTGCCTTCAGGAGTGCTCCGTGCCGAGACCTTTGCTTCCATCAGTTTTGGAATAAATCAGCGACCAACGTATTGATTGCATTTCTTGTAGCATTTTACATACATTAGTTATGTGCTTGTGCTATTTAATGACGCTACGGCTCTGACAACTCACTAGATATGACACAGCTTTACAGGTAGCATTGCAAACACTTTAGCAACCAAAGGTTTGCTGCTTTTATTAACCACAGGAGTACTGACCCTTGCATGAAAAATAAGTAGAGGTCAATGCTTTGCTGGGAGAGCTTACACAGTCCAGAAGCAAAACCTGGTTTTGGGGAAGGGATAGCGAGGGGATGAGGTGGTGCTTGGCACAGTGTCCTGAGTTTACACTCGTGCTCGCCGGTTCGTTTGGTTTGTTAGTTGGCAGTAGAGGTGGCTTGAAGGCACAGCAGGGACCTGGCAGCCTGCGAGAGGGACAGCAGCAGCTCGTCACCTGCCAGTCCTGATCGACTGCCAGAGTCTTGCGGCAGCCACGGCGGGAGGGTGTCTGGAAGGGTTCGAGAGAGGGATGTGTTAATGTCGACATGGATGTGTTAATGTCTGCATGGGTCGCTCCCAAAAGCTCCTTCCAGGCTGGAGGGTAACACGGGAAAGAGTCTGCAAGAGCCCAAGGGTGAAACCATCTCCTGGGCTTCAGCGTGTGGCAGCTGTCCCTACAGAGCCAGGTGTCCCTGCGGCTGCGCTAGGACACGCGGGTCATTGCAGGAGACTTGATGATCCAGAGAAATGAGGGTATTTGTGTAAAGCTAAAAGTATGGGTGAAGAGACAGAGCAACAGCTAGAAAAGGGGGTTGAAGTTAGCAAATAAAATGAGCTACACTGAGGTTGTGCAACAGTGAATTCAGATAAGCTGGATATAGTTATAGTCAAGATCAGAGAAGAGGTACTTACTGAACTCATTTATTTTGTTGCATTTCTTATTTAGATATGTTTTTATATATAATGGATCTTTGTGCAGCCAAGCTTGGAAATGGGAATTGTGGTGTTTGCTTTAGAGGAGCAGCTAATAGGGCAAAGAGGTGGGGTTTGCTGATGACTATCAGGTTTGAGAAACAAATTGTTTTTCTTGCCCCTACTGCTGCTCTGCTGAGACGCTGGGATGTATATCTAGTTTTAGAGATCTCGCTGTGTGACTGCCATGTTTCTGAAAGAAAGGGCAGCAGGGAGGATAAAATGCGGGGCTGAAGGGAGATTGTATCTGTGGGTGATATTCTGCCTCCTCCATCTATGCATTTGGATGATGCTCAGCACCGTCCTGGTTGCAGAGATGCTGTGCCCCGAGTACCTGGAGACTGGCGTCAGTGTCTCTTCTGATGGATTATTAATACTTCCCAAAGCCCTAGTAGCCTATCTAATAACAGTAGTAAGTGTTTGGATGTGTAGATGCACGGCTGGAAGATTTATAGCTACAAGCAGCAAAAGAGCGACTAGGGAGGTCGAGGTGTTACTCAAGGAAATTTTAATATCACAGGTCCCAGCCTTGCAACTCATCTTCACCAAGGATTTGCTCCAATTAGAAGGTCCGGTGGGAACAGAGAGATGCTCCGTGTGCCGGTTGTAGTGAGGGCTGTGCCAGCACAGCTCAGAACAAAGGTTTCTGTTTTCAAATGATTCTAAAATGCTGGTAAAATCCACAGAAATAGAAGTGGGTTTGTGATTACTCCATTGATTTACCTGGGGGCAAATGCTTAACTTCAGAGTGAGCAGACAGCTGCAGCCCACTTCTAACCTACATAAGACGAGGGACAGCATTCTTGCCGAATTCAAGTGTTGAATACTCTAAAAATGACAATATGTTTTGAGATAATTTTATTTGCCATCTGGTTTTGAGCTGTCGGTTATAGTTGTGTCATGTTTTTTGTGCAACTGTGAAGTTTCTTTATTTTGAAACAAAAACAAAGATTCTCATCTGATACCTTGACTCCAGGATATGGAAATGTGAGAGAAGTTCTCAATCAAATCAAGTCTTGCAAAATGAAAAAAAAAATGAAAATGAATAATGCTGGGACAGTTCGGTAAAGTTTATGCATCTATTTTAGTTATATGTAAAATCAGACTTAAATTAAACAGACTTAATGAATGCATAAGAAATCTCCATGCATCCGCAATGAACTTTTGCAGCTAGGCACTTGGAAATTAGAAAGTGTTAAGTTAAAGCAGATATTTTCCCTCTGCAGTTGTACCCTAGAGAATTAGCTTACATTTTTTTATACCCCAATAGAAATATGTAGCCTAAATAATCTGTTTGTGTGATTAAAGGGTTTTTAATATTTATTCTCTCTGATTTTTAAATATTTAATATACTTGTCCCAGTCTATAGTTTTGGGAGGGGAAAAAAGAATATAAAAGCAGCAAAGAGAACCTGACGTATTCAGACTTCAGCCATGGTTGCGCTGCAAAGTGGCCAAATGAGCAAAGCTTATTTCTGTGCTTCAGCTTGTGGGCAAGCAGTGAGAGTGGAATGAGGCTCGTGCAGCCATCAGAGGGCTGGAGCAGCTTGTTACAGGTTTATGACCCAGCTAAAGATGGGCCCAGGATGGTGCCCTTGCCTTGTAATAAGGCACAGAGTGTGGCTTGTGCTTCCAAGCAGAAGGCTGAACTTCCCTGGCACAGAAGGGAGATGTTGAGAGTCCCAAACGAGGAAGGAGTTGTTCTTCCAGAAGGATGGCAGGGCATCCAGGTGCAGACTGAAGGTAAAGGGGAAAATGTTGACATTTTTCACTGTACTGAATTACCCAGTTCCTCTGGCTTGCATTTAAAACGGAATTTGATGGGGACGTTTTCCCAGGAGAGCTGGTGGCACTTGTCCTGGGCTGGCAAAGGGGCAGAACTGCCTCCCAGCTCAGCCAGCGATGGCAAACAGGGAGCTAGAAGGAATCAAAGGCCGTGGAGCCTCAATGCTCCTGTGCACAACAGCTGCTGCCCGCGGTGCTACCGAGCACGGTGGTCACTGTGAACAGGTCCAGCCCTCACCTCAGCGGAGGCAGCCCCATCTCCCTAATTTGATAGTCAGCCTGAGCCCGAGCTGGGACGCGGCTCTATCCGCAGCGCTGCAGCCTGCACTTCGGGTTACTCACCTTCCCTAACGGGCTCCGCTGCCTCCTCCTGCCCCGTGCTAATCGCCTTGCCGAGCTTCCAAGCTGCACCGGCCTCGTGTGCCGCTAACGAGCTTAGCTGATGAGCGCTGCCGCCAGCCTCCTCCGCAGCTAATCAGCTTGCCCTGGCTCCAGAGCTAATGGGCCTGGGGGTCACGGTGGCCCCGTGCACTGCTCGCGCACGGGGCTGCCACGCTGGGCTCTCATGGCACCACCCGCACCAATGGCCTTTCCCTGTGTGTCACTTGTCTTCCCGGCATCGCTTGTTACTCAGCAGCCGGTTCTTCCCTCCCCGGCCATGCAGCTTCTTGGCGATGGTTTACGTGCCAGAGCTGAGGTTTCAAACATGGGCTGCTTCCCCGTTATCCGACTCAACTCTTTTCCATTAAAAAAGTACTGTTTGCAGGTGAGGAGCGACCGACAAAGAAATGCTGATGGCACGGCTCAAAAATGCTGACTCTGCACTTGGCGAGCAACCCCTCAATAAGTAGATTTTTTTTTTCTCTGCTATATCCTTGAGCTCTTAAATTGTTGGGAGATGGCAGCAGGTAACAAGTCGGCTTGAAACTTGTCATCCCGTTAGAGGGTGCCTCCAGCTTGCCAGCGTCCCAGCCTTCAAAGGCGGCTCCGATGACCTGATTCCTCGTTGCCTGCAGGGTTTTGGGAGTTAGGCATTTCCCGCAGTGCTGCATCCCGCAGTCCTGGCCCTGCTCCTGGCCTGGCCCCTGGTCAGAGCAGCGCGGGGCAGAGCAAGAAGGACACGGCTCAGCCACGTTCGCTGGCACCGGTGCCGCTGAGCAGCACTTCCCGACTTAGCAAAGCATAGCAAAATGTTTATCGGGAGCCGCATTAGGAATAACGTGGATAAAAGTAGGTTTATTTTGACTGTATCCCTTCTTTGAGAGCAGCATGGAAATGGCAGAAATGCCATTTACGAAATGGGATGTTGTTATCTTTTCTAATTTGCATTAAATACTGTGCTTCTACTCCCTCCAGCAGCACTTGCACAGGTTAATTAACACATATGTTGCATTAAAATTAAAATACTTAGATTTTATTTTTTCAGTTGAGTTCTCTCCTGTTCTCCTTCTCCAGAACAAACAGTAATGCCCTTTTTACCTTTACCATAATGGTTGTATTTTGCAGACCTCTTTTATGAGCCTTTATGTTTCTTCCTCTTCCTACAGCTTTCTCAGAATTTCTAAGATGTATTTTTGAGGAAGCCTCTTTCTCTATTGTCTCCAGTGCCTTTCAGTACTCCACTGGGCCTGTCTTAAGTAAAGTGCCCAGGACTTCAGCTGACTTTAAGCCACCAATTAAAAAAGCTGAATTATTGTATTTTTTCAGTATGTCCCCTGCTTTTTGTTCAGTACCATCCACTGTTGTCTGCTTTATGGCTCACCATTACCAACTGAAAAGTCGTGCTGAGCTCATCATCCAGTGTCATTCTCAACTCCTTTCTAACCTATTCTAACTACTTAAAACTCCATTAACCTGTAAGGTAATAAAGTGGTGTGTTATTTTGCATTATATATCCTATCCTACCCTATTATATAGGATAAATTTTACCTGCTAATGCAATAGCCATTGAGCTAATTAGTGAGGTGTTCAGTTCCACTCCATTCTCTCCTGTCTCGAGCAGCCCCAGTGACTCAACACGGTAACAAGTTTTGAGACCTGCAGCGTAGGAAACCAGAGAGCTGTGGGGCAGGGCTGCTGCTCCTGGGCGGTGGGTGCCAACAGCCTGACCATGCCGGGCTCAGCTCCTCCTTCCTCAGCCTGCTCAGATTAACTGTGGATAGTGTTTACCTCCTCCTTACCTTCTCTCTTCAGCACTTGCCAAATATCCCCAAAGATCCTTTATAGTGAGATACTTTGACCAGCAATCTGTTGAAAAAGTCTAAAGGAAGTGTTTCCAGCAGATTTTCCTTATGCAGCTGTTTCATTAACTCTTGGAAAGAACTAACAAATCACAGAGGCACATTATCCTCTGCCCTGAGCCATGCCGACCCTTTTCCCTTACCATATTATACTGCCATGGAGGATTTACATATGTATTTAATAATTTTCTTTGCGTATGGCTTGCCAGTCCAAATTGTTAAGCTCCTTTTCAAACCCTTATTTGAAAAAGAAGCTCGCCAAAAAAACACTGTGTTGTGCCTGGCCTGGGAATTGTTTGATTTAAAGGCAAATTGCACATGGGCAGGAAGTAGTCTTTCATGATGTCCAATAAAAATAAATAAAAAAAAAGAATTAAAAAAAGCACTTTGGGAAATTTTCTAGTCAATTTAGATGGAGTTGCCATAAAGTCTCAGTTAGAGAAAGTGGTTGAGGTGAGGAGAGTCGAGATCATGTTGTCTTCTGCTAGCTCAGAGTTTAGGATGCTGGTCTAAACCATGGAAGCCTCATTCAATTTTCTACTCTACTTTTCAAGATCCAGCCTCACTTCTCCTTCCTCATAGGAATGTGTCAGGACTAGGAACCAGCCAGCATCCCAGCTGGGAGATGCCCATTCCTCCTGTGGACACTGTGGTCTAGAAAACTGAATTTTCTGTGGAGTGAGAACTGGCATCCCAAACTCCCAGAGAGGGGTTTTGACCACCTGCTCAGAGGAGGGGTGCAGGTTGTCTTCACTCAGTCCTTTGAGCAGCAGATGCTGATGTTTGCATGAAAACCTCCCTGAGAACAGCAAAATTGGGCAGCTCTTTGGCGTGGCTTCGTGCATAAGCAGATTGGCCTTCCCACCATTGCTGGGAGGCCACCGCTTGCCTCCACGGCGAGGGGTCCCCGCGTTCTGCACGCAGACACCAAGCAGGTAGGTCAGCTCACAGCCACCTCGACACGGTGCTCGTGCCGCAGCCTGGGCTCGCAGCTGGGGAAGGCGCTGAACGTCGGCGAGTACTTTGGCTGGACATTTCTAACGCTGTGCTCTGGAGATGGATTCCAAGCCGTGAATCTCTCTCTGGTAGAACATTCTCAGCGGCCAGCAGCCTTCAGCGCGGCTAGCACGTTGGCGTGATTATAGAGCGCTGGAGCCAGCACATTTTAATAAATAGCTATCCATAGCTGGATGCCTGCTAGTTGGATGCAGTGTTGGAATACTCCTGCACTTTGAATACATCTGTTAGTTGCTTGGCTTGATTCAGTTGCTTGGTTTAGTTGCGTGGAGTATCTGGCTGTACCTTCATGTTGGTATCAGATGTTCATAGCTGACAGGACCTAGCAGGTTCTTGCAGGAAGGGAGCGAAGATGAACACTTTGCATTTGAGTCTGTACATCTTTCTGCTCCCACCCGGAGCTGCTGGCGCCGCACTCAATCCCTGTTCCAGTGCAGGGCACGGGGTCTCTGATGTCCCCCTCCTTCCTCTGCAAAAGCAGCAGCGAGAGGCAGGGCTGGGGCTGGGGGTGGTGGCACCGGCACCAGCGTAATTAAGAAGATCAACTGTGCTGCTTCCCCGGCTCCCCTCCGCTCCTGTGAGGAACAATAGTGCTAAATGATGACTGTAATTCATTACAAATGCACCCTAATTAAATTACCCATCGGTGGCTGCGAGATTAATGATACCCACCCGGGTTGGAACGTGATTAAAGTTGGGCTGGCAGGATTGTGTGGTTGTTACGGGCACGTTTGCAGGGCAGAGCGCGAGGCAGGATGAGGCAGCGCGGGCCCCGCGCTCCCATTCTGCTCGTTGAGGGGGTCTAACCTTCCTGCTCCGTCTCTGCCTGTTTCTGCATGCACAACAGCACCCAATCTTTCCTGAAAGTACCTATAAAAATAGTAGCGAAGAACGGCGGATGACGCAGCTTCAAATGCAACAAAGCGTGAGCTCCTCTCCCTGTCCTTCAGGAAGTTTTACACTACAAATGGTTTTCAACAGCAAATATTTACCAGAGGAGGAACACACCATGCCGTACCCTGGCCTCCAGAGACAGAGAAGTGCAAAGTTTTGGAAGTTCTGTGCTGAGAGAGAAAAATAGAGGCCTTAGTGTATCTGCTGTGCCACATCCTGAGGTGCTGCCGGCCTGGATCCGGGCTGGATATGGGGGCAATGCCACAACATAAGGACCGGCTCCCTGAATGCCGTCCAGCAGATTGGCTCTGCTTGGCATTGTCTCTCCTGTCATTATCTGGCAAATAAACATGAGAGGGTTTTTTTTGGTTTTTTTTTTTAGTTTTTTTTTTCCCAAAGCAATTTCTTTTTCCAATATCATACGTCCCGTCCTTAAATGCCTTCGCTGATTGGATTGCTGAGGCCAGTCCAGAAACGGGCATTGTTTACCAATCAGGGCTGTACTCTTAATATATCTTCCCAAACGCGTTTTGAGAAGCAGATCTTGGATGCGGCGAGTGGAAATAAATTGAGCGGTGTGGCTGATGTGCCCTTTGTGGCAGTGGAGGGGACCTCATTAAAACACTGTACACAAAAGCTTCGAGCTGCAACAGCAGAAAGAAATGGAGTTCCTGGAAGAGAGAATAAACTGAGGCTTGAGTGCCATCGTGTCAGACGGCAGACAGCCCTTGGCGCTGTTATCTCCACAGATGTTTTTTTGCCTTTGCCAGTTGCCCGGTCAGAATGAGCCTGGGAAACGCAGGAGGACGTGGGGAGAGGTGCTGGTGCTGCAGGTGCTGTGTGAGAGGGGAGCCTCCCTCTCCGATGCCGAGCGTCTCGAGCAGTGCTGCGACAGGCAGATGGCACTTATTAGCTGTGCAAACTTAATTATTTCACATCAAAGTTACTGGAAGACATTTCTCAGGGGAACTGTTGGTTACGAGGAGGTTCAAACCCTGCGTGGAGAAAGGAGGGTATTAATATCGAATGTAGCCATCTCTGGGTTTGGATGACCTTGGTCCTGTTGATAAAATGATGCATTTTCCAGGTTTTGCATGTTCTCTTCAGCAATGCTGATGCTCATAACATTGAAATGATTTCCCTTGGGAGGGTAGAGACGAATAGCCTCAAAGACTTTTCCTCCATAAAACTGTCTGCCAATGTTGTCTCTCACTGCACAGGCCTTTTAGTGTGCGTGAGATAAACAGGCAGGCAGGAAGCCCTTGTGACGGTGGTGCTGGTGGATCCAAGAATGTGCAGAACATGGATTGCTGCTCTGCAGGTCTCCAGGCTCCGCGCAGATTAGCGAAGGGGTCGGTGCAGCCCGATGCTGGTGATCAACACGACGGCGCCTTGGCCCCACACGCTGCGGAGGTAGCGGGAGCCCATGGCACGCCGTGTCCTGCTCGCATGTTGTCTTCCTCGTGGATAACTTAGAGCTGCTCCCGGCAAACCACGAGCATGGGAATGCCTGTGGAAAGGGTGCTTGGCCCAGGTTAGCAACCAAGCGGCTCAGCCATCGGAGGGGCACCCACAGACTTCAGATAACATCAACAGGTTCCAGCAGCTAACAGCAGAGTTTGCGGCCTAGATCTTTCTCTCCTGAGGTTTTTTTTTTGACCTCACTGCACATTGTTCTGCCTTGTTATTGCCTTACAAAGCTAAACATGTGTTTATTTAGGACACAGACCTTTTGGTTTTTTGTTCTTTTGCTTTCTCAGCCTGCTTCTGCAGAAAAGCTTGGTAGGATTCAGGGGAATAGGAGAATCACATGAGCAGTTGCTGAGATTTTCTTATACAACAAAGCCTTTGAAAGGGGAAATTTCCTTTAGCCATTGCAGAGTGAAATAGTTCTGCTGGTTCAGACATGGTGACCAGGTTGGTGCTGGCAGGAGGGAGTCTCCTTTAGCTCAGGGGACTGGGGATAAAACTGGGTGGTTTCCCTTGTGCTCTACACCACTGGTTTGGATGCAGTCTGTGTAGATGGAGTTGAGAAGCCATCACTTCCTGCCCTCTTGGTCAGCGACCCATGTGAAATGAGTTTGGGTTCAGGCCAGGTCTCTGCGGATAAGCTGTTTGCAGCAAGCAATCAACTTATCTGGCATGGATAAGTGTCCTAACTAGCCACATCAGCACGGGATAGGAATGCAAATCCTTCATGCAGACCAAGCTGCAGTGACCCCAGGCCTGGGTCAGGGCTTTTGCTGTAATCTCCTGCACTGGTGCATTTTGCACCTCCCGTGTGGGCCTGAGCTTCCAGGCTTCGGGCCGGTGCTTTAATGCATGCACCGACTTAGAGGGCACAAATACTGGAGGTTTTTGAGCCTACGGTGCAGTGATGAGCCTGCGTCACTGTGGGTCATGTCCCCTCACCTCGCCAGGGATAGCTCCTTTCCGTGCTCCTTTGGAATAAATAATCATCTATCTGGTTGAAATGAGGAATATCCAGGCTGGTCCGTAATGTGAGGCAGGAACAAGATGTTGCGTTGCCTTCCCCTTTCCACAGCGGGGATCTCTGCAGGACGGAGCTGAAGCAGTTGCCTTCAGAGCAGTCCAGGAGAAGCCGAGCAGTGGGTGAGTGCTTAGCCCGAACGCGTGTGGTCCTGCGAGCTCGTGGGTAGTTTCCTGATAATGTAGCCTGTGAGCTGAGTGCTCGGCAGATGGACACCAAGTTCAGCCTGATTAGTCCTATTCAGTCAGAAGGACTAAGGCAAAGTTGCTTCTTGTCTCATCCCATATGGTGGCTCCTGCTGTCACTGCTCTTCTGGGAAAAGCTTTGAGCAGCCTCCTGGTCTCCAGTCCAGACTATGTTCTCTCCTCACCAAATGAAAGAGAGCACTGGACGCATAGCTGTTTCTGTCAAGTGCATGTCACACACGAGGAGTGACATTTGACATCCGGTGCTACTGATACGGTGAGCTGGCACTGCCTTGTCCCCAGTGGATGCTGCCTTGTCGCTTGGCAGGGGCTTGCTCCCCATCAGAGTGAGCTAGTCAAATGTCCTCTGGATGTCCAGGGGACAGGCCCTGCCCCAGGTCTGTGGGCAGAAAGGCAAAATTAATTAATGAAAATGAATTCTGAACAGATGCCTGCATGGTCATTCAGTCACTGAGGACAGAATAGAGGGACTTAACTGAGGTAATTTAGGAAACTCCAGCTTGTTCTTCATGTTTTCGGTTGGAAGCTGTCACTTGGGATTAATCCTGTTTCTGTGCTGTAGATTCTTCGAGTTTTCTCATCCACAGCAACATGATGAGGAAGGGGGCTGGTAAAACTGAATAGTGTAGGTCACAGTGACACAGGTGACCTCAGAGAGGTCAGTCAGTGAAGCTCTTTGGGGATATGGAAGGGGATGCAAAATTGGAGGGCTGCAGATTGAGGAATTTTTTGATGATTGACCATGATGCATGCACTGAATGCTCCTGGAGATTGCCCCTGGAACACCTTTTATTTGCAGAGCGTCATGAGCAAGTTTCTGATGCAACTCCACACGGTGCTGAGCACCAGCTTTGCAACCTGCATCCTTGCTCAGTTGTTGCCCCCAGGTCTGTTGATTATTTCCTTCTGTTCCTTTCCTCTTCTCACCCTCATCTGTTTATTTCTCTTTCCCCTGATTCTCATGTCATCTTATGCTGATCTGGAACATCAAAATGCAGAAGGTTTTCTTCCACTGATCAAATATTCTAGTTAATCACCTGTAAAGGCACAGTTTGTGCCTCTTATTAGCTAGGAAATGCAAAAAAAAACCCAAAATGTTGGCACAGTGCCTGTAATGTGGAACATGTCTGAGTCTGTGGAATGGGAATAGGCTCTCCTGAAACTGGTTTGTGTGTCTTTGCTGTTGGTCTCATGCTTTCTTCATGATCATTTACATGAGATCTGAAAAGATCCTATTTTTTCCCTGATCAGTGATTCTAGGCTTGTTAGCCCTGACAGTTATTTATTTGTCCTTAGTTGTAGGTTGAGGCAGCTTTATAGAGAACGTGGGAAGCACGTCTTTTCTAATTAGACCACAGTCTGTTGTCTGTCTACCTCATGGGCAGGACACAGCATGCTGTTTTGCAGAGTTTATAATAGCAGAAAACCCTGGATGCAGCAGGAGGTCACACTGGAATTGTGGGTTCTACAGCACCATCCACAACATTGGTGTTCCTGAGGCAAAGCTGGAAACAAAATCTATGGCCTTTATTGTCCTCCTGCTTCCCACAACACAGTAACTGTTGAAGTCATATGGGGCAGGATGCAGTGCTCTAAGTACTGAGTGCAACTGGCTGTGCCCAGGCAGACTGCAGGCTGTTTTTGCAGGAGTTTCTCCCACTTATTGTTCAGTATCTCCTAGGAAGGAGCCTTTCCAGCATGCATGGAGCATCCCTGCTCTGGCAGGACTTGTTCTCCAAGGTAATGCAGCAACTAATGAGGTAGGAACATTGGCTGCATGGAAGCTCAACCTTTTCTTTTCCCAGCATGACCCCTCTGAAGAGTATGTGTTATTTCACAATTAAGAGACCGGTAGCTTTGTGTAGCCTAGTAGCCTGATCTGAACGGTACTGTGTGTCTTGCTCTTTGAATTCAACAGATTAATCTTACGTGTTCCTTGACAGCAAGAGACGGGAAAGGTAACTTGTGCCTGCGCCGCTCCTGGTCCTCTCCTGGTAGCGTCAGAGTGAAGTTTGTTCTCCTTCCACCAGGGCAGTGGGCTGGGGAGCTGGTCAGACACACATCACGGGGCTTCCTGCTCTGCAGAGCTCTCATCCCTGCCTGCTTCATTTGCCCCTGGTTTTAGCGAAGGCGACTGTAACAAGTCATGCTCATTACCGAACCTTGAAATTCAAGATGACTCTCTAAATAGCAACTTTCTTCATTCTTCAGTCACTGGCTCAATGCCCAGAGAAAATAGTGGGTTGAAAATATGAAACATTTTTTTCCCTGTAATGGTACTTTTAAAGTGTATGTCTGTTTAGAAACATTAATCGTTGTAACCACTGAGTAAAAATCTCCTGCCTGTCTTTACTCTTACCTGTGCAATAAGAGGGCAACAGCGAGCTATTACTTTCCATGGATAATTAAGAGGGAGGGCTAAGCTTCAAATAGCTCGCTGTAGCTTTTTCTCCATTTGTTTTTCCATCACTTTAAATTAGAGGTGGTCTCACCTCTCAGCAGGGCTAGCCCTACCATGAAGAACCTAAAGTAAAAGTCCAGGAGGGCATGGCAGAATTTTGTTCTTCTCTGAAGGATCCTTCTGCCAGCCAACCATGGGCAAAGCGTGTTCTAAGAGATGTTAGGAAAGTTATTGCGTGGGGATTTTGATATCTTGTAGAATTTTTATAAGAGTAAGGTTAATCCTCGGCAAATATTCATGTAACTACATTGTACCTACTGAAAGTCCCACACCCCCCTGTGTTTAACAAAATTCATTTGGGTCTTGTATCTCCTTTCCAGCCTGTCACAGTGTCATTAGATGGGGCTATGTGATTAATAGCATAAGTGATACTTCAAAGTGTTTTCTAGACAATAACTAGCTAATCCAGTTTGGTGCTTATGAGGTGAAAGTGATCCCACTGTATTATTTGTATCATTTAAAGTTTCTAAATCCCTCTAGAATCTCTGAGAGGAAAAACCAATCCCATACGTGCCGTAATTATGTTATAAAAAGCTGCAAGGTGCCAGCCAGCCAGCCTGCCCCCGTGTCTTGGGTGCCTTCTGGCACTTGCTGTGATGCCGGCTGCCTCCCAAGAGCCACATGTGCCAGTTCGTGGTGGCAAAGGCATCGTGTCCGCACGGGGTGGAGGCATCTCGGGTCCTGCAAAGAGCGTGCCGGGGAGCTGGGGGGCCCTTTGCACCGTAAGGCTCCCGAGCAGATGATGGAAGGCCAGTGAGCGCTGCGCATTACCTGGAGCGCTCGGGAACATCTGGTCCTGATTTCAAGAAGAGGATTGCATGGATCATTGAGCTAACAGAAAAGGTTCTGACTGGTGCAATAACTTGCTCCGGGATGAGCTGTCACATAAACGAGGTACACCAGGGGTGAAATTCTTGTCCACGTGCTGCACTTGGGTTGCTCCTAGTGCAGTGGGGGCTATACTGTCTTTCACATTCCCAACTTCTTACTCCCACCGCTCGCCAGAGAAGAGACGATGCATCTGATCAGTGTGTCGTCTTCACTAAGCTTTGACTGCGCCTTATGTTGATTTTTTGCAGCATCTGCTTCCATATCTGCTCCCTCAAAACCCCGTAATATCTCCTAGAGAGGTTTCTGAGAGGCAGGAGTGAGTGAATGGAGTGGATCTTTGACCCTTTTACTTGCATTTGCTTAGGTCGTGTCCCATGCCTCGTTCTTCAGGTCTGCTGCCTGCTGTTTTATTGCCAGAACAGTCAGAGGTGACTGTGTGGGTGATAGTTCTCTCATGTCACCACAATTCATGGTGGGGCTGTATCCTACCATTTTTTAGTAATGCAGGAGCGGCTTCTGTATTTTTTTCTTTAATTTTTGTTTTAAAGAAGGGAATTAAATATGCAAGGTTTTGGTCCTTTGCAACACTGCAAATGCTGCTGTCCCTCAATCCATCATCTCCCCTGGTTGTGCTTAGCTGTCCATAAGCTTTGGATAAAGCCACAGGGGTAAGAGAGAACCACCAAGACAACGTGCAAAGGCAGAGCGGTTGGAAAGCAAACCCAACAAATAGAGAAAAAAGGTTTTAAGAGAAACAGAGAGGAGGGCAGAATGAGCACATAGAGCAGCAAGGGAACAAAAAGCCAGTGGCAAGAACTGGGCAAAACAGTCAGGATGAATCAACAGCCAGACGGCAGCTTCTGTGAGCACGTCTGGTTTGTTCCTCCCTTCCGACCAGCTTCGCCACGGCCCGCGGCTCGCTGAGGAGCTTCCCTTTGGTTTCTGAGCAGCCCAGCGCCCAGGAAGGTGGCAGCGAGGAGCGGCGGTGACTCCTAGTGCGCCGGTGACGGCCGCGCTGCCACCGCTCCCGCTCTTCGGCCGTGCGCCGAGCAGGCCTCTCCGGGGAGCGGGCCCAGGCGGGCGCCGTTGCTGTGGCAAAGCCTGTGCCAACACCGGTGCTCTGCCCGTCATTGCTGTTGAGCAGCTGCGTCCAGCAGCCGTCTGGAGGAACGTGCGGCAGTTCTGCGCACGAAGAATCCCTCAGTGCGGCTTGGCCCTCGCTGGGAGCGAGCTGTGGTGAGAGACACGTTAGCTCCCCAACCTGCCAGCAGTTAGGTTGGTTGGAGAGTACTTTGCTCAAAGTTGAGACTTTAGGGCTGGGAAAGGAAGGTGGAAGTGGCAACTTTAAAATCAATATTGCAAATGCAATGCAAAAGAGTGTAATTAGCATGTTTTGCAGGGCCTATTAATTCCTCTGAAATGCTGTTTATTAGGCAGAAGAACTTGGGAGCCCATCAGTGGATTAAACAGGTTCTGTAATGAAATGTAAATGGTGTAATTGGGCTTGTTCTGAAAGTATTTATTCTTCACCTGTGACCCGCTTGATTGCGGTTTGACAACACGAAGGAGTGTGCATCTCTTCGTTAATGACAGCTAATTCCCTGGAGCTAATGGAGTGGGACGCCCAGGCGCACGGTGCTGGGAACGGCAGGTGGTGCCTGCAGCTCTGCAGTGATTGGCACCAATCCGAGCACAATGTAACTTTAATTACAGTAATTCCAAATCTAAAGCAAGCATTTAGCTGCAGAGAGAGGCTCTTAATTTGGCAAATAGATGCCATAAAGGGCTGACCTTTTATTAGACAAATATTGGGATGGGTGGGAAGGCTGTCCTCCAAGGTACAGGTAACGTTATGGGCTCACATTAACTCAGTGAAATTCATGGAGCACCTTCTTGCTGCCAAGTTACCCATATGGGTTTCTTTCAAAGTGCAAGGTGGTGAAGCCAGGAGGGAAATGTGGTGTTGTACGTTATTTAGATGCAGTCTTTGCATCAAGGCCTGAAGTTCATCTGCTGCTCCCTTGCCTTCTGTGTGTGTTTTTGTCTGTGCAGACCACAGGGAGTTTTTTTGTTGCTCTTGTATAGACCCTCTTTATCCAAACTCTGTGGCACTGGATATCTCCAGGCACACAAGAGAGGTCACACTGCCCTCTTGGAGCAGAAAAGCAAACACTATTTTGTCTGCCATTAGGTGTCCTGCATTAAGGGTTCACATCATATCTCCCTTCCATATGGTTGAGATGCATGTGCAGAGCTGCACAGACATCGTGTCGGAGAGGACCTGCCAGTGCAGAGACCGCTGTCCTCCCGGGAGTGGAGGAGTGTGCCGGGAGGGAGCTCGCACATCCGTGGGCTCCCTTCCCAAATCCATTAAGCTATGAAACCTCTGACTTTGTCTTCCGTGAGCTCAGGCTCCCTCTTAAGCATGGGTCTCATTGGAGTTGTGTGTGTTTAGAGACAGGGGAGATTTTAGTCAAGAAATGCCCAGGTCTGTGTGTCTGCTTCTGAAATAGGCCCCAGGGAAGTGCTGTGGGTTGTAGGCTGGGATGTTTGGAGAGGAAGCAATACAGTTTCTTCAGGTTTTATCTTCTTTCCTGTTCGATTATTCTTCTGCTGGCTCTTTCCAGCTGTGTAGCAGAGTGGTCCGTGCGAGGCACGGTCACAGATCCCTACGCTGATGATGCCCAGCTTGTCACACGCGTCACCGGGTGACAGCACAGCTGTACTCTGGGGGTAGCACAGCGTGACTGGTAGGCGTTTGGCCACCTGAGCACGTGAATGAGGATCCTCGGCAGGGAATGCAGAAAGGATGCTGGAGAGAACTACAAATGAGGGGTTTGGGCGCTATGGAGCAGCAGCCAGCACTAGGCAGTTGTCTGAATCTAGTCCAGCACAGAGATGAGAATAGCGAGGGGATGAGAAGAGCAGCAAACAGGAGGCTTGCCATGCACGCTGCCTAATGCCGGCAGAAACGACACCTTCTCTGGATGAGCTCACGCTCCCCTGCGTGTTCAGCAGCCGCCGCGTTCTGGGGGCTGCGCTCACCGGCGCGTGCCGGGAGCAGCAGAGGCAGCAGAGCCGCTGGGGCAGCACCGCTGTGTTAACCAGGGTCCCTCCTGTGTCAAACGTGTCTTCCGAAAGCAGCCAATTCCCTAAAGCACAGAAGCTGTTCCTCTCATGGGAGGAAGGTTTCCAGGAGGTGAGGCAGAGGGGGGACCTTGCTGACACTGCAAAGGGCAGATTTCCTTGCTAAAAAAAGCAGTAGTTCTTCCAGCAGTTGTTAGAAAAATCAAAAACTCTCGTGTTTATCTGCCCCTTTCTGCCAGGCTTTGCTAATGGGGCTGTCTGCACCATAGCAGTGTTTTCTCTTGCTTCTGACCCCTCGGGCGCTGTGGCCTGTCCCAGCCCTTCCTGCTCTCAGCCGGCACTCACCAAGCCTTCAGTGCACTAAATATTTTCTAAAATAGTTTTAACAGGCAGCACTAGACCACAGGCGAAAACAGGGCAGCTTGTTTGTTGCCTGTAATGCTGTCAATAAACCCCAAATAGAAATAGTGCCTATCTCCTTTATGGAAGTCCAGTTTCTGGAGTTATTTCATCTCACGATTTCCAGATAAGTGCTTCTAGCTTTCTAAATGGAGACACTTTTCTTTTTAGCACATACAGAGCTTGTATTTACCCGAATGGTCCATGTAAACACTGAAGTGTTCAGATGACTGGCGTAGAAGATAGTTGCCTAAGAGTCACAAATGTTGATTTTCTTCGTGGCAGCGTAACCTGCCTGCGCCCTGCTAAGGTGCAGACTGGGTGCGTGTCACCCGGGGACATCATTCCTGTGTGTCGCTGCGGAGCGGAGCAGGGCTGCCCCAAGGCTTGACCTGCTTTCCATTTGTGGCTCCTCTCCGAGCTTGGCAATCATGTGATGTAACCTGCGCGAGTTGTTTGCAGCTCACAGACATCTAAATATTTCCTGATGGAGACATGAACGCGGTCTCATGAATATAAACTGACAGTGACAACCACTTTGCTTTTCTTAGCCACCTCGTGTTAAATCTATGTAAGTTGTCTGTTGAGCTTTAGATTGAAGACCACTGTCCTGTGTAAAATAGAGATGGATGCTCCCGAGCTTCTTTTGAAGCACTTTTCAGCACTTAAATGGAGGGGAAAAAATTCTTGAGAGCTTCAAAGTCCTCATGTTTGTGGAGTCCAAAATCGTGGAGTTCTCTTTTTGGAATTTGTACCAGTTTTATAGTTCTCTAGATGTCTTTCTTCACTCTTTTATCATTGTAATGGAGGAAAACAGGAGAGATAGGGCAATTCCTGCAGAATTTGGAAGAGAACGGGCAAATTTTGAGCATCCATCAGTCAAAAACAGAGCCGGGACAGGAGCATTCTGGTTCTGCTTGAAGAATTGTGGTTCCAGGTGAGATTTGGACACCGTTAGTGTGGTCAAACATCTCAAGGTCTTCACACATCTTATCCTTCCTGCCTCTCCAGCTGTTTGCACTTTTCCCTGCCATCTTTCTTTCCTTCTCTATCCTGTTCCACATCCGGGTAAAGGAACCACCTCAGTGTATGTGTTACATGCAGTAAGAAACAGTGAAAGTACTACTGTGGAGAGGAAAGTAGTGCGAAGCAATTGAATTCTTTATCTATCCAAACCCATCCCGCATGTCAATGCAGTGCCCATTCATCTCCTCTCAGGGCTTTTTCCTATTATTAGCCTGGAAGCTTTCCAGGGAAGTGACTCTGCCTCCATCATGTCCTCCCAAATACCTGTTGCATTTTGGGCACTAAACAAATAGTAAATAACGACCGTATCGGGAAGCTGCTGTCTAGATTAATGCTGTTGCTATAAACAAAGGAGACGTTTGGCTGGTGAGAGGCAGCAAGTTTCTCGGGAGGTCTGCACCAGGGTGAGCAGCTCTTCCTGATCATTAATATAGAACTTTGATCTCTGAAGTAGGAGATTATTCCCCTGTGGCCCTTTGGCATGAGGAACCCGTGATAGACTGACAGCAGTAAAACATGGCCATTTGAGAGGCTCCTCCAGCATTTTACTGAGATTAGATCTCCAGGAGGAGCCATTAGAAAAGAAGAAATGATGGAACGGTAGGTTATGTGGCCGCTGTGACTCATTAATATAACAAAATTTATGTCCAGAGTACTCACACTACTGGTGAGAACCAGCCCTTAGAGCTGAATTCTTGCTGTTGCCTAAAGGCCTCCGTGGGAAACGCGCTGCCTTCCTTAACGGCCTCCTGCATTTAGCGCGACTCCCTGGGCTCCGCCAGCGGAGTTCCAGCCATGCCGGCAAAGTTTCGGCTTTCCTCTGCATCTGGAAGGATCTCTGTGTGCACAACCATGTGTGACACTGGCAGCTTCGTGCTCTGACAGCTCATTACAGAAAGTAATCGCATGAAAGTGTGTATCTGACAGTCTCTAATCGTGCCGGGTTTGGGCTTTGCCTTTTTTTTCCAGATTGCATAAGTGAAATTACCAGGGCATTGAGAGGAAATCACAGAGAGCTGATGATGGAGATGCTGGTTTTACTGAATTTCAACCCTTTTCTACTAAGTCACAGCCCAAAGTGATGGGAAAAAGTGTTCTTTCACAGTATTGGCATTGCCAGAGGACCAGTCGATAGAGACCAGACCTTTTCACCTAAAGGGTCTGGGTCCTGGTCAGAAGTGACAGAAGATTGTTGGCACTGAGCAGTAGTTTCGCTCTCAGAAAGGATTTTTCCCCCTCCATCTAGTGTAGCAGGGCTGAGCAGGGGGACATCAATGTTGCAAATGGCTGGAAAAGAAGAATTCATGCTGAACCTGGGTGTTTCAGATAGGAGGTGTATTTATGTAGCCTAACGGCAATGGTGAGAGCTGAAAGATCAAATATTATTAAGAGCAGGATGTGGGGAGAAGAGGGATCTTGTGGGCTGAGATGGCACACTGAGGAGGACACTGGCCCCATAGTCCTCCCACAAAGAGATTGAGTGAAGCGTGGAAAGGAGGGGAGAAGATGCTCTTCAAGGCAACTTGGCAAGGAAGAGGGTGAAGAAAAGGCACGTGTGTGAGGGGAGTGGGAGGAGAGAGAAGTGGTCCAAGAGCTCCAGTCAGTGCTAGGAGGAGAGATGACTGTGTAGGTAACTTGCCATGTGGGCAGGAGAAAGCAGAGCAGCTTTGGGAGGAAAGAACAGCTGGCAAAGAGCCTTGGTGCCAGCTTAGCACACAGCCTCTTGATGAGGAATACTGAGCTTAGCACACAGCCTCTTGATGAGGAATACTGAGCCCTGTTGGCTTTTCCAGCAGAATCTCCAAGGATGCCAGAAGTTGCCTTCATCCTATCCTGTCTCTGTTGAGATAGGTTCACCTTCAAGGAGATGCACAAGGTCAACCTGAAACCAGCTTCCAACATTGCTGCCAATATGGACTGTATGGGACAAGAGGAGGCAGGACAAGCTAGTGCAGAGACTTGGCTGATAGTGTAGGATGAACAGCACATGCATCTCTGTTTTAATACATTATTAGTTTAGCCCAGTTTTCACCAAAAAGCAGTGAACTCCTTTCTGGGCAGTATCTACTTCTCCTGCCTCACCTCAAGATCTAATGACAGAGAGAGGCTGAATAAATTCCTTCTAATTAACTTAACAAAGAGTAGGTTAATACGTAGCTTGATCGTATAGTCAGAGTTCATATTTGGGAAGGAGATTTCGGCTAGTAAAGAGCTCTTTAATCTGTTGGACAAAAGCATAACAAGATCAAATGCCTGGAAGTAGAAACCAGGAAAGATTAGAAATAAGGAAATGCTTTTGTTACGACAGGGGTAATTAACCATTGGAACTATTTATCTCAGTACATGGGGGATTCACCATCACTTTGAAGTGTCTAAATGAAGATGGGATATTCTTGTACAAGAAATGTTCTAACTCAGCTAGCAATTATGAGCCTGATGCAGGAATTGCTTTGCTTAATTCACTAGCTTGTGCTTTTCATCAGCTTAGATTGGCTGATTCTTATGGTTCTTTTGAGCTTCACAATTTGTGAACCTATGAGAAATCAAGGATACTGCTGATGAGCAGAGCGCCTGATGGTGCAAATATTGGTGCTGGGAAACAGCAGAAGAACATACAAGGCTCTTCTGAAGTAGGAAAGAGAAAGCTGTGGCTGCCTTTGCTAACAACTAGGTAATTCTGCCGAGAAGAAAATGGCTTTCCTGTGCTGCAATACTACTTGGGCTGCAAACTTACCTTACATTGGAGGCAATCATCGCATCAGCCTGGATGCACCATGTATTGTCACAGGATTGAGAATGGAATAGCTTTGTTTGTCCCAGCTTGTAGCATTCGTGTTTCAAGCAATTCCCTAACATAGTTAATTCACTCTCTGGCATACCTTCCTGGCTGGCTGTTATCGTTGCTTCTTTTATGGGTAAGGACAGTCCAGGTAGGATGGAGATTTTCTTCAAGCCATTAGGGACAGGAGTTGTCGGAGCTGTGATTAGTACTCAGGGCTCCAGAGCATCATCTCGTTTTAAAATTACTGTTGGAGCACTAGGAAAATACGTCTGCTGTTGGTGTAAATGTAATCTTACTTTCTTAAATAATAGTAATAACAAATGGAAAGGGAGTTGGAGGAATGCAGAAGTACCAAGTGGATTCCTTTGGGAGGCCTAGCGAACGCTAGAGGCTTCAGGGCTAATTTGTGTCTCCAGCAGCCTGACCTTGTGGTAAGGATAATCAAGTTGAAAATTAAATCTAAATACAAATGTTAAACCAGCCAATTAAAAAAGCAATCACTTGAAAAACATGCATTTTTAAAAAGTTTTTGCTTACTCTGTCATAATTATTTTATTTAGCAAGAAAACTTTTGTTTGTACAAAATACTTGTTAAATTGGTCATGAGCAGTTGAGGCAATGGAGAAGCAGCTGCCCAGAGATGCAGCAGAGCAACAGTTAACCAAAAGGTCACCTGAATTTCCCTTAAGATCTGGCTGAATAAGTTTTATGGGGAAGGTTGTTTCCCTTTATGGGGAAGGTCTTTTCCTACCATGAACCAAACAGGACGTCTCTCCTTTTTAGCCTGCATGGCTGGAGACACGATTTCTGTTTGTGGCTTGCCCATTAACCTGAGAAGTGTCTTTGATCAAATAACTTACCAGCCCTTTGCTTTGATTTCCCTCAGCACCTTAGAAGACTGAATACTGTGGTGATTTGGATACTTGGCTCTTCAGAAGTTATCAATTCCATGTAGATTCTTCCCGTCAGTTGACAGCGTGGGAATGACTTCTCATGTACCTGTGTCTCAGAATCTTTCCTGCACATTTATGCATGTTGGTATTTATTTTGCCTATGGCCTATTGCATAGGTTGGCTTATTTAGGAAGATTTTTTTGTGTGTGTGTGTGTGTAAACATTGTCTTTTCCTTGCCGTTTCATCAGGTTCATGTGGGGATTTTGCTGCTTGAATGGTCATCTTTCATAAGTGAAGGAAGGTGGGTTCTAGGTATGACTTTCTCTTTGCCTTTTACTGTATGAGATGTGGGAACACAAGTTTCAGTGTATCAAGAGCTTCTGAAAGCATCTTTCTTCCAACTGGCACCACTTTCCTCCTCCCATCTTCCCCATCACCCCAAAATAATAATTTTGACAAAGGCTGAAACCAGGAGCCGTCACCTGTTTAGGAGGTTTCAAAGTGCAGCTCCTCCACACTGCAGCGTAACGGTAAGAGGTGCTCAGGTGAGGCTGACACATGGATTTGGGCTATTCTGCCACTTTTGAGATTCCCTTTGAGGAATGACAAGTGCGAATTTCTAAAACTAAAGCGATAAGGAGGGAGCTGCTCCCAAAGCAGCCTTACGAGGACTTGGATGTGAGTGTGTGAGGACCTAAAGGGTCAGTCAGTGTCTGATCAGCCGATCAGTGGCTGAGAGAAGCAGAGCTCGGGTCCCTGCACTGAGGACAGATGATGTGCTGCTTTGACTCTGCTTTATAGAGTCCCCAAGCAAGGTGACAGTGACACAATTCTTGACCATGTTTTGAGGAATGACACAAGGATGCTGCCCAGACCAAACCCTCTGGAGAGCTGCTTGTTCCAATTTGTGATTAATGGAGTAGCTAGAGTCAGTCTTGGAAGAAATTGTTTGGAAAGGGCTAAGGTGAATGTCTCCAGAGTGAGTTTGCTTTCCATCATCCAGCAGCAGTTAGTTCAGGGAAAGAAGGAAATTTGATGTTCAGAGACTTGAATTCCTGATGTTTCCCTCATCACCTTTTTTTTAGACAGTGACTAAAAGCAGCCACTGCAAGTTCACAGTTGCCTGAACTTTTCTTTATTAATTAATCCCATATTTATTCACACAGCACTCCCTTTGCTTCAGACAGTGGGTAGTAAACACAGATCAAGCAGGCTGCGATGATAAATTATCTATTTAATAATTGACAAATTAGTCCTAACAGATGGAACCAAAACAAAGTTGTCTGTACGTGCACACAGCGCCGGGCTGGCTCCCTTTCTCTGTGCAGCGCAGATACCACAAGAGATTTTGGAGAGTCTCCACTGACCTCAGGTTCGTGACCCTCACCCAACGCATGATCTTGACTCAAGTTTATCTCTGAGTCAACCACGGCTCTTTCCAAACATCGTGTTTGCCACGTGCTGGCGATAAAAGCAAATGAGGGGACCTTGAAATCTCATGGAGGAAGAACAGTGATGGAGAAGGGAAGGGGGATCCCTGAGTTTTAGTCTACGCTATTCTCCCTGCAGAAGGTTCAGCTGTTCACTGTAATCTGTTCTGCTGAATTAATAGAGATTGTAGTGGCTGCAATTCTTGCTGCTATTATCCAACAAAGAATAAAAAGTCAGTGCGCTGCCAGGTTAAATAAACATGAAGCACTACAGCCGTATGAGCATGGGATCCCGTAAGCTCACTGTGCATTTATTATTCATCTCCAGTTATTATTCATGACCTTTCCCTCACACTGTCATGGCTCCATCACTTGTGGATTTATAAGCTCATTAATAATGAGAGAAAAATTAATAATGTATTTTCATTATATCCATTGAGTATATTTACAGCATTCATAATGCATTCAAATAACTGGTGTTGGAGGTAAAAAAATAAAATCATAGCTCTTCCATGGGCCCTCACCTTTTGATTTTGAAGAGTTGCTATTTTTGTTAATAATCCTTCCTGCTCCCATCGCAGTATGGCCATGCTGTGTAATAGCCCGCCATCTGCCACCATCATGCTAAAAAAGGCCTGAATCAAAGCAGGAAGTATCATTATTGTGTGAAATTAGAAGTAGATGATCCACAAGTTAATCATTATTGAAAGCAGCACCAAAATTATGGGAATGTGAGAAAGGTTTGAAGTTTCAGCTGTTTCCTTCCCTTCTCCCCTACCAGTTGCATTTGTTCAGCACTTGAAGAGAACAGTCATGTGGAAGAGGAACATCTGATCCTTCCAGGCTTCTGGGAGCACTATTACACTTTTAAGAGCACAGAGATTTATTCAAAATGTTGCTTGGTGTGTGTGTAGGGCAGACGTGCCATGGCAGGTAACACCATGGTGCTTTATTTTAATTGGAAGATGCCTAACTAGTTTCCTTTCTTATCCCCAGCAGAACGGTACTGTGTTATTTTTTTTTAGAATTTACTCATTTTTGCCACTTTTGCTACTTTTCTTTCTGCATATCTTTTTTTTTTTTTATGAAAAACACACCCTCAAAACTCCTTTTCTTTTTCAAGACGCCTTTGTCCTACCTCTGTCTAGGAAACCACTGGGCAAGGGAAGTTGCTAGAGTGCAGATCGTTGATTCACTTTATGCTGTTACTGAGATCCCCTCGGGGGAGGAATGAAAAGGCAAATGTATCTGGGGATCTTTTGGTGTAGGCGGCAGTCGAAGATGCAGGTTATTTCAGTGCATGGACTGGAGCTCTGATGTTGGCTTAGCCTAGAAGAAGCTCCACTTTTTACTTCGAATTTTGAAGGATGCTCTACACTGCTAAGGGTCCGCACCACAGGTGGAAAGTGTATGAGTGACAACAGTGTATGCTAAAAGTTGGGAACACACCAATGGATAAGCAGTTAACATAGTGAATCCTGTTTGTTTTGGTTCACCTCTCTCCAAGTATTGTGGTTATTCTGATTTTACATTGGCATGAGTATTTTGAGTTGCATTTCTCTAGCTTTTATTATTTTGTTCATGGTAAAATGATAACACTGAACTGTAAATAAAGTTCAGATTTTATCTATTTCCTATCATAAGCCTAGGCTGCTGCTGCGAGAGTATGGAGTGTGATGGAGGTGGTGCCTTCAAGGAGCGATACTCAGACAGGAGAGCGACTGCCTCCAGCTCGGTGGAATCCGAAGCACTTAGCGTAGGAGTCGGTTGGACATCCGTCAGAGTGTGTATTATTTTCACCTGCAAGTAATAGGATCTTTAAGTAAAGCTGAAGCTGGTAGATACCTGGCTGAGTCCCTGTCCTTTGTGAGAGTTTCTGTTTTGCCAAATGAGAAGGAATTGAACGGTCCGAGTGCTTGGTGTCCTGCATGCATGCTGGAGAATGGCTGCAGGAAGGTGTCAAAAAGAGGAGAAGAAGAAAGCCACAAGCCAGGGACAGTAAGTGAGCTTTTTATTGGCTTTAGTGAAAACATAATGGCAAGAGTTAAAGCATAAAGCAAACGAGGGATTTTGCTTGTGTCAGCCTGGAGGAGGGAGCCATTCATTTCACTTGATCATTCTGAATTGCTTTCCAGAGCGTTTACTCATCCATCTTCTGCAGCCAGACACTTCACTCTGCCTATCACTGTTCTTTTCTTTGGATTTAAATTATGACTCTGTATTAAATTAAGTATCTCTCTTTGCTTCTTGTTTTTGTGGGCGCTCATTGAGCCCGTTCTCAAACCACAGAGCAGTTCTACGCTCTGCTTAAATGGCCTGTGTTAGCTGGGAGCCTTTGCAGACGCTTTTTCCATTGGGCAACATTGTCAGAACAAGCCTGCCAGTGACTGATGTGATCTGGAGTCAGCGAGTGTGTACAGTGGATAAATGTGCCTGACGCTTTGTGATAGAGCTGGTAATTACATTTCACAGTGAGTGGTATTAATAGTGAAAGGAGGCTCCGGCACGCTGCATGAGAATTGGTAATAGGAGAGGCTGTAGGGAGAAGAGGGGAGTCATTTATTAACCTGACGACTTATGGAAAAGTGGACTTTTCCTTCGAATGCAGAGGAGCACTTATCGATGTGATGCCCTCTGAGATATCTTGGGGCCTTTCAGGAGTGCTGGTGACATTGCAAAGTCCTTACTTTCTTTACCCCGCCATGCCATCCCATCTCTGTCCTTTTAATCAGCCGCTGTGGCACATGGCTTTTGGTAGCTTTCTAGGCAATGCTAGTAGTGGTGGTCCTTGGCTAGGAAGGGACCCTGAGGCTGGAAGATCAAAAGTTTTAGAAGGGTTTGTAGAACCTAAAGAAGAAAGGTGACGAATCACGGAAAGGAAAAGGAAGCTGCTGCTGGTGAATGGCAGATATGGGGGGCAAAAAATCCTGCAAAAGAGGATGCTAGGTCAGTGCGGCCTTGGGGACAGATACAGTCCTATGTAGGAGACATTCCCATTCCAGGAGTGTTACTGAGAAGAACAAAAGCTTTTGTACTTCAGCCTTGTCGTAGACAATCTCTTATCATTGCATTTTCTATAAAAAGTGGGTCTGCAGGAGAAAACAAATCTCTTCCAAACCTTCCTGTTTCCTTGGGCTCTATTTGCTCTTCCCCTTATATATCTTTTACATTCCAGCCACTCTCTTCATTCTGCCGAGGTCTGCGAGCTCTGGCCGCGTGCCCCAGTGCCAGCTCCCCACTTTGGGCTGCTTCTTCCCTCACCCAGCAAGAGCGTGGAAGGGATGGTGCTGCTCCAGCTGCTCCATTAGCGCTCCGACGGGATCCAGCTGCCTCCGAGCAAAGGTGTAGCTGTTGACACAGCCGATGCACAAAGCCCCGAGGCTGCTGCGCACACTGCCGGCCCCTGCAGATCTCTCGCGGGGTTCTTAAAAGGGAAAACCTGCCAGCTCCAAGGAGGAGGAAAACAGAACAATGGAAATGAGCCCGCGCTTGAGAGAATTGCCAAGATTTGAAGTTATTAGAAGTGCTCCAGAACCAGAATGATTTAACAGCATGATTATTTCTTAATGCAACACTCACAAGGATTTTTATTAGATTTTTCCTCCTATTCGTTCCTTCTAAACGCTGTAGAAACTGGCTAGCTTGAAATAAACACCTGGGGCTGTTATACTATATCACTCAGTTTAATTAACTTTTAAATCATATACTGTCACCTGGATACCTTTCTAAATTTTAAATTGGGTGAGCCTAGGAGACAGCAAGAGCTGTAGCTCTATTCAGTTAGTGCCTCCGATAAAATCACCTTCTGGAGACGGCAGCGTTCTCCTCCTCCGTTCCCTCGCTGTCAGCGCGCTCGTTCGGAGCGAATTGGCTGCAAACAAATGAGCAGCCGTGTAAGGGCTTGAGAACGTGGTCTCATTGGGTCGGTGTCAGGCAGCACGTGGGTGACTTTGAGTCAATGCAACAGCTCTCCGATATCCAGGACTAAATTCATTGTAAGAGATTCTGTGTCTATACAGTGGTTTTGTGCTCATGATTGTGGACCGTTCTTGCCCAGGAGATAGCAAACAGAGGGGACCCTGCATAAGAAGGGACGAAATGTGTCCTGTGGTGGTTAAAGCCACGGTTAAAGCCACTCTCCTGCTTGACAGGGGAGTCTCCAATATTAATTTGTGTTGCTCTGTGATCCTCACTGCCTCTGCATGGATATTTCTCCTTGCA
Organism: Crypturellus soui; assembly: GCA_032275445.1. Taxonomy (NCBI): domain Eukaryota; kingdom Metazoa; phylum Chordata; class Aves; order Tinamiformes; family Tinamidae; genus Crypturellus; species Crypturellus soui. The sequence goes on along the minus strand of JAUBNY010000219.1, from coordinate 2,132,000 downwards.
TAAGAAAGCAGCAGCTGTGCATATTCCTCATGTTTGGAGGCTTTCAGACCCAGCCATCCGTATGGCATTTTATAGCCATTTAAACCGAGTCACAGGGAAAAGAGCGAGATCACAAGAGGTTATTCAGGCCCTTCCTCTGCCCCAAGGAGGGAGTGACCCAAATGGGTCACCTCACCACTGGGCTCTTAGCACCGAGCCGAGGCTGCCCTATGTTTAAGAAGCTTCAGAGGAGTCATAAATTAATGGTTTGAGCTAATCCTCTAAGATATTGATTATTTCGAAAACAGAGTGCAGTTATCAGCACTGGTGATGAAGAGGAGCACAAAGGGATTAGGAGGAAAAAAAAAGATGAAGGTGTTGGGATTTGCTGAGCACTTTCAAACTCAAAATGGCAGAGGAGCATTAAGTAGAATCCAGACTAAAAGAAAATGTTCAAGAGGGGTTTTTGAAGTATCTCAGCAGAGAGAAACAACAGGAGAGGTGGGAAGCAGTCCTGAAAGTCATTTGCATACAAAGACAGGTGACCATGGGAGAGGGAAAAACTCCCTGGAAAGAGCAGGGTGGTGAATCTGGACATCAAGGACTCTACCCTGGCACAGGCGTGACAGAGAGCAGGAAGCAGAGGGGTCTGTGTAGGGTTAAGGGACTGTGTGAACATACCAAAAGGTGAGGAAAGAAGTGGAAAACTTTGAAGGGTTCATAGTCCGTATCCTCACGCCTGAAAAGACCTGCTGGTGAGAAATGGAGGGGTTGGGAAAGGCCGCTGCAAAGGTCTCGCTTCAGGTAACCTCTGAGGTGCAGACTGAATGGAGTGGCCTCGCAGCGATGTAGCTGCATCCGCTTCATCTTTATTTAAACTTCTTCCTTTTGTGCGGCGGCCCTTTCCGTCGCCTCAGCGTGGGACGCGGTGCCACTTGTCCTGCCGTTCCACTGCCCCTCCGCTGAGCTACCCTCCACTCTGCCGATTCCCAGAAAACCAAGCGATCCTTAAGCTCTTTTATTTCTTTTCCCCGATGAGCTCTGCAAAACCCGGCTGTAGATTCGCCTCACCTTAGAAACAGAAAGCCTCATAACAGCAAGTCGAACCAAAAGGTTTCTGAGACCATTAGTGTGTAGCCAACGTCATCCTTGCAAGAGGACGTGGGGTGGTTGCTACAAGGCTCTTGGCAGCTCCAGTGCTGATGAATTTGCAGGATGTCATTAAGCTCCCAGGGTTTCTCCTTGCTAGTCAATATGCAAGTTAAAAAGCTCCGGCATCTCCATACAATAGGGAAGGAAGTGCGGTGGGGCATGGCAAGTGCTCGGAGCGTGCTGCACATCCGCGATGCGAGGCCGTGCCGGCAGGAGCCGGTAAGCGAGAACGCTGCATTTTGATTTCTGTCCTCTACAGCTTTTCCAATCGAGTTTTCCATCTTTTTCCCCTCCGTCTGTGAAATAGGAGCGAGCCGACGTGGCTGGTGCTGAGGTCCGCTGACATTGTGGCTCTGTTTCCATCCCAGGGAAGGTCGGACGTGGCGCTGGAGGAGCAGGAGCTCCTCGGAAATAATCGATAGGGGGAACGTGGGGGCCGAGAGAGCCGGGCTGAGCGATACCATCGAGCCCGTCTTTAATAAGTGGGGGGGAAGGTGGCGAGAAAGCCAAGGCCTGCGGAGGAGCTGCATGCTGATGAGGCCTAGGTGCTAGCAAAACGCCACGTCAGCAGAGCGGGGCTGCGTCGCCATGTCCGGCTTTTCAATTCCAGGCAGGTTCTGCTGCGTTTGCAGCTGTGGCTTCCCGGGAGCCGGAGGGATGCGTCTGCGAATGCGGAAACCCAGAGCAAGGGGACAGGGAGACGAGGAGGAGGGAGCAGGGAATGGTCCAGAGACGTGGGTCTGGAGCAGGACGCCTGCGCCCCGGCGTTTGCTCCTCCAGCTCTTTGGCTGGCAGAGCAGGGGCCTCTCCTGGACAGCAGTGTCCCGTATCATGCTGCATCACGCTGAGAACTTAGTGCAATTACCCTTTGCTTCCAAAATGCACCCCTTGGCTGTGGTACAGCTGCTCTACGGGCTGGTTATGGATGGGCCTGTAATAGAAGTGTACATACAGAGCCCAAAATTAATGACCTCCTGAGAAAGAGCTGAATCAGACGCGTATGCCCGCGGTGAGGCCACGCGGAGAGAGGGACAGGGAACTCTGCATATATTTTATTTTGAGTTCACAAGTCCCTGGCCTCTGAAACCATAATCTGCTGATAACGGCCTAGCTGGGTTCAGGATTTTCTGTAAATATGAGTGACACAGAAAGCCGTTTCTCCTGGATCTGCAGGTCTTTTGTGTCTCCGACTTTTGCACAGGCTCTTAGGCTGTCTAAGGATGGTCTCCTGGCATCTGTTTTCTTCTTCTTTAATCAAAAGGATAGGAGAAGTCGCTTGTGTGGCTGCCAGTTGAATCAGCTGTTTATAGCAGAATAGGAAATATGTGTGTGTGGTTGTGTTTATCCACATGGTGCAATCACACTGATCTGTAGGTAAACCAGCTACAACAAATACTTGTTTATTTTGTGCCAGAGATGAGTGGGTTAGATTGGTTCCACCTATGTGAATGAGAAGGTTGCATCTCTTGTGCAAGTCAGTGGTTCTCCTGCTTTCTCTTCCTCTGGGACGCAGACTAATGGTCCAAATGCTCAAGCTTTCACACACAGAGGCCATTTTAAAAAGAAAAGTTGCCTGGCTTAACATATTTCACTTCATCTATCCTTCCAACTTCCGTCCCCGCAAAATAATTTTGACTGCTCGGGACTCACAATAGCCAAGCCTGCTATTTCAGACTGATTTAAAATCTTCCCCTTAGCGTCATGCAGGCAAGAAATAGAAATTCATCCTGTTGGGAAAGGAAGATGCATTGCTTCCCAGTGGCCCTGGAACTTGCATTGAGCTTGGAAAGTCCTAAATTTAATGCCCTATAATTTAGTGACATGTTTATATACAGAAACTCTGCTTTCCGTCATTTTTAGAGGTCTCTGAACTGAGAAAAGGAACTTGGCTTGACATGCAGAGAGGTTATGTATACATATACATGCACATATATATATTGTATGATGTATGAAATAAAAATGTACCCAATCTTAAAAGCATTTATAAGCTCAGCTTTGGAATATCCACTCTCTTTTGAGGCTCATTTCCCTTTTTCTTTCCAACTTGCTGCCGTATCTCACATTCAGCACACGAGGACGAGCTTGCTGGGCCAGCGGCTCCCTCTGCCCCTAAGCGCAGCCCATTGCCCTGGCCGGCGCTTGTCGTGCCCCTGCCTTGTGAATCCACCCGATATCCAGCTGGGAACCCGTGGGGAAAGGTGATGGGTAGAGCTGAATTACCCTGACTTGGCGGGTATTTTATCATCATGGTCAACACAGCTAGATGTGTAGATTCTGGGACAACCAAACAGTACCATTTTTAGTGCAGTGTATTCTGAGTGTCTCTTGATGCTGGAAGGCAGAATCTCTTGAATTGTCTTTTTTTTTTTTCTGAACAAGCTGTTTAATATTAAAGCTGATTACTCAATTGCTCAAGAAGAGCAATATAAACTTTAAAGAGCTTTGGAACTTAATTTTCTTCTGGGTTTATGGGCAGTCACCCAGGTTTCTCTGGCTTGGTCTCTTTTCTCCATCATCTGTGTTTTTCCAGACAACTCTTTAAATAAATCCCAGTGGTAGCTATTCCATACTGGTCCTTGGGAAGAGCCAAGTTTTAAGTTTTCTACACTTTTTAGTTTTCTACAGAAGATCAAGCCAGTGAGGAAGCAGTTACTAGCATGCTGGGGAGGCCTGTGTTTGATACACCTGTGACTCTTCGTGATCTAGGGGTGATAGTAGGTAAGGTAAGCGAGAGCAGCCAGAAGAACATTTGGGGAAGGAAAATGCAAGAAAGATGGGCTCTTCCAAGGCATTTTCTGAGTTGGGTCTACTGCAGATTCCCGAGAGAGAGCCTGTTTTCCTGGCTCTGAAGAACTCTAAATGAATTTTATTTGAGTTTGAAGTGGAGCTTGTACTGCTCAAGTCACTCCACCATTTCTCGCAGACGTTCCTCTGATCCCACTAGCTCCGCACATGGGCTGCGTATGCATTTCGAGCGTGTCTTAGTGCCTCATTAAAGCATTAATGCTTGGAGAAATTGCTAACCCCTGACGGCTTTCAGACAAACATCCCCCTGGGACAAGAGAGAAGTGTCACAAAGCACTAAGTCAACAGGGCCCGCGTAGCCGGCGTCTCCCGTGCCGTACATCACTTCTTAGCACACACATCCACTGCTGCTCTTCGCGCTGCTAGGATGAGAGACGAGCGAATCAATCATGCTGTCCGCTCCAGCTCCTATAAATTAGAGAAAGATGCAGCTGGTTTGCCTTTTGGTTTTCTGTGGTCTTTAATTGCCTCCCCATTATATCATCTCGTATCCTGTTCCTCAGACTCTTTCATATCCGTCTTGGAGAACGATGAGCAGTCGAGCCCAAACGCACCAAAGGTGACTGCCGAAACACGACAAATTATGCAGTGGTTTTGCGTTTCCTTGCTTCTCTTTCTGTCTCTTTTGATTACTGCTGGAAAAAAAAACACAGCACCATTTGATTGGGAGGTCAGGATTGCCTTTGAGATTAGGTATGAGAGTGGATTTTGTGTGATTTAAAATGTAAGCCTTGGCAGACGTTTCTACACATGAGTGTCTGTATGTTGCTGATATCCTCCTGGGGCTCTGCGGGTCGTTTCGTCCATCCCACAGTGAGCTCTGGGTTGTTCCTTGCACCATATTCCCAGCGGTTTTAGTTTCAAACAACTTATTTAGTCTCTGACAATCCGCTGTTTTTGTGTAATGAAGTTTTCCCACTGATTAATTAGATTTTTTTTCCTGCTTAATTTAAGGCCTTTGGAATTAGCATTGGGCTGTCTTATGCAATTCCCAGCTCTTGTTTATCACTACCATAAAACTGCATTTAAAGAAACCTCTCACCCTTGTGGCGAAATGCTGGGAGCTCCACGCGGGCTCTGGAGACGAGATTTTGGTGGCTGTACCGGAGCGCGGCTGCGGGGGCAGAGCCAGGTGCCTTCGTCCAGCTGTCTCCATCCTCAGCCTCGGGGATCCAGCGCTCCCTCACACCCGTGTACCCTGTCCAGGGAACCGGCTGCTTCGCTCTGAGCTGGGGAGGAAGGGCAGGGGAAGGCCGACAGCGCGGACGTGTCCTGTGTCAGCGGTACTGAGATGTCACCTTCTGCACGTTACTCTATATCTGAACCTCAGGCATGGCATGATGGCACCAGAGCCCTAACAGCAGGACCGTCACGCTTTGGGGACAGAGTTGATCCTAGGCCTAGCGTTTTTAAAGCATGGCACAATGACGAAATACTAATTGATGTGCTTTACAGTCCTAAATCCAAAATACAGCCTAGGTGAGGAGGGCCTTTTAGGCTCCTTTATGTTATCAAGGGCTTTATATATGGTAAAAATAACAATTATTTGTCTAAGACCTACACAAAATCATTGATGTTTGCCTTTGTCATCCGCCTAATGTGCATTTTGCTGATGCCCAACTTCTGTTTGATACTGTTGCATAAATAAAGTAAGCCTAGTTAACTTCAAACTCCTTGAGAAACATACACATGCAAAAATGTAAGGCTTACTCGTGGAAAAAGGGCAAAATCAGCAGGAAAGAAAGAGATTATTTTCAACAGTGTCCTTTTAATTAGGGCAATAATTAATTCTTTTCCCTGACATGCACATACAGATTATTCTTTCAAAATATTCCTCCTTGAAATAAAATGACTTAAAGCTAAATACCAGAGGAGCAGATCATAAATCTAAAGGAGAAAATCCAGGGCTGGGTGCATTCTGAACACTCCTTTTGAATAAGAAACAGTCACTGGAAAGCATGCCGTAAAATCCAACTGCAGAGGGAACAAAATGCTGGATGTGAGGGTCGGAACCTCCATTCCGGTGATGGAGAGGTGGCTGGAAATGGCAGAGAGAGGAGGGCAAGATCTGAAGAGCCGGTGCAGAAGCCCATGAGGGCAGGAAGGGAGGGAGGATGTCCAGTTGGGAGGAATCCCAACACCCGTTGCCGTTACCACTTTCCGTAAATCATCTCACAACGGGTTTTGTTACTCCCTTAATGACACATCAGGACCCTCCTCTGCGTCACCGTGCGCCAGCTCCGTGCGCAGCCGTTCGCTCCGTCCTGGTGCTGCCCTGAGCCCGCGGCAGCGCTCAGAGAGGAGCCCCCGCCGCCAGCACGAGCCACGGGAGCGGGGTCGGAGCAGCGGGAAAGCCTCCCACCCGCTCCCGGTAACTCCCTCTGTGGAAATGCCTCCTTGGGGAGGCCAGGCCTGGAGGGCTGCTCCTCGCCGGCGGCTCCCGCAGACCGGGCCCCATCCCCAGGCAGGGCCGAGCTCCCCTGCTCCGAGCTCCGCACTGTGGGCTGCACTGCCCAGGCAGCCTGCAACTTCCTATGGCGGTGATTAAAACTCATCATTTAGGGACATAAAAGCGGTTGACTCTCTAATTGCAAATACAGCTGTTTGCAGGCATAAACCAGAACGACGTGGGGAGGCTGCACCATCCTGCTCGCCACTCCATACGGGGAGGCCAGTGCCAAAAAGCGAGGAATTAAAAGGACAGGAACAAAAATAAACATAAGGAGCTTTTCTTCACCTCTGAAGGAGATAATACCGGAATGGTCATGAGAGCCAAGGCGCAGGGAAAACAGAAAATGCGGGTGTGGGAAGACAGAGTTCGTGTTGTCCTTGCTGCGTTACATAATTCTGCTGCTCCCAGGGACTCAGTCAGCAGCTCGGCCTCCCCAGGCCAATCTCCCGCGGCGCTAATTAAAAAGACCTGCCGCCTCTTCCCTTTCCACAAAGGGATTTCCATACATCGCTGTATTCGGTTTCTTTTCCCCAGAGACCAGCAAGCCAGGGAGATTGCTGCCTTCACTGGGCGCCGTTGCTTAAGCTGGGTCTGAAGCACCTCGGTGAACATCAGGTGCCTCTCCGTGTGCAGAGGAGAAGAATTCTTGTACTAATTCTTGTACTAATACGTGGTAGAGTGGTCTAAAGTAAATGACTTCTTGTATGTATGTATGTGCCTTCAGAGGACCCTGAGCTCCGTTCTGTTAGGCTGAGGGCAAGGAACACCTTGCTCAGCAGGGGCTGCAGGAATGATTCCTGAAGCATCCAGCTGAGCTGCCCTGTGTTCCCTGTGCTCATCCACACGCTGTGGCTGCCTCTGTCCTGCCTGCCTCTTTGGTGGTTTAGCCAAAGACCTCCGCAGTCATCACGGCTGCTTTGGGGCACAGGGGTCTCTTCAGCTTTGGAGAAAATGAGGGGTTTATGTGACCTCTCTCCACCTGCAGCAGCAAAAAGGACGTTTTCTTCACGCTGCCAGTTGGCCTCCTCTCCCAAACGGGTGGTGGTGGTGGTGGTCCCACACCCGACTGCTGCGGTTTGGTCCTCACACCCATCCAGGCAAGTGTATCCTGTCCTAGTCGGGGCCACACATCAGCCCTGGGTTCCAGCAACTGCTTCTCTGGGTACCCTGTGCCACCACTGTCCTCCTTCCCCTGCTGAACACGGTTTTGACATTCATTCCTTCCTCATGTTTGCTCAGCACTGGGCACACAACTCGAGGTAAATGGTTAAATATCTCTCAGCTTCAGCTCAAAGCACTGATTCTTTTTTATTTGTTTGTTCTGGTTTTGTTTCATGGCATGCTCAAGTTTTCCGGACAGCTGAAGGTGATGGAGATGGCACCTTAATTGAAAAGGGTCAGGGGGCTGCATGTTTCTCTTGCATTAACATTCTGTGCATATTCCTTTTTAAACCCGAAAGCTCTGTCCAGTCTTCTTGCTGGCCTTCACAAAGCGAACTCCCAGCAAAGGGCTTAAAAGCTAATACTGAAAGGTGAGAGAAAGAACTGAAAGGGGGATTACAAATCCAATAAAAATTGCTCTCAAGAGCAGACAGTATCAGCCGGACAGGAAATATATTTGAGTTTGTGACTTGCTGCAAAATACCTCAGCCACAGATAGTCCTGAGCAGAGTTTAAGCCCTTTGCTCAGTTAATCATCAGAGACAAGTGGAGGACGCAGCTCGCCAAGAGATCGAGGCCTCATGCCCCTTGCAGCAGCTCCGGATGCTGGTGGAGCAGCCGCCGTGGGGAAAATATTTGCCAACTACTTGTATATAACCCATGGCTTGGGCAGGGATCTGCTCCCTTCGGGAAGGTCACGGCCGTGCAGTTAGCTCGCCTGGTGCTTTGGGCGCTTGGTGGTGGCCGATGACAGGGACTTTTAGCTCTGACCATGGTCCTGCGTCCCGGTCAACACCGCAGTGATAGCCCAGGAGCTCCCGCATGGAGTGAGTTCCTTTGGAGGAGTCCATAGGGAATGTTGTTTTTAGCATCCGCTCGTTAGGATTCCCCAGGAAACTCATCACAGGCAGATCATTCCAAGGGTAATTTAGGATTTTCCATTAGCATTTGTCCCTTCTGGATCTGACCCCAGCGCTTAGAGAAACACACTTGGGCCCGTCACCGGAGAGCGGAGAAGCTGCTCTTGGTTGCGACACTGCAGTTCTGCTGCACTCCCTTCCCCGAGCACTTGGTGTTGTGGGCTGGAAATGTTTCCTTTGGACCTGTTCCTTCTGCAAATGCCCCTTATTCCCATGCGGAGCGAGCCGGGGTGGCAACGGCAGGATGGGCCCCTCTCCATGCGGCCGGGTGAAGCGGCTGGTGCAGCCGTTGCTGGAGTCTTCTAGGAGCATCTGCCTCCAGTTGGGGTAATTGCTGCTCTCAAGCTGTAGTAGCGAGTCTCTCGTTGACGGAATATGAAAGTGAGCAAAGTGTCAGTTCAGCACTGCGTGGAGGCCGCGCTGACACACAGGCTGCTTCTGCAATTGCTGGCGTGTGTTTTTTTTTTTTTTCCTTCAGTTAATTGCCGTTTTAATCATAGTGAAATTGCTCCTATTTGCATGAATATTCCAACAGCAGGATCAGTTTGCTGTTGTCACAGATCCTCACCACTCTCATATTCAGAGTTTTGCTTAATAGGCCTCGTTTTAGAGGATCAAACTTTTTTTTTTCCCCTCCCGGTTCTCTTTGCGTGCCAGCGCATCTGAGGCTGAATGTTCTTTTATTCATAGCAGTGAATCTTCTCTCCTGCCCTTACCTGCCTGCTTCCCGGAGGGCATCTCCAAAATTAGAGAACAGAATTGCCTTAAAAGAAGCAAAACGAAAGAAAAAAAAAAAACAGGTGGCTCCGACTGGGAAGGAAACGAGCCACGTGGCTGCAGCATCTGATGAGCAGCAGCCGCGTGGTCAGCGAATGGGCGCACATGGGAGAAGGCAACCTGGGATGTTCCCAAGCTCGGCTTTTCCCCGGAGCTCTTGCTGCCCGGCCACAGGGAGGATACAGCTCTGGGCTGCACCAGTCCTTGCAGGAGATGGATCGTTTTCCTCCCTGGCTCCTTAAGGGAAGGAGGATCCGCGTCCCGCAGAGGTGTTGGGAGCAGCAGCCTGTGCTGTTGGATGCACACGTGTGTTACCAAGAGGCACTTCACCCCTCCTAGCATCGAAGCACCGAGGTTTTTAGGTGAGGTGCAACAAAAGCGTTGGTCAGCCTTAGCAACACTCCAGCATCAACCTCTCCAGTTCCCAGGCCTTCCAGCAATCAGAAACAGGCCAGACAATCACTCATATTAAACTGTCAAGTTTTAAGCAGAAAACATTGATTTTAATGGTAAGTTCTGCATAAAAATTAATGGTGCAATAAAATCTTAATTTGGAGTTTCAGAACAAATAATGTATTAGTAAAACGCAGCATCCTGGAGTAATTTGAAAATGAATTAGGCCAGTGGAATCAAACTCTCCCCACTGAGATGTCTTTAATTGATCATCCCCATAGCAGCTAGTTTACAAACATATCGTTAGAGCACTTGCTGCCCTGGTACCTTCCTGGCAGTTCATCCAGCATCAGTTTGGAGACCAGGAGGTTCCCCCCACGTTCCTTCTGGGGTCCCTAAGAGGAGACGGTGGAGAGGAAATAAATCAAACACGGACACGTGGTTGCTCCAAGGCGAGTCTTGGAGGTTTGAGCCTACGAACCGGGGAAAAACAGGCTCCCGCAAGAAGCAGAAACCGCGAGTCTAAAATTAACTGAACTCTTCGGATTGGCAATAGGCAAATGGTGAATCCCTGTGGATCCTTTGTGCTGACAGAGCTATTAATACATCAGCGGAGTGCTTGGATGAGGTTGGGGAGTGTTGTGCGTGCGTCGAGAGGAATATGTTCTCAGCGTCTGGTCTCGTTCAGCAAAGTGCTACCAGGGGCTGAGCTGCGATACAGGGCAGGAGTGCCAGTGACTTCTCCTGAAATGTAGGAATTTGCTGCTTCTTACTTAATTACAGTCATGGCAGTTGCTATGTTGAAATGCTGCTTTAAAAGCCTTTGTGAGTAATTAGTGTCAAAAATATAAGATCTACAAAGCCATAAACTCACAGCTTGGTAATATTACCAAGTACTAATTAAAAAAAGAAAAAAGAAAAGTCTCTCTTTCATGATAAGATTTCCAGCATAGCAAAAGATAAAAATGATGCAATTTGCAGATGATAGAAAAAAAAAAAAAGCTGAAACCTGAGGGAAGAGCCGGGGAGAGACGAAAGTCAATATCAACAAGGCTATAGATCTCAGAGTGATTTGGTAATGGTAAGGGTAAGGGAAGTGAAATACTGGAGGCTAAAGACAGAAATGTAATGAGGAATATATCCTGGGAATATCCTGCGCCACGATAGAAAGATAAGGTTGAAGATCAAGCATTTTGGATGAGAGGGATAAAAATATTGCTAAATTTGGGCCTAAATATTCTGGCACAACTCTCAGGGGCAAGGAAGTGTTTCAGGGACGTTCTTACTGGCAGAAACAGGGATATTGTGTGCGTACGCGAGGGAGCTGGAAGGGATCAGTGTGATCCCATTCGCATTCCTCCTGACCCCTCCGGGCCCCTTATCAGACTCACAGTGCAGAAACAGAGGCAGTCGGGCGACCAGAGCGATGCGCAGCCGCTCCGAGAAGCTGGTTCCGCCGAGGTGAGGTGCTTATCCTTTGGAAAAGAGATTACGAAGAGACCTCATTAACGTAAAAACAAAACCCTGCTGGGAATAAAAGATCAAGGCTGTTTGGGTTACTGTCAAATATGTGTGCCAAGGGACGTAAAACCCGTCTGAGGAAGGACCTGAATTCTGTGAAACCTAAGCTGAATTTTTTTCACATCACATACTAATGCAATTGTAATAACTGCTTGTGCTTTCTTGTGCCTTCCAATTTAAGATCTGAAAGTGCTTCATAAACATGAATTAAGCCTTCCAGGACCATTGTGAGGTACAGCAACTATTACTCTATTTTACAACCCGAAAAGCCGTGGAGCAGCGTGCGTACAAGGCAGCCCGGCGAGCTCTGAGCACGTTTTGCTTTAATCATGTTGAGCCTTGCCCTGCGCTTTGCCCGTTACCGGCGTGCGTGGCTGGTGCAGAAGCTGCTGCCTGGCGTTCCCAGCCCGGCTCTCCGTGTGACGTCCTTCCAGTTTGCGGTACTTTGATCCGAGTGGAAAGAGTGAGGTGTTCAGCAGTTATTAAGGGGGACTGATTGGCAGATACTTACGGAAAAAAAGAGAGAGGTAGAGGGTGGCCGGGTACCCTCTGATGGGTGCATTGGTGGGAGGAACTCAATGGATGGGAGGAACTTGGTGCAGGGAGGCCCTGAGCGCTGGCAGGCTTCATTTTTGTGTCCTTGTCTTGCTAGCATTGCGGTATGGGCCAGCAGCATCCGGGGAATGGTGGGCAAAGGAGGACTTCTAGGTCATTTTGGTCAGCTGTGGCTCACAAATACCTGGATTCCCAGTGATTTACACTGTTTATGGGGAGCCCTTTCCTGTGGTGTTCTACATCACTCCTGATGAGGTGGAGGGGAACTGGTGGCCCATCTTCTGATGTAACTCATCTTTTTCTGATGTTTCTGTTCTCATTTCTGACCTAACAGAAGCTTCTGCAGGTGAGGGGGAACAGTTCGGGTTGGGTCTGTGTTATTACGACTGTATCAGCTTCTCATGAGTGAAGGTTTTGTCACACATCAAGGCCAGGACGTTGTTTGGAGGCTGGAGCTGTGTGCTGCTATTTTCACCTTGATAGCATTCTTGGAGAGGGACCATTAGTATGGGTGGCAAGTCAGCAGAAAGTAGAATTCTCCTGCCCTTAAGCAGCCCCTACCTGACCCTGAAGACATTATTTTGTTTCCTGGGTGTTTTAAATTAAGTGGTGTTTGGACTAAGGTGGTTACATATAAAGTGGTCGGGTTATTGCTTGCTTGAGCTGAACATGTCCAGTCAGTGCCTATTAACTCACCGATGCAGCATCCCATTGATGCCTCTTTCAGGGTTTACCGATGCGGCGGTTGAAGCTCTCCTGCTGATGTTGTGTTTTCTCCTGTTTTTCTCCCTTGCATCTCTGCCCCTTGTGAAGATGAGAGCCAAGGCCGGCATGCACGAAGCAGCTGCTGCCGGGGTCTTGGGTTTAGTCTGTTTTCACAGTAGGTGGGTAAACAGGACCCAGGGCAGGAACCGACAGCAGGGAGCTCTGCTGAAGGCAAGAGAGGCCCGAGGAGGCCCCGTCTCGATGCCTGCACAGACCCTCAGCAGGACACCGCGGCTGTTGTTTTCTTTCCCTATCTTGAGTTCCTGCTCTAACTGCAACTCCGAGGCTACATCCAGGAACTTTCCATTAAAAAAAGAGCTGATTTGTGTTTTCTTTCTCTGTAAACACACCTGGGGTGTTACTGGGGTTTTTCTCAAGGCCACTTTGCAGGAAGGAAACCGCAGAAAAATTACCTATCTCGCTGTTATTTATGCCCAAATATTGGATCACCCTTACTTTTCTCCCACGCTGCAGCTAATCGCCGTGAGTGGCTGTGCCTGCGGCTTTAACAGCTCCCTGTTGTTTGTTAAAGATTAAAGAAATTACAGTGGCAGCCTGTATCTTGTAAAACCAAAGTCCCTCAAATCAGAGGTCCACATATCTCGCCAAGGGAACAAACACGAGCACAACGGCATAGCGGTGCTCTGAGTGCTGCTCTGATCCCGTCAGTGACACGAGCGACATCAGGTTGCTGCATCCTCTGGTCCATCTCCTGCGTAGCTGGATACTGAGCACTTCAGGGCAGCAACAGAAAACCAGGCAGGTGAATGTTCAGAGGCACTTCAGGCTTTGGGGTGAGTGTTTCCAGCGAGCTTGCAAGAAACAAAAATCTAATTGAAATCAATGGCACCGTATCTGGTGGTTAATGGCAAGCCAATACAAAAGGGCACGCGGGTACAGAGTGTTCTCACCTGCCTCTGTGTTAAGTGGATGGGCTGCTGTGAGCCAGTCCAGCTGAAAAGTGTGAATTATACAGTCGGGAGGAGAGGCAGGGACCCCACCAGCTACTCCTACCTCCGATGGAACGAGCTGCAGCCTCCTGGCTTGCTGGGAACGGGGAAGAAGCGTTTGCAGCCACTTCTGGTTCGTATCAGCAGCAGCAGTTTGTGCAAAAGGAAATAAAGGCAATCCATCTCCCAGATAGATAAGGTGCTTCCGTGGGAGATGGGGTTGAATTTTCTGGCAGATCTTCCTGCCAGCAGCACCTCTGCGATGTCTGCACAGAGCTGGAGCCAGCTGTTTTTCATCCAAGCACTTATCTTACTCGGGTGCTCAGGTGTTTGAGTGATGGTCTTGCTCATCTCTGATGTAGATGTCGGGCTGAGTGTCAACATACTGTTGAGAGTGAGTTGTGGGCATGTCACAGACTCCTGAGGTCTGACATTACTGTTGGATTAAGAAGGAAAAAGGATAAAAATCTGCAGCAGCCCTGGCAGCTGAACCCTTCGGTACAGGAACAACTCTCCATCGCTGTTGGTACGTGCCTGAGCACGGGATGGGTTTAGTGCCATTTTGAATCCTGCTGCCATCCAGTGATGGAGGCGGCAGATAGAGACGTTCCGGATTAGATGGTGGCCTTGCTCTTGTGCCTACTTGGCACCGGCGCTATCTCTGCATGATAGCCTCAATTAGAGGGGAGGCGCAGGGTGACAGCAGAGGTGAGAGAGTGCCACAGCCTTTTACGGACCTGCCTGCATGAGGGAAAATAAGAAATGTGCGGGTGGTGGGAATGGTTGTGAGGAAAGCTGGGCGTTTCTGCACCAGCAGGACTGCTGCAGTGTGGGGTAGCTGCTCAGGATGCGGGTCTGTGGACACGTGGAGAATAGTGCAGGCAGTCTGAGCTGCCTTCAGGTACAGCTGCTGCTTTGAGAACATCTGTATGCTGAGCTGGGCCGAATTCTGGTAAGATGATCACTAAATTTACCACTGACACAGGCAGCTCCTTCTAGAGATTTGGATCTTTCAGATCTCATCTTTCATCTTTTAGAGCCCTTTCAAGATTTGGATCTTGAAAAATTGTCCAGGGTTTTTGTGTTTTTTGCTTCTGTAATACTTGCCGGCAAGCAGTGACAGGAGAAGGTGCTTGAATCCAGGATGAGCTACGCTCTGAATGAATTGATGAGTTGATTTGCTCTCCTGTCTCGTCCTTACCGTAGAGATTTTGTAGATCCCGCAGCCAAATGAGGGGTCGGCGCAGTGATGGTTAGGGATAAGCCAGGACACTGTGTTGCCTTTGTTAGTATTCAGCTGGAGTCGTGCGAGATCAGAACTCTAATCTCTTGCTCGCGATTCAACTGTTGTAGGTTATCAGTGAATCAAGGTGACCTCTAAAGCAGAGAGGCCGCATGGGACTCTCTGCTGCTCCAGAGACAGAGATGTGGTGTATTGGGAAGCGGAGTTGGCTGTGGATGTGCCCGTCTTGCTGCAGGACCTGAGCAGGGTTGGGAGGCTCGGTGAGTCCACAAGTCTCTTAGGAGGAGAGAAGGGGATGCCCTGAGCTCCCTGTGACGCAAGGGGAAATCTTGATATCGTTTGTGCGCTTGCCCCACTCATCTGCTCTGTGTGGATCCTCTGGGCCTGCTGATGGACCGCAGGACTTGACCTACAAGCAGGAGCTCCTTTTTGGCTGCTCCCCTTGCACATGGCCGTCTTTGCTGTTTGTCTTCTCATCCTGAAATGGACTTGAAACCGTTGCGCTGAATTTCCCTGGAAAAAATTCCCTGTACCTCTCCTCGTGCTCAACAGGAGTGTCAGCATCCCCACGATTTCTCGTGGCTCGGAGACTGCCTTCCGCCGGGAACCTGCCCGCACCAAAGTCCCCGGCGCTGTTTGAGCTGCAGTTTTGTCTGATCCTTTTAAGAGTTGGGAATGGCTGTTTTGATGTCTCGTATCTATGAACATGAAAGGCTCTTTTCCTTCTAACTGTGCATAGGGCAGGGCCATGCCTGTCTCTCCTAATCAAAAATGTAATCAAAGTTCTCACTTCTCGTAAAAAATGTATTAAAAAGAAGAAACGATGCAGCATATTTCTGTTGGTTTCACTGCTGGCTGCTCTGGTTTCTACTTCTGAGCTACTCCCTCCTGGCTTTCACAAAAGAAGCACCCCCCACCCCGCTTAATTTCTCGAAGTCTTGAGACATTTAATTACAAAACGTTGAGCTTTGAAAACAAAAAAAAATCATTGTATTTGACTCAAGTGAAATATTGATTGTCCTTGAGTTCCTGCACCGCAGATATTGGCAACATTTTGTCAGCGCAAGTAGCAAGTAGAAAGATCACAGCAAAGAAATATAAATTCCAACTGGAAGGGAAAGAAGCTTTGCCAGGAAAATAGCTACACTCCATCTCTCCGTCTCCCACAGCTGCTTCTTAATAAACGGTCTGTTGACCTGATGTTAACGTTTCCAGTTTACAGTAAGCAGCATTTCCCTTAAACAAGATACTGATAAAGTGGAACTAGGGAATAGAGGGGGTGGAGAGCAGATTTGCAAAACATGCTGGACTGAAAAAATCTGAACATACCGTGTGTGTCTCAGGAGTGGGAACATGCCTCAGCGTGTGAATAAATATATAATGTATAGACATATGCTCTCCTCTCAGAAAATGTTTTCTGAGTGGTCCCAAATTGTGCTGCTTTCATTGCAAAGCAGGAGGAAATGCGCCTGCGTCGGGGAGAACAGAGGTGGTGATTGAGGGTTCGGGACCATGGAGCATCCTCGCTTGGCAGAAAGGAGAGCAGGCCCCGAGAGGGGACTCAGAGCTCCTCGGGTCGCGGTGCAGGTACCGAGTGGTCTGGAGAGAGGCGATATGTTTGGGTTTGCTCATTTTCATCTCACAGAAGAGGGCTAATTCCTAGCTAATGGAGATCAGATTTTTCATACCGATTCAGTTGTGAAGGAAGAGCCGGTGAAGAGGAATCAGATAAGCGTTAGCACAAAGTGGTTTGTTAAATGGATTTTTTATTCTTTTCCATGAGGCTTATGCAGGGCCTTTGTCCTCCTTTTAATTCCCCATCTAGCATTTGTTCCTTTTTTCACTGTCTCCACAATTCTCCCATTCAAGCAGAAAAAGCTACCTCCAGAAGACCAGTGTAACTCTAGCAGAAATTATTAGCAGCAGCAATTTCAATATTCAAATGGACATAATATTTAGTAATAGCCCAGGAGTTGTATAAATAGAGTATGAATGCCTGGTAATGAATCATATCAATAATTCTCACATACAGACTGTGCCTTACACTTCTCAAAGGCCTTTGCAAATACCAATTGATTCTCACAGCATGCCTGCTTGGTGGAGGAGTTTTTATTAGTTCTAGTGGAAGGTGAAGATATTGCAGTGCAGGAAAACGGTGCTTCATGTATAGTTCATGCTGGGACCCAAAATAAAGTTGGAATAAAGTTGGAAGGCCCTGAAGTATGAGCTTGAAGGGAATAGGTTGAAGCAGGGGGTAATCCCAAGTGACTGGCATGACTCTTCTCTTTGATGCTATGCTCTAAGCTTGCAGTAGCACCTGTGTCCATGCCTCGCATGGGTCTGGTGGGCTTTGGACCTAGGGCAATGTGGTTTTCCATGCAGGAAAGCGGCTGCCAGCGCAGGCACATTCCTGAAGTGGAAAGGCATCTTGGATCCAATGCTGTGCCCCTTGTCCGTCTCAGTCAATAGATTAAGAGCTGAAGAGCATCTAAAATACAGGAACAGAATCTTTACTACATCCTGTTCAGCATTCATCACAGTATTCAATCCTATTTTACTACTGCTCTTCTTAATTCTGCAGTAAATTGTTCCAGCCTTTAATGTCTCTCCTGGTGACCCAGGGATGCAGTCGGTGATGGAGATCATCTTCTGAGGAGACAGGCAGGTTACGCAGCACATGCCTCAACCAAGAGAAACCTAATTTATCTTCCTTCCTCATTTTGTAATGAATGCACTGAAGCTGACTCACAACCCAGGAGAATAGGACAACGCTATCAACTTGTATAAAAACATGACATGGTACTTCTAGCCTTCTTTTTAAGCATATTTTACTTTGACATCTTATTTGCTGTTTTGAATGACACTTACACTGAGAAGTTGACTTTAAGCTGGCCACAGTGGCACTTGGCTTTTTATGCAGAGAGGCTACATAATTTCAGAACCCATCAGTGTGTTAAGAGTCCTTTAAATTGGCAGAACAACATGCACTACACTGCACTTGTCTGTATCGAATTGCTGCTGCCACCATGTTGCCCAATGACCTGAATTTCACGGGTCCTCCCGGAGAGCCTCACCGTTCTCCGCCAACCTGAGGCACCTCAGTCATGTTACCATCTCACGTTTTGCCTTCCAAGCCATCCATCGCTGCATTGAAACTATTGATCCTTGTCATCGCCTTGCTGCTGTCCTCCTGGGCCTCCACGGACGTTGGCAGGGGGCCTGGGGTGAAAGCATCATCCAGACTCTGAGGAGCAGGAAGGCAGCAGAGGGTTGAGGAACCCAGAGCAAATTTTTCCTGTCAAGATTTAGGGACTCTTCCAACATGCTTACTGAGCAACCCTGTTGACTTTTTTTCCAGGTGGGATTGAACATTTATTTTTTTACTCTTTTTTGTCCCCTTCTTATCTACTCTTAATTCATCTTGGATCTTTACCTGTCACTGCCCAGTTTCTAAGATACTTGAATACTCTTTTTTTGGAGGATCTTTTATCTGAAGCTCACTGATAGTCTATCTAAATTGCATTCGCAGTTTCATTAACTCGTGCAGAGAGGTGCATGTATATTAGTGTCTAGAGGAACTTATCCCCTGCATAAGCAATGCTCTCCTGGCCTTTTTATATCATATTTCTCTAAGCTCTGCCTCAGGTATTCTCTTCTGTGAACTCAGCCTAGCATGTTTAGGGAGTAGATCTTTCCCCTATAAAAAAAAAGGAAAGAAGAAAAAAGAAACAGGAAAAGATAGCAACGCCAGCATGGCAACAGCAGCTGCTGCACAAAAGAAAAACAGGCAAATAGACTTCCGAAACATGTATTCACTGTTAAGCTATTTTTACTGGTTGGTGAGTATGTGGGAGTATTATAACAAAATAAGTGAGAAAATAGCTTACAAATAATTCATAAGGAACTTTAGATGAGAACATATCTTAATGACTTCAGGCTCCTAGCTAGCCCTCATGCCGTATGAATCTCCACATGCACAAACACAAAGGTCACCTCTGAGCTGCTCTATTTATATATTGCAAATTCATACATAGGCACGTATATAATATTCCATAGAAGAAATAGCATCAGCAGAGCATTAAAGTTAAATAACCAGACACAAAATAGTAAAGAACTGTGCATTTCTGCATAGCAATTTAAAAATAAATCCATCCTGTCAAATCCACCTGTGTTTGCACCTTAACGACAGAGGTCCATGAGCTTTGGTTGCAGCATGGACCAACAGCTTGGAGAGGTCCTGGGGGTTGTAGTTGCTCTATCTGGCTCCCAGTCCTGCTGTGTAACCTTGGGCTTTTTGCATCACCTCTCTGGGGACTCTCCCTCTTAGCTTGAGTTCATAGGTATGAAAGTCTCCAGTGCAGAAGCACTTGGATTACATCTTTGAGCAGTTCTCAGCCAAAGATGGGGCATTTATGTGCTGAAAAGTGACCATAGGGGAGTTAGTATCATCTACTTGGTCAGCCTGAACACTGCTTTTGATTGATAAAACCCTCCCCAGGATCATCTAGTCTCTCACCCAGGTAAACCACTGAAAGCCTTTATAGTAAAAATAACTCATCAAGAATCTGGGGAAAGCAGACTCAGAAGTGCTGCACTTCCTTACAGTTAAAAACCCGACCATTTTTCCTGTGGGAACCTGTTTTTGTGATCAAGTGTTCTCCATGAGAGACCCAACGAGGCCAATTCAGTGTCCTGAATCTGCTCCAGCTGAGGATCCTAATGCTTTTAGGGGCACAAAGACAAGTGCAGCTCAGAACTTATGCAAGCAAAGCAAGATTCATTTGCCTTTAGAAACAACACAAATCTGTTTCGCTGGTTAAATAAAGTCATTTGTGGGGTTCTGTTGTGGGAACAGTGTGTCAGCTTGTCCTGAATGCAGCAGTCATTCGGATGAATAGCTTGGTTGTTGGGCTTTAATGACCCTCTGCACACTTAAGTGCCCTTTATTGACACAGCCTGCGGCTCTGCTCGCATCCTGGAGCCGCAGTCAGCTGCAGGTGCTTCTGTATTTACAGCATAACCCCAGGATAATCACTGCAGCATTTATTGTGGGCATCCCCACGCTGCTATGTGGGGCTTATTTATTTATTGCAAAATGTTCCTTGTCCCCTGTGCTGTGCATTTCCCTCTAGCTCTGTGTTTTGAGAAAACTCTGTTCTTTCCAGCAAAGGAGGCAATTGGACTTGGGCACCAGTCCCTCCTCACACTTGGGCATTGAGGACATGGAAAGCCCATTTCTTCTAGTCTCTGTGGCTTAGGTCAGGGGTGTGAGGAAGGATGATGAGCTAATGTTAACATGGAGGTTTCTGAGATCCTAAGGAATTAAAGTAGCAGAAATGCATAAATGGAATTTATAATTGTCCTTGTTATTGTAGATGTGTTCTTGAAAGTTTGGAGGATAACATGTAGTGAGTGAAGTTGGTGAAGTTCTCTAGGGAGTGTCAGAAATGAGGAAACAGCAGCTAAAGTGTTTTGGTTCCCTCTGAGGCTTTCTTCAAATTAAGTTGAAAACAAGCAAGTGAAATGCGACACTTAAAAGCACTTTGTTTGTGAGATTCTTTCTGTTTCTAAATTACTTCATTTAAACATCTTTGTCTACAAAACCTCTAAGGAAACTCATCCTCTTGTTTTCTCATCTGCATCCTCTGTATGCATTTTCTACAGAAGAAAGAGTGTGAGTGTCTCATGGACATTTATATATGCAAAAACACATGCTAGGAATTGTAGACTGCAGACTGCTCAAGCAGATAGAGGTGTGTGATCTAAAAGAAACCTGCTGACTTAGTATGTGCTCTGTGCTGAGGTACCCACTGTTTGCTGAGATCTTTTGCTGTGGCCTTCTGTAATACCTGAATATATATTTACATTGTTTCTACAAGGTATTTAGAGCACAAATAGCCTAGATTCAAGGTACTTGAAGAAATATTTCTTGGCTCTTTTGCTGTTTTGTTAGTGGTTTTTGTTTGTGAAAACAATTCTCAAGAGTATTGTTAGCTGTATCATAGCAGGAACACCTCTGGGCGAGCTTGGGAATGTGTCAAAGCAGGTTTTGAGCGCTTTTATTTTCACACCATGTTTTGGTTCTGTAGCGATAAATGTTTTCTGGGTAGAAACCTGCAGCCCCTCCTCTTGCAGGTCTCACTCCTTGGAATGAAAAAAAGATTTTTTTTTTTTTTTTAAGTTTCAGGGCTTTGTTTGCAACAGGACTGTGCAGTTCACAGCCAGTAACAAGACTGATCAGCTCTGTGGCAAGGAGCACAAAGTGGAAAACCGCTGCTGAGTGCAGCCGCTTAGTGCCACTGAGTAGGCAGACTTAGTATAGGACGTATTGCAGAGAGGGAAGGCAGGGGCAGCATGGAATAAAGGAGAGAAGAGCAGATCTTTCAGGAAATGCAGCACTGGCAAGTTGACCTGCAAGTCAAGACAGCCCGATATCCTCTATGAGAATTTTTCTCTGCTCTTTTTCTCATCTATGTGCTGGGCATTTGCCATATCTCCCAGCAGGGGAGGCATCGCTGGGGGCCTCTGCGAATGTCCTCGGCTCAGCACAGCGCTTGGACCTTCTAGGGGGAAGGAGAGCATGTTCACACTGACGGCGTGCAGCATCCTGGATGTGCCTCTCCCACTGTGCTAGAACAAGGCTGTGCAGGCCGTGCATCACATCTAACTTTTATTGCCCTACTTCGTTATGTGCCAAACCAGTGTGTGCTCCTATCAGCCCAACCAAGAGCATCCTGCAGAGTGAATGAATGCCAGGCAGTGGCTTTATTTCTGCAGCATCATAACCACCGACAGCCCAATTATTTCAAATATCTCGATCAATATGTTCAGATATGATAAAGAACTTTTTTTTTTTTTAAAAAATAAGCATTTAAAGCTCAGGGTTGGCTTCAGCTTTAGTTATTTACGTTGGGGTGGGGAGGTAAATTTTTTTTATTAGTGTCACTGTTTAAATATTTTGGCTCTATCTTCCAATATTGTGGCAAGAGGGAACCATATGTGTTCCTAGAAAGAGCCTAGTACAACCGTTAATCAGGAGAAGATCTATTAATGTATTAACATTCAGAATAATGAGCAGGAACAGCATGCACTGGAGAGGCTAACACGCATCTTCAGTCTGTGGCTTTCAAGTGTTTGGAAAACGTTATATTCCTCCATCTTTCCAAAGCTGAATTGCTGCCAAAGGAAGTTCTGTTCTGCTCTTAATTTTAGAAAGGTTAAGTCTATTTGCAAAAGTAAACATAAGCACGGAGGGATGGAAAGCGGGAGGATGCCGGGAATAGCAGGCTCCCAGTCTGCAGAGGTCACTGTGGGAGCTGCGGTGACAGAAGCACGGTGGCATTTCCTTAGTGCGGTGCAGGGAGGGGGACGTGGAGAAGAACGGGGATTTCTGCTCAAATGGCTGTGTCACCTTTGCCGTGCGCCCCCTTCTCCAGAAGGCAGCGGACTGTAGATGTGCATGTTTGCAGATTGCAATTGGGCTGTGGGGAAGATTGCGGAAAGGCTTGGCACAGGGAAAGGGCAAATTTTAAAGAGCTCCGTGTGCGGGAGAGATTGCTGGTTGAGCAGCTTGGTTGCCTCGAGGTCATTGCTAATTAGCTGCATCTTGCCTAAAGAAGTGAACATTACATTTTAATGCCGCTATGAAGGCGAGTCATGCTGTCTCCCCTTTGCATCCCATGCTGCTGCCTGCTTTGCGGTGGCATCTGGAGCAAGCTGCACCAGGGAAGGGAAGAAAGCGTCTTACAGGCTGTGGAAGGATGCTGGAGCGGTAGCAGGCTTGAGATGAGAGGGGCTGGAGTATGACAGCTGTTAGTGGATCATGCAAAAAGCCTGCCAGCAAAAATGCATCAATTTGTGTGATATCCGGGTGTCTTGTCTTCTGTTTTCATAATTGCATACATGGTGTCTGCATAAACCCTCCTCCTGCCGCCGCTCCAGTGGAAGGAGCCGAGCGGTGGATGGCAGCCTGTCACGGGGAAACACCAGCGAGAAGAGACAGTCGGGCAGATGGGGGTCACGTGGGGAGGGTGGCGGCCCCAGGCAGGTTCCTCCAAGGTGCCTCCAACATGGTACGTTCACTAAATGGAAGAGCTGCCCTTTTCCCCAGGGAAGAGTAGCATGTTCATCCGGACATGAGAACCAGCAGTGCTGCCTTCCCATGCTCCTCAAGAGCTTAGAGCCAAATGACAGCACAAGCGACAAGAGCAGAAGCTTTCAGCAAATGCATTGTAGCCTGGAGGTCTGAGTGTCCCCTCGAGGGAAACGGAGGAATTTCTTCTCCATTTTCACCGAATAGTGAAATCTTCCGTTTATTCCTTCGCTCTTTAGCTCCAACCTCTGTTCAGCTGTGGGCTTCCTCCTTCCACAGTAGTCAGAGCTTGAGTGGAGAGGAGGTTTGTGATTCTATGTTTGGCGTCGTGTTTACTACTACAACCCTGTTCCCTGAGAACAAAACATATTTCACCTGTGCAGGCCGGTTAATTGGTTTCCTTAGTATCTCAGTCTCCAACCTTTACTGCCCTCGGGCAACTAGACTTGTTGAGTCATTCCACAAATTCAGTTATTGGTATCACCAGTTCCATGCACTCAAAAGTCTTGAAGCTGAGGTACAAATGGTGAGGCTTTTTTGAAATAATAACATCTCTCCCAGAATAAATGTTGACCTGTGGATATTGACGCTTCCCCACAATGGGGGAGCTTTTAAGGATCAAAACCCAATCCTGAAGACACACATAAAAAAAGTCTCTTTCCTATTTTATGTTCAAAGGGAACCACCCTCCTTTCCTTCTCTGACCTCAGGGAGTGACAGCTGTCTTGCTAATGTTAGTGCTGTTGCCAGTTGTGCAGATGACAGAGCCATTTTGAATGGAGAGAGGAGGAAAAAGAAAAAAAAGGAAATTGGTGTGAGTCAAGGGAGGTGTTTTTATTGGTTTTGCTGGCTCGCAATAAGACTGTGAATTTTGGTGTATGAGTTATTGATGTTGCAAGAGCAACTGAAGTTATTTCCGAAGCCAATACTAAAATTTTGCTTTGGCAGCTCATAGTTGTGGGTATGTCACACAGCTGCATAAGAGGCAGTTGTTGACTAGTAGGCGTCCAGTGTTTTCTCTAAAGAGGGTCAGACCAGACTTTCTCCCTATATCTTGTTGCTGTGCTCTTCTTGTTCCTATTTGAATGGTGGCCTTACTTTCCGTAGTGTTGAAGGTAATGCAGTGCATTGATCTATGTCTAGCTGACTATGCTACTGCTTTCCTTGATGTAGGGTTTAAACCTGCATTTTCTGCCTGGAGTGCCAGACTATGACACATAAGGACTAGAAGACGGTAGTGAATAAATACGGTGAGAACTTCAGCTGTAATCTGCCACCAAGTCCATCTGTTACTTCTTCCCCCACAAGCCTTGCAGACTCCATGAGCTAGGTACAGACATGCTCCATATACTGTCCCACCCTGCAGTCGTGTATCTAAGGCCTAATTAGCTGGTTGTAATTAAGCTCATCATGATTAATCTCTTGATCCATTATTGGTCACAGGACTTTCTCGTTCAGTTCTTTGGCCTTTCATTCTTCCTGCTCAATGAGGAAACCATGGGCGAGGATACCAATGACACGAGGAGGATAAACATCCTAATCCCACGCTGGTGTGCACGGTGTCTCAGAACATTTTTCCACTGAGATGTGCCTCCTGGTGTCACACATAATCTGTTCACTTAGCCATTCCCAGCCGGTCTCCCACAGTTTGCGCTCAGTGCCCATGTCTTGCGAAACTACCCACCTGGCCTCCCGAAGATGGGAGGTACTTTCCAGTCAGCAGCTAGAGAGTGTTGACGTCTCTGTGACCCATTTGCACCCTGAGTCATCCAAAGTTAGTGCTGCTTTTCTCTGCTTATTTCTTCTGATCTGGAGAAGTGAAAACAGAAGCTCCTGGCAGGAGCATGATGCAGAAGCAGCTAAGCAGAAGAGTGGCGCGTGTCTGAGATGACTCAGTGTGCAGTGAAGGCTGCAGCCCGGCTTGCAGTTGGTGAGCAGCAGCAGGCTCTGGAAGAGCCGGTCCTCATCTCCCAGGCAACCCGGCAGCTTGCAGGAGGCTGCCGTCGGCGTCCCCACACTTCCAGCCACCTCTTGTCAGTGCGTGATCTTCTCTGACAGATCTTGTGTTCCCAGCTGCACTTCACAAGTGGACTGTCTCCGCACTTTGGGAACGGAGCCATCTTCATTAAAGCCCACGCAGGGATCTTATCCCGTTTCTTCTGTAGCTACTTCCTTAGTCGTGTTCCAGAAGCCCATGTCCTCCGTTCTCTGCTCCTCCTCTTGATTCCAGCTCCCTTTCCAGCAAGAGAGAGGGAGAGGAACTTATTTATTAAGTTTACTGATCAGTGAAATAAATTCCATTTCTAAATTAGGGATTTTTTTGCTTGGAGTTCTTTCCAGTCCCTAATATCTCCTTCACATTGTTTATCTACTTCTGACTCTTCTGGGCGAGGGGTTTGGGGCCTGGTTTGAGGGTCCTTCTCTGTGTTTCAAGTTACGATGCTCGACAGATGCCAGGGCAGACCAGAATAGTACCTGCCTCTGGGTGGCAGGGCCATAAAGAAATACAGAGCTGTTATTTCACTAGGAAAACAACGCTTTAATAACACCCAGTCCCTAGCATTACGGGCTACAACTGCAAAGTCATTTTAGAGCAAGGAAGAGATTTTTCTCTTCCTAATTTATGCCTATTCTGCATATGGCTTCTATGGAGTCACTAATGTTGCAGACAGATGGGTTGGCATTTTACTAGAGAGAACACATGGGCTAGATGTTGTTAATGCTTGTTAGCTCCTCGCTCCATGGCTTGACCAGTCCAACGTGGTCACCTCGCAGATGGCTGCAAAGCTGCAGCCCTTGGTCGTGAGAGCAGCCGCTTGGCTGCTGCTTCTGAAGGGCTCGTCGTAGCTCAGGGAAACCGTATCTGTGGCTGGGGGATCGGTGCATCCCTGTATTACCAGGAAGATACTGATTTGTAAAAATCTTGAGCTATTTAACAAGGTATTTTGTATAAAGACTTAATTTTGTGTTCTGAAGCTTTATAATATCGTGTTGGAAAAATTCTGCAAAGCCTGGCACCTTGTTCTTTCCTACATTCCTTTTGACTGATATTTATAAAGGCCCTGCATTTGGCTTGGGTTGTCTTTGGTTTCGGGTGGATATCTCTTGCCATTTCCCTTTCTCTGCTGTGATTTCCCCTCGCCAGTCTTGCATCCAGCTGAGCCATTTCTAGGTATCACCTCAGCAAATCCTTGCAGGGTGAATCCTCCTGGATATTGGAATTTGAGATCCCCAGCAGAACCTGCAGATGCAGAAGCAGATGTTGGAGGTGATTCAAGCGTGTTACCCTCTTCCCTCTTTGTCAATATTGATGTATCATCTACAGCATAATGACAGGAGGTGCAGGGTGTGTCCTGCAGATGAGGCAGGGAATTTTTGTTTCAATACTAGTCCTTTAAAACTCGGAAAGCACTTTTGGAAAATACATGGGTATTAATCCAGACTGAGCAATAGTTCTTCCACCCTGTGATTTAAATTGGATATATTTGTCTCTCTCTGTCCTGAACTGTTGAGCAGCATTAATGCACCCTGATTATAGCTGTCACATTCTACCCCAGGGGTTGCTCCTCAGTGATAGGTGAAGTCACAGCAGTTCAAAGACCTGTCGTTCAGGAAGAAAAGCTATATAGGAATATTCAGATATAAAATAGTAATAGTATGAATCAAAAATATGCTTCCTTTATTTTAAAGCCTTTGATCTTTCTTTTATGGCATCGCATTTGACAGTGTAAAGGGCAGTAACCTGCAGAAGAAGCCTCGCGCGAGACGCCGCCGACTTGCCCTCCAGTGCTCACAGCCCTCTCCCCTGCGATTAAAACCAACTGCATGGAGAGAGGTGGAGGTGCAGCACTTGGCAGTGCTTTCTTTTACATTTTCTGTTGTCTGCATCCCTTGGGGCTGGTGCAGAAGAGCTCACATACATCAAAACATGTAGCTGAATGGAGAAACTCGCTGCTCCGCGATGCTCACTGCTCCGCATTTCCTTGGTACATGGTTGATGCAATAGCCAGGACCCCATTGCTTTTAGCACTCATGTATATAGTGCATGTGTCATGTTTTGCATTGAGATAGAAGTATATGAGCTGACCTCTTTTGCTGAAGACGTTGCGGGGTTGTGTTTCATCTCAATGTGGAATAATAAGAAAGAGAAAGGAGGTGTTTGCTGTAAATCTTGGTGCACGCAGGGCTGTTTCTCACCTATCCCACCCCACCTTTCAATTTTCTTCTTGGCATTGCCAGGCACTCTCTTTTCTTTGCTCAGCAGCTAAAAGCAGCTTTTTCATTACATTTCCTGGAAGACCCTTTACAGGCATCCATCCCTCCCTGCCTCATAAATTCAGTTTATACAGCAAGCTGGCAACACAGAGGTCAGAGGTCTTGGCAAGAAGCAATTATTATAAAGAAGTACTCTTCCTTTTTCAGTTACAAAGAGGATATTGTAGGGGGGGGAAATTTAGCTGGAGGCAAGGGATGATCATTCGTGAAAGGTAGGTTACTTGATTGATGAAGAACTACACATCCTGTTAGAGCTGTGCTGGGAAGGTGTCAGGTTCTGCACTGTGGTATCACTGGCTAACAGAAACCTGCCAGCTACCACAAAAACAAGAGAAGAAAACCAGTAAACAGTCTGTTAAATAACCTCATAAATATTGCCAGCCATAAGCACATCTTGTGGTGCAATTTGTTGTTTTGTTTTTTTAATATTTCTCTAATTTTAAATGAACAGCCTCTAATTAAAGTGATTTAGTGGCTACCTGGGGACCTGATATTTGAGCAGCGAGTGATACTTAGGAGAGATTGATTGGTGAGGCATAATTCAATTGGCGGATTTTGATAATGATATCATCACCCAAGAGAGCCAAGTTTGAGCAATTACACAGATCTCTAGGACCTCCTGGTTGGATGGTTGTAACTTCAGCAGGCAGTTTCAGTGTGTCTGTGTGCACATGCACACGTAGACACAAAAACTTCCCTGTTTGTCCATTGTAAACGTGAGACCGTGCTGCAAACTGCACGTGGTAGAGCAGTGAAGAAGATGGCTGCTTCTTCTAGGCAGGTAAGGATACACATTAATGCCAGCCTGGCAATAGGTATTAGGAAGGGGTAGCACATATGGATCAAACTTCTCCTCCTGCTTCTACCTTGCTGCTGATTGCCTAAGAAAAAATGCCTGGTGGGGCCGTTCCGGGTGCTCTTTGGTGGAGTTTTTCGAGTTTTGGGGTTGGCTATTTGTTCAGGGGCTCCCTTGGGTGGGAGATTGAGTGGCCTGGTGGGTGCCCATGAGCATGCTGCTTTATCAGCTTTGCTTTGGGTATTCTTCCCTTCGCTGCCCACCAGATCCCTGAAGAGGCTCCAGGCCCTCTCTGTGTCTTGCCTCTCCTCTGCTGACAGCCGCGTGTGGGCGAGGCGGCCTTTGACATTTAGAAAAATCTCAGTGTCTAAAGCAAGAGGCAGAAACAAAAAGACTTTCTTTTTAAAGGTCAGAGCAAGCGGCTTCTTCAAAAATATTTTCAAATTGGTTTGTTGGGCTATGACAGGATTTACACCCAGTAATGGGTGGTGAGGCAAGAGCGGTGGGCACGCTGGGGAAGCATCAGGGAGGCCAGGAACCGTCAGGAATTTGAGTGTGCCCAGGTTGTTAGGTGGGAGATGCTTTGTGGTTCACAGGGTGATTGCACTGCAGATGTAGCAGACCCTGAGGACTTCTCCTGGTGGGGAAAAGCTTGAGGGAAGAGGGAGTGACTGTCATTTATGAAGAGTAGTTCTGAGGGCTTGGATGGTGAAAGCAAATTGCAGAAAGGATCCTAGCAGGCAGCAGACATGGCTTTGAGGAGGGCCTGGAAACACCATGAGAACAAGGGAAATGTCAGGAAGAGCCCTGGGGTATGGAGAGGTGAGCGCAACCACAGCAGAGTCCTAACACCAGAGGAGGCCAGTGAGCTGGATGGAGCTGAGAGATTGTCCTGGGGTCTCAGCCACGCGCCCCGTCCCTCGGCACGCACGGGGTTATTTCCCTCGTGTATTCAGAGCAGTTGTGTGTACAGACGTCACAGAGAAAGTGATTTATGGAATAAGTAGAGCCTCTCCGCAGACAACATGGAGCCTCCACGATACCTTCACTGGGTAAATGTCACTGTGCAGTGATTCACTTGCTTGTTTTGACCCCTAATACATCATAGCCTTGAAAAGTAATCTACTACAGAGTATGCCTGAGTTTCATCTGCAAAGCAAAAGCTTCTGAGCGCCAAGGAGAAGAAAGGCACATTGGCAGCCCTGCCAAAGGCTCAGGCTTAACCCCGTGTCACTGTGAGAAGATGCTCGAAATGAGGTTCCTGAGTTGTGCCTGCTGCTGTAAAGAGACAGTTGGCCTGGTGCGAAGCACCACTGGCACTTTTATCACCTTACCAAAAAACTCTGTGGGAACTCCAATTCCAGCACTTGGATATGAGTGTTTGAATACGCGGGAGAGCACCTCTGTATCCTAGGTGGATCACACCATTCAGCAGTGCTTTCTCCTTGTGGAAGAGTGAGGTGAAATATTCCCTCTTAATGGTGAAATCTCAAATCCTGTTGAATGCTGAAGCCCTCTTTTTCCTTTTCCCTTGTTTTTCCCCTATTTTTATGATAATGGCAGCCTTCTCTTTGGAGCACCCAGGCACCCTCTTCCCACTCTTCTTCCAGAGACTGAAGGTCTACAAGACACTGGTTCATGTGCTCAAGTAGCATCTTAAACAAAGGCTCTTGAAAGCTTAGGCTGACTAAATTCACTCACACTAAGTTCACTCCATTAAATTCATTCCAGTTTGTAGCTGATGACATTTTTGGAGACAGTGAGGTTGTTAGTGGGTTTTTTGTTTTTGTTGTTCATTTGTTTTCTAGATATTAAAATATATCAGAAGAAGGAAAGGGTGTACATGAAGTTGTAAGAATTGATCAGTTCTACATCCCACCCTTCATCTGCTGCAGCGATGGGTATTCAGAGTAGAGAAGATGGCAGGGGCACCCCAGTTCCCAAGTACCTGACTGGCAACGAACTGCATGCACACATGCAACTTCAGCTATCACGTAAATCTTCTCCTGTCAAAAAGAAATATATACATATGTACATATAAAATCTATAAATTATGAATGATTTACCAATTTCCTGAGTTAAAAGGATTTTTTTGTGTGTGTGTCTTCCCCTGTCAGGCAGCAGCTGGTCTTGATTCTTGTGAAAAAGCAATTGGCTCCAAAAGGCTCCTTGCATTGAGCAGATCTAGGAGGAAAATGCTGCGAGTCTATGTTGCCCCATGGTAAATAGACCTGTCTTGTTCGTGTTGCACAACACAGTGAAATCAGCTCGCTGATGTGATAGTTCTGTAAGGTAGCACGGCGTATGAGCAGAAAACAGGGTGTCACCCTTGAAATCCATAGCGGGATTCACACGCATCCAGCAGCACAAGCAGACACGCGGTGACACCGGGCAAAGATTGATTCCCACTGCTCTCCTAGGAAAGGTCCCGACAGGCCTTAAATCAGACTGGGCTGGCAACATAGCTCAGCCAAAGCCGGGATCTCATTCCTTTTGTGACGATTGGAGGGCTCGATTAAAATATGGCTTGGACTTGAGCCTCAGTAATTCAGCTTACCAGCCTGATTCTTCTGTGAATGAGAAGCTCCAGATCTGTGAGACAGTATCTTCATCCTGCCTAACTTCAGGACCGGGTATTTGCATCTTGCCTTAACCACCACGCTTAGCTGGTGAGCTGAGCTCGGAGGGGAAGAGGAATCGAGTGTGATGTTGGTCCCCAAAGTGCCTCTTGGGGCAGCCCTGTGTGCGCTGCCTGCAGGGAGGATCCCAAGCTCAGCCTTTCCTTGACCCTGTGCATTCAGTGCACCTCCAGATCTTGCCTTTTTTTTTTCCCTTTGTCCATTGCCTTTGAAAGCAACAACACACGATAGCCATGTAGGTTCTGAGATGTTTAATAGTGTTGGACCCAGAGTAGTTAGAAGTGGTTTTGGATATGCTCTTGTCTTTCTTGCTCTCTTTCTGCTCACCTGTGGGTCCGTGTGATGCTGACTTGCGTTCTTCATCTAGGCATTTTGTGCCCAAATGAGCTTGGGCAGGGGTTCAGCTTTGTCCAATTCCCTGGGGTGCCTTGCTGGAATGATGATTGCCTTGAGAGAGGGTGTTCCCAGGAGTAGGTGGCTCTCAGATATAACTTCTTTCTGGTAGAGGTTGCACCCAGGAATTTTCTTTGAGGGTTGGGTTTTTTTTTTATATATTAAAAAAATGATCTAAAAAAGTGGAGGGAGTCCTAGGTATGAGTAGAGAAGAGGATGACTTTAGTGCCGTAATACTGTAACTTAATGGAAATTTCAGCTTTGTGTCTTTCGTAATTGCAGTTTTTAGAGCTGGCATCACTGGTAGGCTCTGCACTGATCCCAAATGTCATGGAACGAGAATACCCCGAGCAGATTTCATTTGACAGAACGGCCCCTCCAGTGTCCTCTCCTCCTGTCCCCTGCTCACCCGCGCGCGTCGCCTCCCCATTGCGCTCCCCGCTCCGTCCCTGCTCTCTCCGGCTCCCGCAGCTCCTCACCTAGTGTCCCAGCTGCGGTGCAGACTTGCTCTTGCAAAGAAGCCATGCGGATTAATGGGAATGTATTGCTACTCTTATAATCACTTTATTTGTAAAGCACAGGCTGCTAAGGTACTTCTGCTGTTGAACTCGACAACAGCAATAAATCTGTCTGTCTATCTATATCCCCGTCTATTCTGTGTTATGAACAGATGGGTATAAAAGAAAAAAGCAATAAAAACAAACAATAAGAACAGTAACAATGGTAGTAATTTTAAAACACTCTCCTAAAAGCAAGTTTCTAAATTATTTTTAAGCAATGTGAGATTGAGTGAACTGAACTGCCAGGGCATCCATCCTCAGATCAACGTATAAACGTTTCTGGGCAGGGAGAGCTTTGCCTGCTCTCCTTGGACTGCTTAGGGAGCAGACACCCGGGTGAGATGCTTTCTGTGGATGCCCTGTCTGGCTGTTCCTGGTGAGAGGGAGCCCAAGGGGAAGGTGTTTCCCCCCTGCTTGTCAGATAGCAAAAGAAACCACTGCTGAATGCAAGGGGAGGTAACAGTCCTCTCCAAAGCCCATATTTCCTCATATAACTTCACCAATCATAATTATTCTGCCTCTGCTGAAGGACGCAAGTACAGTTAAGAAGAATAGTCAAGAGAAATGCCCATTAATCTCACAAAAAGAGAGAAATTATTCAAATGTTACCTTCACCCAAGACAGCCGTGAGCTCAAATTGGACAGGAAGTTTAAAACATTTCAAGTTGTTCTGTTTCTGAGATCATAAAACCCAAGCAAACAGTCTGGCAGTGGATGCTAAATTTCTTAAGGAACTTACTTTAATTAATTAAACTAGTAAAGCAATTAATGGATTTACTTCTAAAATTCTTAGAAAATTAGTTTTGTGCCCAAGGAGTGTTTTAATTCTAAGAAGGAGGCAGTATCTTTTATACAGAGATTGAATTCCTGTTTCAGGTGAGTTCAGTTGAGCGTTAACTTTGAAGACACAAGTGATGCATTCATAATACTTGGACCTTCATCCTAAACTCATGTTTCTCATCAGCTAAATCCAGGGTGGATTTGCAAAACAAAACCTGTGCCCAGCCCACGTATTAATTCATAGCTCCGCTAGGTCTTTGCATTGTGCCTACCCTTTAGGATAGATTGCCGAGAAGCACCCTTACTGTGCCAGCAAACTGGTTTACAAATGCCATTTGTTCCCTTTTCTTAGTTAGACTCTTTAGTCTGAGCCTGTGGCACACTGGATGTGCAGAAGGCTAGTAGGGTGGCTCCACTATGGAACTGTTTATGGCACCACGTATCCTTTGGAGTTGCTGAAAGAACCAAGCTGAAGCAGAGGAGAATCTAAAACCAATGTTAATTTGCTTTTCCTCTCTAAAAACTTGTTTAGAATTTTCTCCCTGGCTCAGAGGTGACAGGGACATCCTCAGTACCTTGCACTTGCAATCAGAAGTGACACGTACATGAAAAGTTCATAATCGGATGTGTCCAGGTTCCTAGAAACATGCAGTAGAAGCAAGCAGGTTCCCTGGGGCCTTTGGCGAGTAACACTTGCCCCTCTCTAAGCAGGTACAGCCCTGTCTTCCTTTCCCAAAGAAATCGTCAGCTCTGGGTCTTTGGGTAGGCTGGGATCTGCCCCGCTTCCTGCTGGAGCCCTCATGGTTCCCGGCTGCGCTCCAGGGAGCAGCAGGGTACAGAGCAATTAGGAGCAGGAGCATTTTGAAGGGGAACATGGCAGGGGAAAGAATTAGCATTTCCGCTGTGATGTTTTTGATGTTTATTAATAAACGAGCAGCTTTCGTGCCTCCAGGGCCAAGAAAAGCTCCAAGCGTTCCTTACATCTCTTGCATTTAGCTTGCTTTTTTTCCGCTTGTTTTATATGTTACAGGAGATTTGTAATGTCTTCCCACATGTTGAATTTCCTTATTTTCGTGTTAGCATCTCTGGAATAATTCCTCTGGAGCTCTTGGGTATGCACTGCCAGGCTGATTCAAACATCTTGAAACACTTCAGAGATGTGGGGTGAATCAGCCTCATTCAAAAGGAGTCATGTCCATTGGGAACACGTCCACTCCTTCCTTCAGGAATAGGAAGGATTTCAAGGATAAGAGCTCCGTAGTGTCATAGGAAGAAAGCTCCTTGGTGTAGGTCAGGCCACCCAAGCCCTGGTGGAGGATGGAGCTCCCCACATGGGCCCCCTGGCTCTGTGGCACATGGTGGGAGCCTGGCCCTTGCCCAGGCTGTTTCCAAGATACTCAGACTGCTCTTTTCCCTGCTGTGCCACTTGTTATGCAGGGAGGGGTCCTGTGCAGAGATTTTGGAAATGCAGAACTCAGTAATGGCCCAATTAAGTGGTGTGTCGAACACCTGCTCTGCAGCAGATAACATTTCCTTGATTACAGGCAGATCCCCACCGAAGAAGGCTTCAGAGCTCCCTCTCCTCTGCATTGTGGGAGGTGAATTAAAACCCTGCTGTATTAATGGGCTTGTTCTTCTTTCCCCTCAGGCTTCCAGCTCCTCTGGTGGAAAAATGCAGCTTCTGGAAACCGAGTTCTCTCGAACCATCCGGGAGCTCATCGACCTCCACCTGCTTCGCCAGGACAGCATCCCAGCCTTCCTCAGCGCCCTCACCCTCGACCTCTTCAGCCGCCAAACCATCACTTAGTCCATACCGGTCCTAGCAACACCCAGCAGCCAGGTGAGGAGCACCCCTGCACAGGACAGGGACTCAGCCGTGGTGGTGACAAGGTAGTGAGGACAAGGTAGTGAGGACAAACTTCCCCCTCCCACCCTTAAGCAATGGCAATGGGTGATTTATGGTTTGGGTATTTTTTTTTTTAACCCTCCTCTTCTATGCTGATTTTCTAACC
Source organism: Crypturellus soui (assembly GCA_032275445.1). NCBI lineage: Eukaryota > Metazoa > Chordata > Aves > Tinamiformes > Tinamidae > Crypturellus > Crypturellus soui. The sequence continues at coordinate 2,097,780 of JAUBNY010000219.1, read as the reverse complement.
TGCTTCCTCCTGTTCCTCTGAACCCCTGTGGGTTCTCCTGTGCCAAACCCCACACGTTTACTGTAAAATATGTTTAAACTGCCCAAACTGTCTTACCATCTCTGCGAAGCAGGTGGGAAGCAGGGTGTTTTAAGGAGCCACAGCACTGCTGTTCACAACTTTTCCCAAGAGGATCTCCCAAATTGTCCTCTCCAACAGGAGCAAAGAGCTTAGTCTCTGAGGCAGGACATTGGTGGAGGATCAGAATCACGAATTAGCAGGTTCGTTTTAAGTAACTTCCACTCTTGCAAGTAGCTCATCACTCAGCAGGGTTGAAGGTATTTTCAAGTTGTCTAAGTACATCAGTCTCAGTCCCAGAAAGCCAGCCCCTAGTCTGCCATTACCCAGCAGCCAAGCAGAAGTACGGATGGACCTTTGAAGACCCTCTACCTTTACTGCCTCTTCACTGTCATGGGGTGAGCTCTGATGCTACTGGCCTGCTTTTTGTTTCTTGTCAAGACTCTTGGACTCTTGGTTATCTCAGGATTGTGGATGATGGCAGGGAGCTCCTCCAGGTGTCTTCGTTGTACTGCTGGTTTTAGCCTGGTGCTTGTGATCGGGCTGTGGGTAACTGCCCACCTTGTTGGGGACGTCCCCCTTCCCTTGGAAGTGTCTCCTCTGTCGAGGATGGAGCACCCCCTGAAGTCTGACATTCTGTGTTGCAATGGAGATCCCTCTTTTATCCTAAGAATAAAGTGTGACCTCCCGACCTGAGTGTGTGACTTCTTTATTTGGGATATGACTTCTTTATTTGGGATGTACACTGTGCTGCCTCTGTGCTGTCCTGCGTGGTAGCAAATCACCCACCAGCGCTCTGAGGCTGGTGGTGTACAGGAGGACATCATCACTTTATTTCTTCCAGGAATATCTCGTTCATACTGTAAACCAGATTAGTTTAGGAACTTTTGTGTATATTGTTTCCCTGTTGATATCCCCAAGGTCCAACTTCCAAGCTTGCAGAGAAGGCAGCAATAAACAGGCTCATCGGTGTATCCATGGGCATGGAAAACAGCTGCCAGAGACGCAACCGATGAGAAGTGGTGGGACAAGCACGAGCTCTGGGGAGGCTGTGGACCCCATCTCCCCAGCCCCTTCTCTCTGCAGCAGCAGCAAAGTTTGGCATTTTCCCTTCTGCTTGAAGAAGTCCTGGTGGAAGACGAATTGCCTGGCATGCTGTGCCAGGGGAATGCTGCCTGATTCATATGCGCAACATGGCACTGCGAGTCGCCTTCCTCACTCATGGAGAAAATGAATCATGACGTCAGCTACACTCAATTCCTCCGCCAACACAATAGCGGATCCTGGCTGCTGCTGGAAATTTTTCTCCTGGCTCCTTGCAGGAGAAATGAAGTAATTAATAAGTTTACAATAAACCCTCTATCTTAGCAAAACACGGGTGAGGCGAGAAGTGATGCTGGGAAGTGACAAGGGAAAAAGCATTCTGCCCGCTGGAAAGTTGCCTCCCAGCAGTGAACGGATAATAGGTTGGTGCAGAGAAAGCACTAGTCTTCCGAGACTGCTTCGGTGTGGAGGAGAGACACAGATGAATTACCCTGCTGCACCCTGTTCTCCTAGCAAAACTGGTTTGTTCAACAAAGTTTAATAAGGTAGCAGTCCTGGAAGAGGCGTTTTCTGGAAGCTGGGTGCCTGGTCTGACGTTTCCGTGTGGTGCAGAGCCTGGTCTTGCCAAGCGGTCGGGGCGGTTGCCGGGCTGGTTCTCCTGCGCTGCGTGACAGCGATGCTGTTGGGCAGCGAGCAGACATGGGCACTACGTTTAACCAGGGCTTTGGGGGAGCTTGCCTACTCGAAGATTCTCTCACAAAGGCCTGGGAGCGTTTGCAAGAATCTGTGACCGTCTCAAAGCCGCCTGCACTGCTGGTGAGACATGACGTTGGGAAGAGTTACGCATCCCCAAGTTTCCCATTCTGCCTCTGATGCTAAATTCAGGATAAAGCCCCAAACAGGTGGGTGAACCTTGCTGTCGTAGCAGCTCCTGTCTGCTATAAAACTCGTCTCTCCCGTGAGGGCGTTGTGAGGAATAACTGCGATGCTGAAGTTTGCAATGAGTATTCCTTCTGCACCGAGCTAGCCAGGGCTCAGCAGATCATCACAGCTCCTCGTTGCAACGCTCACCACCCACCTTGCACTCCCCCATCGCGGAGGACCAGCCACAGCCCCTGTGGGGCACCACAAACAGCAACACTGGTTGTCACGGGTGCTACAGCAGTTTTCAAACACTCCAGGTGCTGGGGGTACAAGTCCCATCTGTCTTCAGTTTGCCACTTGCAAAGCTCCAGCCTTGTTTGCAAAAAAAATGTCTTGGAAAATCTTAGGAGATCAGTAATAAATTTGCAGTTGGTTGGAGGGGAGAGGCAAGAGTGTTAACAAGGGTGCGTATGCTTGCTGGGTCTCAGTGCACGCTAGCTGGGTTTATGTGCTATAAGCTGTAAAATATGATTTATTAATGCACGGCTGGGGGACCGTGTGTGCTGGAGCACTGTCTTGTTTGCAGTGTTGCCTGAAGCTTCCCTTTGCTCAAGCTGCTCCTGAGTCCCTGCTCCTCCACTGATCAACCCTTTTCATCTATGTGCGTATATAAATATCTAACAGGGGCAAAGAGTTGTTAAGTACTGCCATATGGTCCTTGAAAGCAACGGAGCTCTTGGGGAAGGTAGGTACTTGCAAGGTTTGTGCTTCTCCTCGGGGTTTGCAGCTATGAACCTGGAGCTTCTTGCTCCTGCTTCGGTCCCTGACTCCTTTGGCATCGATGCTTTTCCCACGTATGAGCTCCAAGGAGTTGTTCTGGAAATAAGCCTGGAAGGCACGTCGCCTTCCACTGAAACTGTGTTCCCATCCCCTCCCCAAGGAGGCAACCCCAAAGTGCGGTATGTGAGTGAGTGCACCCCATGGGCAGCGCGGTCTGTGGCGTTACCCCTGCAGAGCCCCTCGCTGCCCCACATGCAGCCCCACAGCCAAGCAGGTGCATCAAAGGAGGCCTGAGCTGGCGCAGTTGGGCACCCCACAATTGCTGTTGGGTTCCCAACGTTTCCCTTCCCCACATCCAACCTTCCACTGGAACATGAAGCAGCGAACACACTTCCCCACCCCATCAGTGGGCTGAGAGATGGCCAAAAATCATGGAATTTGGGCTGTCAGGAGAACATGTCAAAAAAGACCTCAGGGGAGAGAGGCGAAGCCTTCCCAGGACATCACCAAGGTGATGCTGGGCCCTGGCAGCCAGCGGTGCCGGGTGTGGGTGATGACCCAGCACGGGTGAGTTTGGCTCTGTTACGTCTCTTCGCTACTAGACGAGGGGAACGTGGTGCCGGTGTCAGATGCCAGGTGAGGGGCACTAACAACCACGGGTTCCTGGTGCAGTCGCTGGGGAGGACGGAACACGCTCTCCGCGACGGCGTAAATCACATCCGTGCTGCCTGCTGTGACAGCAGATTCGAATTGAATAGCAACGGTGCTGAAAGTTGCATGATATTTAAAAGCTACAAAATGCACCCACTCTGATCAGGGGAGGGATATTAAAAAAAAAAAAAAAAAAGAAAGAAAAAAATCAGCAAAGCTTTTTCTCAGAATCTTTTTTAAATATTAAAATCCCATCCTTCCCAACAGGAAAGCTTTTTCAGGCTAAGAGGAGCGACTGAACGGCATCTGATGATATCGCATTGACACAAGTGTCTAGAAAAATAGGGTAGGAATGTATGATCTGTTCTGAAAAAGGAGCCCTAGCTAATAGGAAATATGCTGATGCTACTTTTAATTTCATGACTCAGGTTTGCTGCAAAATTGATGGGAATCTGTGTTTGAGCTTGGTTACGTTAAAACAGTTTTTTGCTTCTTTTTTTTTTCCATTTGTTGTTTCTCTTTGCGGGGGTATTCTTCTCTTTGGTACTCTGGGGGCTCTTAGATGTTATTTGAAAGGACAGTAGAGCGGTCTTCCCTTAGAAAGTCTGGTAACTCAAAGAAATAAGTGGTTTTGCTTCAGAAATGTTCTGTACAGAAATCAGTGGCTGAGCCCTTTGCTAAATGGGATGGTGCCGGCCCACTGGCTGCTCCTGCTCTTTTCCCACTGTGCTGGCCGCCTCTCCAAGGTGCTGGACCAGGCTCACGTGTGTGTTTTTTTCCCCACAGAGCAAATACAAGGGACAAAACGGAAGCTCAGGCTCATCCTAGACTTGAGGGTGGAGGCTCAGGTGAGGAGGAGCAGGAGGGGAAGGCAGCGGAGTGGGAGATGAGGCAGTTCTGGCTCAGGGAAGGCCTGGAGGCCACCGCCACCCCTCACTCCTCTTGGCAGAAGGACCTTGCTGGCACTGAGGAGAAAGGGGAATGCTAGGGAGTCTCTTCCTGAGAGGTAAATACAACTAAGGAGAAGGCTGCCCTGTAGGTTAGGGAGCCCAAACCCCGTTCTTGAAAGCTGGAGGCCCTAGGAGTAGCCCATGTCTTTGGTTCTTATTTAAACCACCATTTAAGCAAGACTCTCGGTTCCTTCAGGCTGTGCCAGTTCTCTCTCCTGCTTCCTCTCAATGGGATCAAGCATTTACTGGGCTCCTCTCCTTCTCTGTGCTGTTTCCTGGCCCAGGCTCCAGCCCTGATGAGTTATTAGTGTTGCTAATTTTACCTGATGTTGCTTCCTTCTCTTCTTGACAGGTTGTGTTTTTTGAACTCTTCAGCTGACTGATTGAGCTCTCTTTAATATTCCTTGTTTCACTTTGAATTCTCTTTGTTGGCTCTTGCTTTTGGTTGTTTTGCTTTCATCTTCCCACTGCCTCTTTTTCCTCCATGGTCGCTTCTGATGCCTCTTTAACCTGGAACAAAGCCAGAGACCATCAGGAGGTCATTGAAACACAGACGGTTGTTGGATTTTAAATAAAGACTGGATAATTTTATGACCGTTAACAAGACTCACTGCTATGCAATCTAAAATAATAAAGGCAATCATATCTCATGGTTCAGGGAGTGAGCTGATTGCCTGTAGGGACTGAGAAGGTAATTCTCCATCCCTGAGTCCCCCCAAAGTATCGCACCATTGATGAGATGCGCTAGAACAAGTCAAAGGGAAGGAAGATGCAGATGCATGAGGAAGTATTAGAGTCTTTTTATCTGGGGATCATAAGTTTCAGGCATCAATGTGGTGGAAAATGTTTTCCACGCAGGTGAGAAGCTCTCAAGTGTGGCAGATGAACCTTTCCTCTATCCTTGAGCGTCAGCTGGGTCGTGTTTCCCTGTACAGCTGCAGGCACATCACTGGGGACGGCGGCTGGTTTGTCTGCCAGTCTGGTCCCCTGACTACTTCAGAGAAGCAGTGACTCTGTAAAGAAATTCAGAGCTCAAACCTCTCTTAGCTCCTCATTGCTACTGTCTGGAGGTGCTTCCCACTCCTCCCTGACCAGAGTGAGGAAAGGGAGACCAGCTCGATGCAGCAACAGGGTGACTCGGATCGCCTTGTCCCTCCTTCACCCTTTCTCCCATCCGAGGCCCTCGTGGCTCCTCCTGGCGCGTGCGTCTCTGCTCGGCTCGTTTTGGGAGTCACGCTGCAGCCCTTGGGGATGTACGTGATGAGCGCCCGCTCTCCTGCCGCCGCTGCCGAGCAGAGCCACGCTTGATTGGCGTGCTCCGAAGCGACAGCTCCTCTTGCCGTGAGTCCTGGGAGGGCTATGAGGAATCTCAGGAAGGAGGTGATAGCGGGGAATAAACCAAACCCAACGAGAACTCAGCCTTCACCCTGGCATCTGGAGGACTGCTAAAATCTCACCAGACAGCAACTGGCTCTTGGAGGGATCCATCCTGCAGATGAAGAATGTCTTTAGGTAAGTCTTTAGGTAATGCGAGGACTTCATTTCAATGCTGTAGTCACCTGCCCAGCACAGCAGTCTCCCAGACCTCAAGGTTTGGCCTTGGAGTGGACCCAGCAGCGCCCACGTGTCTTTGCAGCCCGTTGCCAGGTGGTGTGATTCATCCCTCTGCAAAGACAACCCACCATCATGCGCTGCCATTAGTTAGTGACCAGCTCCAAGGTGATGCTGAGGATTATAGCTCCAACAAACCTCCTGTTAATTTACTCCAACTCATTAGAAGACGTGAAATATGGAAGAGATCTTAGGCGTGCTAATAACTGATTTTTAAGGAATCACTGCTGTGGTAAACCGTAATTAACAGCCTATAGCACCACTTTTTATTTAATTACACACAGGCAGAGCTGGGAGGCAGGCAAAGGTTGATGGGCAAATTGGAGCCACCCAGCCATGACTCTCGAGCACCCAGTTTGTGACCGCAGAGGGACGAAGGTCCTAGGTGGCTATGTCATATTGCCCCACTGGGACGGGGAGGTTTGGTTAACCCCTCCAAGCATGTGCTGGCCGCTATCTCCAGCTCCCGGGGGTCACATCTTGTACCCGAGTCCCTCGTACGGCTGTGGAGCACTGGAAGGAACCTCGTGGGGAGGGCAGGGACTGGAAGGTGCCTCCTGCAGAGTGGGGGTCATGGGTGTCCTCCTGCAGAAAGCATGGGACATCCTGGCTATGTCAGCTGGAGGCCTGCAGGACCCGTCACCTCAAAGGGCTGCAACTGCCAACTGTCCCACTAGCCCCAGAAGGGCATTTTTGATGCCATGGAATTGCTCACGCTGGTGGAAATCTGCCTTGCGTGGAATGCCCAACACCAGCGGTTCTGGCAGACATAGGTTGTCCTGGATCCCCAGCTCCATGTCTGCTGCCTACCACAACCTCATTCCTGCCCTGGGTGGAGACCTCCCAGCTCCCAACGCCAAGGTTGGTCCAGCACCTCCTCCCTACCATTGAGACAGGGCCAGGGTGGGCACGTGGGCCCAGCCCTACCTGGAGGAGGAGGAGACCCGCAGGGTTGAAGGAGAGACCTTCCCGCGGGGAGGAAGGCCAAGGGTCCCTCCGCAAGCACCATCCTCCCTGCATGTGTCCTGTTGCCACCGCTGCATTTTCCTGACTTCACCGTTAACTCTGGCCTTGCACAGTCCCTGGGCCCTGTAACCGATGTTAAAGGTAATGAATGATCTTGTCCTCCTTGTTTGTCTCCTCTTTAGTGTAACACCGTAATTAGCTTAATTACCAACAGATTCTTTTTTTCTTTTTTTTTTTGGATAACTTAAAATGGAAATTAAATTTTGCATCAGATTTTACAGGCTGTTAACGGGAATCGAATAATCAAGCCTGACTCCAAGTCCTTGAAAATGAGTATTAAAAAAGGTCTGAATTTGCATATTCATGTTTTTAATAGGGTTCAGAAGGTATATTTGCAACTGATGAAAAGGATTAATTAAGCCTAATTTGCATAGGAAGAGCAGTTTAACCCTTTGCATCCTAACAAGACAGGGACTGACATTTTGACTAGAGTGGTTGTATACTACTTTCAGCAGAAATGCGATGCATCTGGCCAAGACCAACATCCCACTGAGTATTTTGCCTGTGGTCCGTGATGACAGGACCCAGGGGCTGTCCAGGATCCAGCATCGCTGCAGGACAGGGGTGGTCACAGCCAGGTCCCAGTCTGGGCAGCTGTCCCACTGCCACGCGGTTTGGGACCCAGCGTGCAGCCTTCCCCCTGCTCCTCGGGGCATGGATGGGCCTGCCCAGCTCGCAGACACATCCTAAGGGATGATTTTAATAAAGACAAGTGCGTTTCCTGAGCCGGACACATCAGGGACGCCCTGGGGCTGTGCTGCAGAGGATGGGAAGGAGCAGGGATGTCTGTATCTGCTATGGACACCAAAGACTTCATCTCCTCATCTTCCCTCCATCTCCTTTTCTCAGTTAGGCTGGTGATGATCAAGGTTTAAAGGCTCTAAAGTCAGACCAGGATGAGACTCCTTGCGTCCCCTGGTGTTCCCAACCATCAGGCGCAGCTCGGCTTGGAGGTCCCTCTGCACCTGCAAACCAGGAACCCTCGCGACTTCTGGGCGAGGGCTGCAGGCTCCTGCGCTGCACATCCCAGCTGGCCCTTCCAGCACTGGAAGGGCTGGAAATAGGGAAAGAGGGAAAATAGCAGGTTCTGTCCAATGGTGACCTAAGGGAATATATTAAAAACCCAACTCCATCATAACCGTACCCTTGAAGGCAGAGCGGGGATGTGACACCTCCCAGTGCTCTACAAAGCCCAAAAGAAAACAGTGTTGAGTCAGAGCTTGAATCTTGCTAAAAAAGTAGGAAAAATAAATAAATCAGGCATTCATTTTGCTTCAGCAGGTGGTGTGCCGCGTTCCTCTTGTAACGCTTTGGTGGCGTGTGTTGCTAATTATTTTTCGGGTGGAATTTGCTGTGCACAGCGCATGGGGTTCATTAGACAGAGATGGCTTTGAAGTGGCGTTTGAAATTAATGCTGGCATATGTAAATGTTTCTTGTGCCATGGAAAAGATGGATATAAATGATGCATGAGGTCCAGCGAGAGCGATGCTTTCTTTGTTTATGCACACCCATCGGGCTTCGTTATGCCAGGAGCTGGCAGAGGAAAATCAGTGGTGTCTCGCACGGTTCATATATCTGCTGCCTGGCTGTACGTGAGCGTTTAGCAGAGGGTGGCATCGCATCGTTAGCACGTTGCATCCCAAATTTCCCCCGCTCAGAAATCTGTGCTGGAGATGCAGCACATGGGCTGCCGTCTCTGCACCGAGCGTCTTCCCCGAGTCCCTCGGACGCCCGGGAAGCTGCATCCTGCACTGTAAATCATCGAGGTCCCGACCTCCTCTGCCTCGCGCAGGCAGAACTCCTCTCTGGGGAGACCCGCTTAGTGGTAACACTGGTTTAAAGAGGCCCTGCTCACATCCTCGTGTTCTCACCCCTGACTCATCCTCCCAGAACAGGGGTTGTGGGGCCGTGCGAGGAACTGAGACAGAAAACACTTCACTTCTAACATGAAGGAAGCCTGAAATAGAAAGAGAAGGTGAACTGCACAGCACAACGGAGAGGACACGAGGCTGGGGCAGAACGACAGGAGAACATTAACTCCTTCAAGCTCTGTGTTCTGGCCATGGTGCTGCTACTGGTTAAGGTGTCCGAGGAGAGTCAAGTCCAGCCCAAGGTGCTGCTCTGCTATCAGAGCTGTATTCCAACTCCGTGAGTGCTTTCAGGGACACAAACTGTGCACCTCTTCCACTAAGAGGCAGGACCCCAGTCTGAAACCCAGCAGTGAGATGGAGGAACACCTCCCCGATGCCTTTTTGGAGCTATTTTCTGCAGCAGAGAGTTTGTCGGGTTGTTTTGAGGCATCACCCTCTCCCATCACTGCCTCAACAGCTCACGGGTGCACTCGAGGCCTCCCATGGGCCATGGGTGGTGGTGGGACCAGCTCCGGAGCCAATGTGGCTCTTCCCATGGGGATGCTCCAGCAGCACAGAGTTGGGAGACCTGCTGGAGGCTCCCTGGGCAGCCCATGACCTTGCTAAGCCGTGCCTGGAATTTCAGTGCCCCGGGAAAGGACACCTGCAATGGGGTGACTGCGCATCAACTCTCAAGCGATGAGGCTGATGAGGCCTGTGCTTTTGTGGGTGTCTAAGCTGCTAAGGCCAAGAACATCATAAAGTGGGTGTTGCAGGAGAAGTTGCATCAGAAATGGTGGCTGCATCAATCAGGAGATGATGCAGCCAAAGAGCAAGCTGCTGGCCATTTAGCAGAGCACCGAGGTGCCGTGGTGGCCATTTGGAGTAGGCAGAACTGGGGGTTTCATCCCCATGGTTGTGTGCAGGGCAGCGCTGGGGGTGTTGTCGATTTGGGCAGACTGCGCTGGGTATTTTTAGATGGTCGGTGCTGTACGAATACGAAAACTCTGGCAGTTCTGGTCTTCAAAGGATTTGCTGCTTGCCCTTGTGGCTGGACACGTGCTGGGCCGAAGGCTCCATTTGGATCCGAATTTCCTCATCCCAAACAATTTTACACAGCTTGCTGTTGCCAGAGCCCTTTGGCCTCAGCAGGAAGAGCTTCCACACAGCTACCCACAGCTAATCGGGAAGGGTGCGTGACACAGCCCTTATCTGCTCCTCTTCTGCTGCTGCCGAGAAAACAAGCTGGAAATTACTGAGGTGCAACGGCGTAGTCTGTTTTCTCTGCAGTGTTTACAAAATCGCTTGCTCATCAAACAAAAAGAACTGTTTGCTTTTTAGGTAAAACAAACCTAAAATACCTCCGTTCTTATTGCAGGCGGAAAAGCTGCCTGGTCCCTGTGCCCGGGTACTCGGTGCCTCCCCGGGGCATCCGTCAGGGCCTGTGCAGCGCGCGCTGGTGTCCCCCTGCCACCACCGTCCTGGATCTGCCCCGGACAGACACTAGCTGAGGAAGGAGGGAGCTGCCTGGGAAGCGCTGACTGAAGGCGCTGGGATTTTGTTGTATTTTCCTTCTTCCAACTGTTTATTTGCTAGCATGTCAGAGAGCAGCATTCGCTTCCTTGTCTCTTATTGAGAAGCTCAGCTGTGAAATAACTAAATGAACCATCCCTTCTTATTAGCCTTTGGACTTAGCAGAGGAGCAATCAGTTAATGGCTGACCAGGTTTTGAAGATGCTAAGCACATTAGAAGTGCTAAGTATTATTATTTTCCCTGCAATGTTTTATTTTTCCCTCTGAATACTCAATTTAAATAACCTTTCCAATTACATTATCCCGTTTCATGCATTCTGCTCCAATTAAATGCAGTGCCACTTACAATTCAGTCACCTCCTTGGTTTCCAGGTCTCTGCAAGCTCTGTCCTAACCTTTGCCTCAGTCCTGGGCTGAAACCACTTATTCTGGATCCAGCATCTGTCTCAGCTCCGCTTTTGCTTCTCAAAATCAATCTCATCCACATCTGTTCCCCACAGGCGCTTCGACCTCTGGCTTCGTCTTGCTCTTGCATATTTTTCTTTCATAAGGGGAAAAACCTCTTGCAACCTTTCCCTTTTGCTCCCACTTGCTGCTACCTTCCTATGGTGCCTTGGACTGTTTTTATTCCTTCTTCTTTGGGAAAGGGCAAAAGATCATCTACCAAAAGGGAGACGTTGTGGCCCAGTGTCCCAGCTGAAGTACCCTTTCTCATCTGTAACTCTCTAGTCATCTCTATCTGTGGCTTTGCAAAGCCCCTCCGAGCTACAGGACGGGTGGGACTGGCTCAGACCTTGTGCCCAAAGAGGGGTCCAGCCCTTCTGATGGCTCTGGAGTAGAAACAGGCTTGGGGCAGCCCCGCACGCCTGCCCTCTCCAGCCTTCCTTCTCCGGTGCATCTTACTCAGAGCCTTGGCGTCTGCATGCGGTGGCCGTTCAGGAGCAGGGATCGCCCTGTAAGGCTGGAGAAGGCTGTGGAGCAGCTCTGGGGCTCAGCACTTGAAGGATTCCTCATGTGTTGGGTTGCCGCGTTTTTGCCGAGATTTCCCAGGCAGAGACTTACGTGTGTGAACTCTGTGGTGGGTGGTAGTGTTGTCACAGCCGGAATGATCTAAGAATATAACAGAGATAAGAGTTGTATGGAGGGATAATGTCTCTTATTGCAACACCTGAGACAGCTGGAAAGAGAACGGATGAGCTTTGGGGCAAGCGAGGGCAAAGCCTGAGCGGAGGCTGATGAATCCGGGACACTTCAGACTGGCAGGGTGGATGGTTCACCCACGAGTACACCCTGCGCCCGCTTAGCCAGGGGGTTGCCGTGTCCGCAGCCCCCTGGAGCTGCTCCGCCAGTGCTGCCTGCCCCACTCCAGCTCCTCGAATCTTCCTGCAGTGCAGCTGCTGGCTGGGAAAGGGACACCTTGGAAGAGGCAAGATTTTAAGTCCTAACTGCAGGGAATGGGAGTCTTTGTGGCACGGTTATGGATGATGTGGAAGATATTAATTAATCTGGCTGTATTTTGTGAAGAGCACCGGTGTCTACCTACGAGATCACAGCTTTTGTGGTACCCAGAGAGGCCTCCTGCGGGTCAGATGGGCTGTGGAGCTCTTGATTGCAAGGGCACGTGATGCTCGAAGAGAGTTCTGCATAAAAGCAATGCTGAGAGAAAGAAAAGGATTCAAGAGGCCACCAGCAGAGAGAAGTTGTAGAGACAGCGCAGAAACTTTGAGGAGTCCCTTTGCTGTTGTGAAGATCCTGATGGAGGAGGATGTTGAGGGTGGACGCTGCAGTGACCAGGGCTGAGGACGGGCTGCAGGGGCAGAGAGGTGCAAGGACAGACAGAGGGATGTTGAACGGGGCTTTTCACTTCCTTTCACAGCTGGAAACCCTTGCTGAGGGATATGACAAACCCAGAAGTGACCCCGGGAGATGAGTAAGGCAACTCGCTGGACAGCACTTGCGTAGTTTAATGGTGAAGATGGACCAGGAGAGAAGAGCTCATTAGATAAGGGCATTGCACAGTGACAAGAGGAGAGGATATAAACCATGAGAATTATGATAAAGGGTAGAAACGGAAATCTTCTAGTCCCGAAGAAAGCAAGATGGAGTGCGTTAATGAGCTCTTTAATGGGGAGGCAAGTAAAGGTGAGCAGCAAATGGCTATTTCCAGGCGGCTGAGCGGAGTGTGAAAAAACAGATGTTGGTGGGATGTGAGAGGCCATCAGCACACGCAGGAACATCCGAGCACCCGGTGTCATTAATGTTCCCTTTGAATTATTAAACACACATACACAAACACAGAGACTTGGCAGGCTCTTTTGATTGCTCTGGAAAGATGGAGAAATTCCAGAGGGAGGGAAACAGGCACTTACACCCCCCAATCTGGACCACATTGAAGGACAGCAAAGCTCGTGTAAAACAGGGCATCCTACTTTGCCTCCCCACATGGTGAAAATCTGCATCCCTACTATTGTGTGCGTACTCATCCCTTACATGGAGGAAACTGTCTAGAAAATAAGCTTTCCCGCTGGATCAGATCGTTTTACTTCATTAAATACTGAAGGGAAAAAAGTAGGAATCCGAATATCTAGTTCCTGGGTTTAAGGGGCAGCAGTGTCACAGAGAAAGGATTCAGAATTCCTGATAAAATTGCTAGCATGAGCAAACTATCAATTTGTGTTTCAACAGGTGAAAGTGAGTTGGAATCAGCCCTGGATTAAGAGACAGTCTCTGTCGATTTCTGATGAGCCCATGGAAGAGGCAATGTTGCCCCTACAAAACTCTGAAGGTGGCACCCGAAGGTGGCACCGCTTCTTGGCGGTGCCGCTGATCTGTCTTAGAAGAGTGAGACAGAGGATACAGCACAAAGAGACGTGATAAATCAGAGTGGAAGTAAATTCAGATAAAAGCTAAGTCACTGTTACAAGCCGCAGGAAAGCCAGGCTGGCCTCTGCCCGCAGCTGGAGACACTCACTCTGCTGTAGCTACCTCAGCCACCCCGAGTGCCAGCTGGCAGCAGGGATTTGGTGATGAGGAGGTGAGAGGCCTGGTGGGTTGTTCTAAAGAACAGTTTGTCTCCAGATATCTTGAGGAAGAGCAGGCTTGGGACCCGTAATGGTAAAGCTGTGGTTTTACCTGGGTGAGATGTGGGTATGATGAGCGCTCAGAAACGTAAATAAGTTCTGACCCGGCTCCCAAATGCCCCTCTGCTCCCTCCGTCCTGCTGTCCCCCAGCCCCACAGGACTGGGAGAGGCAGCATCACCTCCAACACACATCAGCTACGAGTAAGGGGACGGCCACCAGCTCCAGGGCTAGCAGGTCCCTTCTGAAGGTCCCTGTTGCTTTCAGGGTGGCAGCTGAAGTGCTCCCCAGCCTCCTGTGCATAGGCAGGAACTTGGCCAGGTGGCACTCACTGGGTGATGCCAACCTTGGGGCAGTCCCAGGTTTCCCTCCCTGGATTTTGCACTTCCCACAGGCCGTGTTTCGAAATGCTCAGAGACAAATTCAGCTTGTGCACCAAGGCAGGTGGATGCCGTCAGGAATGCTGGCTGTGACGTGGTGCATGTCTGTAGGGAGATGTGTTTCTGTCCTAACTCATAGACTTAAAAATATATTTTTATATATTTATGTATTATAGTCATATATTTATATGTTTATAATAATTATATATTATATTTATATATATTATATAGCTGTGGGCAGATTGGATACACATATATGGGCTCTAGATGTGACACAGACTTTGCAACCCATGGCAGCCTCCTTCGTGGGTCTGGCCTAGAGCAAATACTGAGCTGAGGGTCTGACTTGCTCTCCAACAAGAGTCTGCCATGTTTGATGAGAGATCCTGGGAATGATTAGAGGGTTTGGGCTTTTTTTAGTGATAATTCTTGATTCTTCCCTTGTAGAATGGTGGTTTAAACATCAGCCACTTTGCAACCCAGAGAAATTCAGCAGAATTTCTTTTAACCTTTCTGTTCACCTAAGAGTTCTGTGAACCATTCCCTATGGCCCCTGCCCAGGCCTACCCAGGGCAGGGAGGTTTCCAAGCGGTTGTTCCAGTGTGGTGGGTATGGACTGAGCTGGGAAGGGGGTGAGGGAGGGTGGTGCCCAAGGAGTGCAGCAAGTAACTGGACAGATGAGGATTTGGGGAGCAGCAGCCCTGGGAAGCCGAGGCGGAAGCGGCTGTGTCCCCTCAGCGCTGCAGCCGGTCCCCGTGCAGGTCTCCTCGTGGCAGTTTCTCTCCAGGAGCCGATACCTCCTGGGAACAGGCAGGACGCTGCTGTCCCCACCGGCGTGTTTTTCTCCGCGTGGCCCAGGGCACACGCGGTGCTGGGTCCCTCTGCTCCTTTTCTCTGTTTCATCGCTGCAGGGAAACAACTGCTTTCTCTTAAACTCGCTCCGGGGGCCGCGCTGCTCGCGGCCTCGCCGGCCTCACGGGACACGGCCGCCTGTCCCGCGCTCCAGCACAGCTGCTCATGCTTCTTCCAAGCTTCTTCCTCACGCTATCAGCTCGTCCTTGCTTTTCGTTCCCTCTCTCCCTTTCTTTTCCCTCCCTATCTTTGCTCCCCTCCCAGCTCCCTTTGGATGCGCTTGGAGCTGTGGGCAGGATCAGCCCGGGTGGGTGCAATGCCTGCAGCTGAGTAGGGAACCAAACCACCCATGCAGGGAGGACGTGGCCTGGTGCCTCCACACACCCTGGGCTGTTTGCCCAAGGGCCGGTTTGACCTACAGCGCTCTGCACCACGGCCATGGCGTGTTCATGCAAGGATCGAGCACCTGGAAACCCATGGAGATCTCTATGGACAGGGGTATGGAGCTACCTCTCCTTGGAACCAAAAAGGACCAGGGCTTTGCTGCCCCCGCTCCTACAAACCTGCAGGGATTTGTGTCTGGGAAGGGTTCTGTTTTAGAAGCCAGTGCTGCTGTGTCACATCTGCGCTGGTCTCTGTTGGTCGCTGACTACTGAAACTCTGGTGTGAAACCAGAATCGGGCTCTGGTTTCATCTGCCCCCGCTGTTCGACACCACCACCAACTTTGTGTGGCTTTTGTGGCTCTCACCCTTGGAACTGAACGGGCTTCACAAACAGGCAGTTTGTTAACGGAGCCTCCCTGAGCAGCCTTCCCCCTCGGAGCCGCGCGGAAGGAGGCGGAGGCAGCGAGGTGTCCTGCCTCGGGTGCCAGGATGAAGTCGCTGGTAGGGGCGCCCTGATGGGCAGACACCCAGTTCCCTGAGGAGCCCCCGAGCCCAAGTCAGCCCCTTCCCCGCTGCTGCCCACGGCTCTCCCAGCCCTGGAACCTGCCTCCGATGGCTCCGCTTCCTGATGGCCAAGGGCTGTGTCTCCAGGAGGCTGCACTGGGAATGTGTTTGTGGCTCCGTGTTTGCTTCAGTGTGGGTACCGCAACCGGGATGCAGGAGCTACGCCGTGGGGAGGGGATGGGGCACTTGGAGGAGAAACCCACCTTTACCTTATGAATAGAGAGGATTTAGGATTTCAATGGGGAAATTGCCCGCCTTTTCTTTTGAAACCCTGCTAATGGTCTGTAGTCTGCACAAATACCCGCGGGGAGGGAACGTGCGCGCTGCCCATCCTGCTCCGTGACTGCCTGGCTCTGCTCCTCTTCCAGGAAACGTAACCTTTTGCAAGGATACCTGTCAAAAGCACTTGAAATATTGACATAATGGGATGGGATGGGGCTTGTTCCTGGGCCCTAGTGCTTGTCGGTTAGGGCTAAAGATGTCCGTGCAAAGAGACTGAGCTGCAGCAGAAACCCCTTTGGTAGCATCGAGGTGCTGGCGGGGTGAGCCAGGGCAGACCTTTTTTTGCATGATACGCATGTGTAATTTGGAGCCTTATTCCTTCCCCACTGCTTTTTTCAGTATTTTTTTCTTTCTCCCAATTCTGTTCTTCACTACTCTGTTTCATGCCCAAAGCAAACTCTGCCTTGGTGGGAGGTGGGCAGCAGCTCTGCACGAGGGCGTGAAGATGTGTCCTAAAGGTTCCCTGTGCTCCCTGGGGACAATCCCTCCTCCCCAGTGTCCCCAGCGACAGCAATTATTTGCATTTCCTATGGGAATGTGCCTTTTTTTTCCCAATGCACTTGGAAGCAGCCAAGACTTGGATGCAGACAAGTAGTGGAAGCAACGAAACCCAACCCCGTAGAACCCCGCGACTGCCCCACCACAACCATCCCCCCAACCAGCAAACCTACAAAAGAAAAGTCCTTCAAACCAAACTCCATCTCTTTCTCTAAAATCCATGATTAAAACCTGGTACAAACAGGTGAATATAGATATATATATATATATTTTTAGTAGATGTAGTATTGTTTTTTTTTTCTCCTCTCTCTTTCTCATTATACAGCAAACATTGCAAATATAGAAATTTTCTCTGTACAATTGGATGACTTCAGTTTACAATGCAATGTGTCGTAAAACCTCTCAGTGAGTGAAAATGTGAACGAGCCTTCAACTGGGTAAAAGTCTAAACTGGAAGACTCCATTTGCAAAAACAGCCCAAAGGATGGATCTCCTTCTGGTCTTTTTTTTTTTTTTTTTTTTTTTGTTTTTGTTGCTGTTTTTGTTGGTGTTGATTTTGGAAGGGAAGGAAGGAAGAACACAAACTGTTCACAAAGAATCCACAAAATCACGGAGTAGGGACTCATGCAATGCAGTACTGGGAAATGCCAGACCTCAGCTCTCTGCCTGCTCTTTCACTTTCTTTTTATGCTCATTTTTTTCTTTATTTTTCTTTTTTTTTAAAAAAAAAGGAAACAAAATTTCACTCCACAGTTTGTTAGATTTTTAAAGTCTTTGTGTTCAAATTTGGTGTATGTCTCACCAGTGTGAGACCATTTTAATATTTCATTTTATATATTATATAGAATATTTATAGATTTTCATAATTTGTTCTCTTTTATTTTTATCGATTCATTTTTTTTTTGTTTGCTTCAAAGACAGTCTGAATAAAAATAGCTGCTGCAGGTTTCTTTTGGTCCAGTTAGTGTGTTAAGTCACGAGTTGTTGTGAGGACTCAGGACTTTTGCTGGGCAGAGACGCCCTTCCAGTAGTCTAAGATGTCGTGAAGATCCTCGTCTTTGGCAAACTGGACCTTTTTGCGTAGGGCATGGCCGGCTGCCATGTACTCCTCCTCGTCTTTGTGCCGCTTGCGGTTGAGTTTGAAGCGCTCCCAGATGCTGTGCGATGGTTTGCAGGTGTACTCGGGGCTGGACGTGTAGCTCAGGTTGTGGTACTGGGGCGAGAGCTGGGAATAGGCCAGGTCTCTGGGACGAGGGCGGGTCAGAGGCTCCAGGATGGAGGGTTTTCGCCCCGACATGCTGTCGTGCTGCTCCCCTTGGTGCGAGCCGGGGTACGAGTGCCGGTGCTCGCTGTACTGCCGGATCTTCTCCGCCTCTGCCCGCAGGATGGCCGCGGCCGGTGTCACAGTGAGGATGGTATCGGTGGTGGGGGACGTCTTCTCAATGTATTTGGCTTCTGATTTGTGGCCTGATCCCTCGGAGCGGTAGGACCTGGGGCTACGAATGGAGCCGCTGGAAGAGGTGCTGGAGCGCTTGGGGGCCGCCTCCATGCTGTGATGTCGCTGGAGCGGGTGGTTGTAGCTTTCCTTGTAGACGGGGGACAGGAATCCGTGCTTGGGGATCTGCTCTGACAAGAGCACCAGCTGAGGCTCTGCAGTGGAGACCGCCCCTGATTTCACCCCTTGGAAGGAGGTGGACTCAGATTTCAAGGCATCGATGCAGTTGTTGATGATCTGGTTCACCTTGTCCACCTCCTTGGCAATGGTGGAGATCTCAGCCACGGAGCTCTGGGTGTCCGGCAAGGAGAGTTCGCAGTCTCGCCTCTCCGGCTGCTCGCCCGTCCTCACCTCCATGTAGTTGCCCTTGGTGGCCTTGGGCGTCTCACTGCTGTCGATCAGCTTGTACTGCTCAACCTCTCCAGCAGAAGGCAGGTAGGGGATGCGGGTCACTGTCTCCCCACCCAGCATCTGTCCTTGGGACAGCTGGGTGATGCTGGTGGTCTCCATTTCTGGCCCATATTTCAGCTCAATGATGGTCTTCTTCATGCTTCCAGGGGCTTTTTTGTGCTTCTCCTCCTGCTGGCGCCTCTTCCGGAGACAGTAATACACAACGCCTAGGACAATTACCATGCCAAACAGACAGCCCAGGATTGTCATGATATAATGAGTGGCAGTGGAAGGGGTGGGCACTGGCTCCTTGCGGTTGGGTCTGGTGGGCGTGATGGTGACGCAGGTGTGGTTGTACTTGGAGTATTGGTGGACCGAGACCACACAGTAGGTGTAATCTCTTTGTGCTACTAGGTTGCTCACGGTGATGTTCTCCTCCTTCTTCCTGAGCTTGGTGATCATGGAGGAGAAGCCGTTTTCAAACTGCGAGAGGATGTACATCTTGCTGAAGGGGTAGGGGATCTGCACGGTGAGGACGGCTGAGTTGTGGTTGAGATGCTTCACCTGGATGTTGGGGCGCACCTCCGTCTCACCGACGGGCGTGAAGAAGGAGAACTGCGGGGTGGTGCCATCGCCAGAGGAGCACTCCTCCTCGGCGCACGGGCTTTCGGAGGGCGCTGTGGTCACTTGGTACCTGGGAGGGATAAAACGAGGGATCACAGTGTAGGAGCCGCCGGTGCACAGGGAAGAGAGCATGCTCAGAGCATTGCGATAGCCAGTCCGGCCTTGGCCTAACAAGTAGTAGCCAGTGTAGTCTGGTGGGGAGTCGCACTGCATCCGGTCGTACGTGCGCGTCATGTTGGTGAAAGCCTCCAGCCATTGCAGGAAGCCAAGGAGCTCACAGGAGCAGTAAAAGGGGTTGCTGTAGAGTTCACAGACAGAGAGCTTGTTTAGGCCCCGGAACGTGTTGCTGTCGAGTCTCTGGATCCTGTTCATGGACAGGTCAATGTTCACTATGTTGGGGCACTCCCAGAAGGCATTGGGGGTGACAGACTCGATGAGGTTGGCCTGGAGATAGAGGTACTCCAGCTTCCCCAGGCCCCGGAGGATGCCCTCGGTGAGGTTCCTCAGGCGGTTGTAACCCAGCTGCAGCACCTGGAGGTTGAACTGTCCTGAAAAGGCACCGTCCTCGATGTAGGAGATCTCGTTCTTTGTCAGGTTGAGGTATGTCAGGTTGCCGAAGCGGCTGAGCGAGGCGTACTGCACGCTCTTGATCTTGTTGTCGTTCAGCCGCAAGTCCACGATGGTGCTGTTGATTTGCTGGGGGATGGACTCGTAGGGGGGCTGGTTTTGGCTGCAGATGGCCAGCCAGACGAAACCCTTGTCCCCCTCGATGAGCCAGCAGTCTGCCCGCACGCCGCCGGTGTGCAGGAGAGACACGGCTGCCACGCACATGCACAGGGCTGACGTTGCGGCCCACCGGCGACCTGCCATCTGGAAGGGTGGCACGGAGAAGGGCTTCCCTGGTCTGTTGGAAGTGGGGAGCGGGGTGGGGGCTCGGGAGGGTGTGGGTTAGTGTTTCTTCGGCAGCTTCGCTCTCCTCTCCCTTCTCCTCATGGCAGGGAAGTGTCTGTGGCGGAAGGGGACCTCGGTGGGCAGCCACGGGCCGGGCGCTCCTACCAAGGCCTGGGTGGCTGAGGGTGGTCCTGCATCACCAGGCCTGTGGCCTCTGGCGGGGGAAGTCATGAAGTTGGGTGCTTGTGCCGAGGAGTCTCTCTGGCTCAGAGACAAGCCTTACGCTCGCTTTTTACAGTACATCTCCGTGTTTTCTTTCTGCTGCCCATCGTCACACTGGGCTCCATCTCCATTTGCCTCTGGATCTGGCCGTCCGAGCCTCGTCACTTGGTTTACCTGCGCAAAACAAAAGCACAGTTTAAATACAAAGGGGAGACAGTGAACATTTATTAGAGATGCTTTTGGGTGCCCATCTACCCTCTTAATGTTCTTAATGTTTCTTTCTAAAGCTGCCTTCAACCTTTCCAGGAGCCTTTGCTTAATCCGAGCACAGACACTCATGTTTGACAGCACCCTAGCTGCTCATTGACTGTGGAGGCCGTTTTGAGCACTTTGTCCAGTGTCACATTATTGGCAGTTGTGAGGGTAATGCACATCCAGGGCACAATTTGTCTGCCCTATTTAGGTGCCTCCCTTAGGAGGAGAGGACTGATGCCCCAGAAGTGTCTGTTCCTCAGTGCTGATGGCAAGTGAAGCCTAGACAAGTTGCTCTGGTGTTGGTTTGGTGCTGCAGAGTTTTGCTGAGGGGAATCCTGCCTTGTGCTGGTGTGCACAGCAGTGGTGATGTGATCCAGAAGTGGGTAATGTTAAGAACACCATGGAGGTGATCAAGGACTTTCAAACTGCTAAAGCTTTGTATTAAACCTTTCATGTTTTTTGACTAAATATAAATATTTTTGGCCAGCACTTCCACTTTCTCTAATAATATCTTAGGGAAAGGCAAAAGTGGTGAGGAGGGAACTGCATGGTCTTCAGCATCTTTTGGGTTTTGTTTTTCAGGAAGAAGTTGAGAGTATCACCTCAGACATCTCAACTGCTGAAGAGCCTCTGGGCCAGTAGGAGGGGTGCAGTGAGGCGTCGTGGATGAGACGGAGCTACTCACAAATGGGGAAGGAATATCATGGTCTGCCTAGAAAATACTTGGCATTGGGAATGGGAGTGGTGTATGGTTGTCTTCCTTGCACCAAGGCAGATCATAGGAAGCCCTGAAGATGCCACCATCACTCCTTGAAAACACAGCTAGTAAGTACTGGATATTCCTTGGGCATCCGTAAAGGAATTGGGGTTATGACTTATCTTTGAATTGCCTTTCACTAGATCTGTATAATCTTGTAAATCCAGATTTGCAAGTGGTATCCAAACCTCTTCCCAGCACCCAGGCAATGAAGGAACTGGGTGATGCACGCTTGCATGCAAAGCTCATTGCCAGAAGGCAGCAGACACTACACCCTGGCTCGTCCTGGAGAAACCAGGTCCTTCTTTTCCACCCATGAACACCAGGACATGAAGCAGGCCGTGTTGCACTGCAAAGAGACCTGTTAACCATTCGCAGTTTATAGCTCTGCAAACAGGCCAGTAATAACGAGCAGTGACACGGTTCATTTGTTCTTTCATTTCTGTCCATTCCCTGGTGGCACAGTTGGGTTCACATGACATGAATAACAAGATCTCATCCCACGTCACCTCTCTGGCACGAGGCTCTCCTGCCACTCTGTCCTCCAGTCGCTGCCCCACCAGCTGCAAGGTAGAAGTGAGGTCAGTGGAGGAAACTGCACACCAGACACCCCTACGAGGGCAGGATTTGGGGTATACCCTTTTTGAGAACTGTTCTGTCTGCGGCAGGTGTGCAGAGGTGTGTGGGTGAGATGTACTAGCTTGACTTCCTCAGGAGATAATGTGTCTGTGAGGGCCCTACTTGCAGGTTTCTGTTGAGTTTTTTCTCTTGCTTCAGCTACATTTAGCAGAAAGCTCAGAGAAATCAGGTTTTTAAGACTTTATTAGAAGTGGGAGTCTGGGTAGAGGAGATGATATTGAGGGCAAGGCAGATGAATCTCAGGGCTCATTCTTCCTCGAGGCAGAAAATTGGTCTTTGGCCTGTTTTTACCCTGCTATTCCAATTTAAACCCTCGTACCACCACACTGGCAATGATGTTGTGAGTAATGCTCATCTCTGGGGCCAGCTACATGCCACACGGGTAGGAGCACATTGCAAGGATATGTTGTCCTGCTGTTGGTGCTCTGCACGTGTGCAGCTGAGTTTTGAAGCCAGCGCAGGAGGGAAGAGGGATCTTGCTCCTGGGGCACTGCTCCTGGGGGTGGCTGCCTCCTTGCTCCTTGCCCAGCTGATGGGCACGTAGGGCTGGGCTGAGTGCTGTCTGCTGCCACATGCCTTCTGGCACCGGGAAAAGTAATTAACCTCTTCACTCTTCTCTCCAGTGCTGTGATGGATACTGCTTACCAGGGGTGTGAGAGACTGAATCAAAGTGTCCCAAGCTCCCCTTGCTGGGGCTGAAAACCCCAGAGGATGTTTTGTGCTACAGGTGGAGTTTCACCCCATCCCATCATGAGGTGGGCTCTGGATTTGCCTGCTCTTCTCTGTCACAGGGACCAGCCAGTCTGCAGCTTCTCACACGATCCCAAAGGCGTGGGAGAAGGGTAAGCTGGTGGTACTGGCCTGCAGAGCAGTCATCTATGGCTTGTCCCAGTTGTATCCTGTCCCCATATACCCCTCCCTTAGTGCAAGCATCTCCTTGCTCTCCCCCATGGGCTTGCGCATTGAGGAGGCCTCCTGCAGCAGAGAGCGCCAGGTTGAACTGAGACAACACAAGCAGCGAGGAGTGATGCATTTTGGCACCATCTCTTTTGTAGACCATCTCATGAGCCAAGAGTAGAGACAGATCCTCCAGAGACCTTGCAAGGCGAATCCCCTCTCCTAGCACCCACATGCCTCCTGGTCTAATTGGAGAAGTCTGGGGTGAGGAAGAGTGACTGTAAATGACTCAAAGATGTTCAATAAGGTTCCCGCTGTGTGTTTTCTCTGCTTTCCTGTACACTGTCTATCAGACAAGCCCTTTCCAACAACAGAAAGGAGAATAGGCATTTTATCAGCAGCCTGAGTTTAATTTCAGCTCATTAAAGCAAGCAATTTGCTGGTTTATTTGCTTTGCAAAGTGTGAATAAAATGACAGCATTAAGGAGATGCAAGCGAGGAAAGAGGGGCTAATCTCCCTTTTTATTAGATTGCCAGGACATGACTGGAGAGCGGAGAAGTGGGTCTTGTTGCTTTGCACGGAAAAGATAATTGTTCATCTTGTTGGCTGCGGAAAGGCTCCTTCCCAGCACCGCAGCAACGCAAGCGCATGTGGGTGAGCGCTCCAGCCTCGGCCAGGGCTGAGCAGCCTGCGGGGCAGGAGCGGAGCCGGGGCACTGTCAGAGGTTCCTGGAGAATATCCTCTTAACAGCAGAAAATAGAGATTCTGAATTTTCTCTTCCTTCCCTTTTCTACTTTCTACTGCTCCTCTAACCTACCTTTTCTGTCTGTATCTACTCTGAAATCTTGGGCTTAATTTTTGCAGGTTACAAATAGAGCAGCAGGCTGAGGAGCCTTTTTCTCCCCCCAGTTTTCTGGTTTTAGGATGCTCCCCCTGCGAGAAGGTAGGAGCAGCCCTCCTGCCTCTTTCCTGCCATGGTCAGAGCAGAGATTCTTCTTCTGCCTGGAGAAAATCCAGTATGAGAAACTAGATATGAGAAACTTGCCTAAATAAGTCCTCTTTGCCCAACTGTAGTGGTTTCATTCTTCCTGTATCCCAGTTACACAGTACTTTTCCAGTTCTCCAGCCTCCCACAGACCTTCCTAGGAAAACCTGGGAAGAAGCCACCTACTTCTCTAATGTATATATATATATATAAAAAAAAACAAACAAACAAAAAAAACAAACAAACAAACAAAAAAAAAACGACCAGGAAAGTGGAGACTCTGGGTTCTTCTTCATTGATTTAGAAGGAAGCAAAAGAGAGACATGAAACAAGCATGAAACAACAGCAGTGATTTGACATGAGGGATTCAGTCTAGACTGGAGGCATCTTGAACCCTAGCTCCATGTTGTCAATGACAACATTCCATGTTTGCAAGGGTGCGGTGGTCCCCCTCTGACACTGACCCCCCCAGCTTGCAGGAAATATCCATCCTTGCAAGAGATACCTACGCACTATGGTTTTTTTTCCCCTTCCCTTTTGCTTCACAGGCAAAGAGGAGCCACTGGGATTTTGAGATGTGCCTGAGGCCACAGCCTGGACTGGTTGGAGAGCATCAAATGCATCGTGGCCGAGACCCTAGAGCGATGGGTGTGGGAAGGAAAAGGCAAAGCCAGGGCTCCCTAAACCAGGGCGGGCTGGCTGTCAAGTTTTTGCTTCCACCTCCCAACTGATGGCATCTCTGTAAATTAAACCAGAGCAGCAGCTGCAAGGAAGCAAACAAAGCAGCCGGAGGGCTGGGAAGGTAAAGCAAGCCGAGTAGCACATATAATAATATGCTCTCCTGGCACTCAATCCCTAATTTTGTTATTCTACTGAACGAGTTATTTCAAATTGTGGATTAGATTTACTGAGTGAAGGCAAGGAGCCAGATTAGTGTGTGTGTTTGTGCATATACACACATACACACAACAGGGCTCCTCTCCTTGGCATGTCTGTATCTCCATACTTTGTTCCCCCCAGTTGTTCCATCTCCATCTGGCCATGTTTCTGCTTCCCTTAGATCCTCTTTCATAGCTTCCCGGGTCATTTTATCAATAAGAGAAGGAGCCCCAGTACACAGAGCACCCAGCAAAACAGGAGTGATACATTACAAACGATAAATATTTAATCACACAAAGAGTTGGGGAGGGAAAATTTGGCTAACAGGCAACAAATGTTAAAATGAACCTTGGCTCTTCATTATATGTAAAATAATCTGAGGAGACAACTCTAAGATGGCAGAGAAAACATTCATTAGTGATGAAGTTTCCCCTAAATGGCTTAACGTCCATTCCGTATATGTCAGGTGCGGAAAGAACGCTTCCAGGCAGGTTTTCCTGCTCATTCATATTCCTGGCATTCTTTACATGCCTCCTGCTGGGTGATATTGGTTAGCATCCTTACCATGCTGAATAATAAAGATGCCCAGGCCCATAAAATTCAAGCTCTTTCTCCATCCAGACACCCCAGCACTAATATTCCCTGCACAGATAGGGTTTAGAGAGCACTTTGCACATGCCAACCTTATCCCCAAGTGCTTTGCAGTGCTAGATAATACAGTTCTCCAGTCAGCTCCCCTCTCTCTCTTGCTATTATTCATTATTTAAGAAAAATATACGAGGGTGAAGAGATAAGTTTTCCATTGTGGTTTGCGGAAAAATGAAGAGGGAATGAATCGGAGGGGTGAAGATGGGCTGAGAAGGAAGGGCCCAGCATCACATGCAGGGTAGATTTTCCTGAGACCTGGGAGGGCACAGACCAGACAAGGTAATAAGTAGCCAAGGATGGGGAAGAGATCAGTTTTCTGGGGTCGCTTTGGAGAAATCAGCATAAATCCCATGCTTGGCCTCTATACAGATCCAGGGGAGATGGACAGATACGGTCACACTCATGGATTCTATGCAGCCCAAGATCAATGTTTCACTCCCCAGATTATTCCTATCAAGGGATATTTGGGGATTCTGACCTGCAGCTTATTGTCAAGGTCCTGAGCAGACTACCCCTCCGGCATCAACCTGGGCAGTTTTCCACCAAAATGTTTAATTTGGGACCAGGTTAGCTGTATGCTGCAGGTGCTGTGGTGTCTAGTAACTCCGGGTGAAAGGTCTCCATCTTCTCCTGCTGACCAGACTAAGACCAACGCTGCAATCTGGGAATGTGCAAAATTAACCTATTTGCATGAATATTTTGGGAACCTTTTTGTTCTTTGGGAAAATAAATTCTGAGTTAAAATGACAAGATTTTCAAGACAGGTCAGCTCTTGGGATTTCAGCAAATACAGATATCCTGCTTTTCACTCAGCTGCAGTCCGAAGTCATTTACATCTACCTCAGCCTCCCTGCTTCCAGGATCTATTGAGATGACAGCCCCTATCTCGTACTGCTGAGGGCCACTGAACAAAATCCTCTGCTGAGTTTAAGTAAATGCATAAATGATCTTCGTGGTGAACAACCTCATAAGCCCAGCTGGTTACCTGTGCATTAAGCCAGTCTTCTGAAATACCAGCATGGACAGGGAAAATGTCAGCTCCAGCTCGTGACAGTGCAGTGAGCCCTCAAATAACCACGGAGCACAATTAGAGGGGCAGAGTTAGAGGAAGGCGAGGAGGTAAAAGTCTACAGCAGGCAGTGTACGAAGAGCGCTAGTCAGGTAGAACAGTTGCAATAAGAAAGTGTGTTTCCATGGGAGAGAGTTCCTATAATCTTTCCTTGATGGAGTCTTTTTCTTGGAAAACAACCAGCCTGAATAACAGCTTCATTAAGAGATAGTTATGCTGAAGTTGTACTGGCAGAAGTGGAGTTCTGGTATGGGAGCAGGACTCCCACTTTTCTCCCAGTAAATAAAGCGCTGGAGATCAAAGTGTTCTTTCCCTGTGTTTTTCCAGCACCGATACAATGGACGAGCTAGCCCTGCGCGGGGAAGCAAAGCTGCTGGTGTTCCCGCTTAGTGACAGAAGCTGAACTGCGCCCGTCTCCGCATTGTCATCCTTCCTCAGATCTTTGCCGTTATTTGAAAGAGGCCTTTCTTGCTTTCATTTGTTAATTTTTCTTTTTTTTTTCCAGGAGGCCTGCATAACCCTTTGTATCCCAGATGAGAAAATCCCCTTAATCAGAATGAAATCTGGCGATGGAGCCGTTAAATGGCTAGGTGTGTTAGAAAGGCACTAAGGAGGGCCTAAGCAGCACAGCTGCCCTGAATGTTTCCACGAAGTTTTTCTTGTTCTAATGCTTCTCAAGGTCATATTTTCTAAAGGTCTCTTCACTCGCTGTCCCTCTTTGCCTTTGAAGGGGCTTTGGCCAGTGACTGGCTCAGCCCCGGTGTGCAGGTCGACTGGACTGCTGGCTGCCGGCAGATGGAGGAGAAAGCAGCACAGGGAGCAGTTCCTAGTGACAGCCCTGACCCCTGCTAGGCAAAAGGCAGTTACCAATCTTCATTTGCAAACATCTTTGCAGTCATGCTCTACGGATGTGCTGGAAGCAAGTACCTCTGCTCCTCTCCTACTAACATACTCACCTCTGGAGCTGGTCCTGCTTCTCCTGTTGCTGCTGGAGAAGATCTAGGGAAATATATTCTGATCTAAGTTATGCCATAGTTTCATGATCTACCTTTTCTGCTCTGGAAGGTCTCTTCTAAAGGGCTGACCCCACAGGCTGCCCGTTTCTGTGACAGTCGTGCCTGGATGTGGTGATATCTGTCAAGTCCCAGTGCCCCCTGCTCTAATTTTAGCTCAGTGCTGCAGGCTGTCTTGGCATGGGCCAAGAGCAGGTTAATGATCATCTGGGCAGGTTTCCAAAGCCAATGTAATGTTTATTCTGGATAAGTGTTGCAGAGGAAATCAAGCACGACCGTTTTTCATGCTCAGCTTACCAGGTACGCCCCAGTCCTGCACAGGGCTCTACTGGGGCAAACTCAGCTGCTCAGTTCTCAGGGGAAGGAGCCTCCTTCTCCTTTGCTAGGTCAAGACAGGTCTGCTAAAACACCCTACCTACGTCCTGATCTCCTGACCCAAACATATGCCGTATTTCTGGAGGAAAACACTTCAAAAGGCTGCAAGTCTACATCGTTTCAGCTGTGGACATTTACACTTGCCCTCTTTGCCCAAAATTTCACAGGACATGCTCCCCAAATGGCCCTTTTGGCCAGAATGACTAGAAGACTGCACA
This sequence comes from Crypturellus soui, assembly GCA_032275445.1. Taxonomy (NCBI): domain Eukaryota; kingdom Metazoa; phylum Chordata; class Aves; order Tinamiformes; family Tinamidae; genus Crypturellus; species Crypturellus soui. The sequence goes on along the minus strand of JAUBNY010000219.1, from coordinate 2,070,016 downwards.
TAGATTCTGGGCACAAATGCTCTGCAATAGTCCATGTCTCCAAAGTACATTTATCAGATATTTGCAATTGAATGCTCATGTGCTCTGGGGCTGATTATAGGCTTGAATTGATGAGGAACGGGAAAGAGTGGAATGACCTAGAGGTCTAGTATGGCCAGCCATACAGATGACTCTGGGTGAGATAGCTAAAAGCATTTAGCAAGTTCATCTGTAACACTGGTGGGGGCAAAGGGTAAACCTTTCTGACCGAAGAGCAGAGTCCGGGCGTGTACCAGCCCTCCAACTTGTGCTCAACAAAAACCAACAGTTCCACCCCGAGCAGCTTGGTCTGTTGGCCCCATGAAGGGCATCAGCCCCAGCAGGGGCTCCCTGCTGATGACGGGCGTGATGGATCTCGGTGCTCCTGGTCTGTGTCCAGCTTGGTGCAGGGGTGCGAGGGTAAAGGGTTTGAATAAGACCCAAAGACCTGGGCTAGGCTAAGGGGGGGGAAATACCTCCCTCCAGCAGTGTACTGGCGTGGATGCAGTCTGCAGCAGACCCTTGCGGCTTCCCTAGGAATATGGAAGAAATTCTATGGATGGCAAAGTGTTTTCTGAGCGATACGTGAGATGCTGGAATTGGTTTTGCAGTCAACAGACTTGCTGTAACCTGCCAACTTCTCAGGCAGGCACCAAGAAACATCGTGAGAACATCTATTTAATAGGTCTTTGGGGAGCACTGGGGGTGTGCTTCCTCCTAGCTGCAATGGTCAGGGAGATGTCTGGGCAGCCAGATGGCCATATTCGTGTGGAACGCATATTAATATTTTATCTGATTGTTTTTACAGCATAGTTAATACGGCTCCTACATTCCTGACCAGGTATCTTTATTATGTTAAATCTAAACAGAAAAAGAACAGCGGCAGGTTTTCCCTAAGGCCAGTCAATTCCCCTGCCCTTCTCCATGCTGCTGAGTGCCCGTGTCCTCGTGAGGATGTGCAGAGTCTTCCTGTGCTCCCAAAGGCCATCCAGCTGCTACAGACCTGTGAGCAACTGATGGGTGTCCTTGAGGCCTAAATTCCAATCACCTTCCCCCAAAATATGTGGGTAGAAGCAAAAAAGCTTGGAAAAAAATGGGTTGTGCCCATGCTAGGCTACATGTGGCTGATGCCAAACTGCTGGGGGACCAGGGTGGTGGGGACAAGGGCACAGAGTGTGGGACAAGGCTGGTGTCTCCTAACGCCTGGTCCTAGGCTGCCTTCTTGAACAGCTTTGGTTCCCTGCTACTTCCGTGGCATCAGAAAAGACCTGGGAGGCGGCAAGGCTAAGTTTGGAGAGTCCAAGACAGTCGAGATGGGGAGACGTGCCAGGATTGGGATTGCCTGTCCCTTTCATAAACATTCCATATGGAGGTTACCCAAGTTGAAAAAACAAGTGAACCCAGCACACCCACCCTCTCTGGAGAAATTGAGTTTATCGTTAATAATCTACTGCTAAAAGGGTAACATCTGTTTTGGACAAACTGTAATGAGATTTAAACCCCAGGTGGAGGGAGGACTTCACAGTAATAAATGACTTTCTGTATGTCTAAATAGTTTTAATTTTTTTTCTGGCAGAAATAGCTGCTTTTCACCTCAGGCTTCTTTTTGCCAGCTCTTTTTGTTTAATGATTGCTATTAATTTCCAGGGTGGCAGATGGATTCTAGCCTGGTGTAGTCTGAAATAAGGAAAAACAGCCCGTGAAGGTGTGAGCTTGCCATGAATATGTGCATGGGTCACACGTGTGCCTGTGGGATGCCACGTGTGGGTGTCTGCTTTTCCGAGGAACTCTTGCTCCTTGGTAGCTACTGCAGGATGCGCGAGTGTCTCTTTGCCTTGGCTAGGAAACACAATCAACTTTCTTGGTCATTCTTAGTAGCGCTGCCAGTTTAGACCTTGATTCAGCAAAGCTGCTGATTTAAGCAAGGCTTTGGGAGGAATTCAAAGGAGCACTTAACTGCTTTGCTAAATCCAAGCTGAAGTAAGCTGGAGAGCAGCTCAGCAGCAGGAGGTCGGTCCAGCTCCGTCCCCAGGGCATGGAAAGGAGCTCCCTGCCTTGGCCGGGCGATGCTGTGCTTTGGGGACTCCTTGGACTACATTAAGTATTTTTCCTATTTTTTTTTTCCTAAGCTTTTGGGATTTCTATGTACAAGTGCGAGATGCTCTAAACAGGCGTTGTTCTCCATCCTCTGCACATGGAAACAAGACAGTGAATCGGGTGGTTCCTGCTCTGAGCGACTAGTGCCCCAAAGAGGGGGGTTCCAGGCATGTGTGAGGCTGCAGGGCGGCCGGGTGAGGAAACGGGAGTCCAGGCACGAGGCTGTTGGACAGGCGGCCGCGTGGCAGCGCCCTGCGGCCAGGCAGGCGGCCCTGGCACCGCGGCGTGGGGACAGGAGGGCGGATTGCTGCAGCCTGGGACCGGGTGAGCCCCGGCTCCGAGGAAGGGGGTAGAGATAGAAAGTGCAGCATCTCAGGTGATGCAGATAATCTCCTTTAATCTCCTGCTCAAAATAACCCAAAGTCAAGTAAAGGAGGGATTATACGCCCTAAGCCCCTGTTATTACCCGGGTGTAACAGACGTAGGTGGCCTCTGAAGGGCTGCGGAGGAGGAAGAGGAGGTGCAGCAGATATTGGCCTGCTGGAAATGCCTCCCTCAGGGAGATGGCAAAGGCAGCTGGGTCGGGCTGGGATTGCTCCGGGATGGACCGGGGCAGGGGACATCCAGCACAGCCAGGTGAGGAGCTGGTCTTGAGCACGTACAGCAGTAGGAATAAAGCCCTAGACACCCACCCATCACCCTAGCATGACATTTATTCTTTTCACAGAATCCAGAACACTTTATACCAATTAATTATCTTAATGGGAAGGGAAAAAAAAAATAAAAGGCAACTATTATCAAACCCACTTTACAGATGAGAAACCGATCCACCAAGGAGGATGGCCAGGGCTGGAGTGAGGTGGTTGAGCTCCAGGGTGTCCTGCTGCCCCGGCACCTTCTCTCCTTCTGACAGACCGGTTCCCACTGCCTCTCCGTGCAGCCCTGCCAGGGATGGGGGAGGCTCACGGCAGCCGTGGGGTCCTTTTGGGCTGAAGGCATGTCCTACCCTTTGCCAAAAAAACACCCCGAGGCTCGAACACTGTTCAGCTGCCAGAGAAAACTGAGCTGCGGAGCCCTATTCATCAGCTCGCTGCACTTCTGGTGATGCCCGGGAGATAGCAGCCGCGCAGAGATGCCATGGAGCGGGGATTGTGACGGGAGGGAGCAGAGCGTGTTCATTTTAATGAGCTTGTCCCTGCCTAAAGGAGAGAGAAAGCGAGAGAGGCCAACCCGGTTTAATAAACTCCAGCATGCGGATTTAATCAGATGGATCATTGTTCCCCGGCACAGGGATGAATATATTAAAAAAATGATTCAAACTTTTCCCCTTTGTTTTTCATTTGTATTATGTGCTCTGGTGTGATAAAACATCCTGGGGCCAACACGCAAGGCAATAAAAGAGCCTGTGAAGGAGAGCAAGGTGTTCATCTCCTGCGAGCAAGCCTCGAGCCTCGGCGGGAGAGAGGCTGCTCGTAGAGCAGGGCGCAGAGCGAGGGGCTGCAGCGCCCACAGCCCCTTCCCAAAGACCCTGCGAAGATGTGGATGTGGGGCCCTGAGCTGTGGGTCTGCTCCTTTTCAGGCCTTTAGCAGCCCAGCGAGGTTATAGGTTGAGTTATAAATAACGGGGTAGAAGTGCAGGGCTACAGGATGTCCCAGGTCAACCCTGGAGGCTGGTGGCCCTCGCTTAGCTCTGGAAAAGTCTGTCCTCACGGTCTATGCCCACATTTCAGTGCCAGGAGGATGCATTTGGGGAGGGGGAGTATGCACCAGCCAGTCCCCTTCTCTCTGCAAGGTGCCAGCGAGGGGACCTGCTCATAATATTTTGGAATTAGGTTGCTCTCAGCTTCTAGGGAATGGTGTAACAAGAGCCATTTCTGCTGGTTGCTCCCTCCTGTCTTTGCAGGAGTCACACTCTTACCAATGCTCCAGCACAGTGAAGAGCAAAACGAGTTTGCAGACAACGCGGGGGAGAGGTGGGATGTGTGTGCAGGCCCCTGGGTGTGCAGACCCGTGTGCGTGAGTCCTCGTGGAGAGTTTTGTGCATACGTGGGCTGCAGCGCTGGGTCCTGATGCTGGTCTGCAGCATGCGCTAGTACTGCAGGATGCACTGGTGCTGCTGGCACAGCCTCGGCGCCCTGAGCGGCGCACGGCCACGTGTGCACAAAGCGCATCCATAGGTGTGAGGACGCAGCTCAGCTGGAGCCTGCGTAATGCGCAGCTCTGGGCTTGCAAATATCTTGCTGCGTGGGTGTGAATAAAGCCAGCTTAGGCTAAATAGTATTTGTGTAAATCCAGGATAGCCCACCTGGACTTGGAGGGCCGCCAAGAAAACTCGTCCGCCTTCCCCTGCCCAGAGATACCAGCTCCTCGGCGCAGGTTCAGCCTCTCCAGCCCTTGCCCACTCACCTTGGACCCTGGCAGGGATCGCCCCCATCCCCACCACAATCCAGCTGAAGGAAATTGGGTTTAACCCACTTCATATTCTCCTCTGCTCTTGGAAATGACTTGGTGGCTGTGCTCCCCCCAGCCAGGACCCTTCCTGGCACCGTCCAGCACAGGCCGTGAGCGCGTGGGCCACGGCGGTGCATAGGGAAGGGAGGCAACCTCCTTGCTCCAGAAAGACTGTTCCAAATTGTGTCATTGACCTGTCCGATAAAAAGTCGCTTACGGTATTGGCTATTAAATATTTTAAAGTCTGGCTTCTAACACACCCATATATTACTGCCTCATTGCTTTATCCATTACCGCTCGTGAACACTAATAAATAATCGTATTTTCTTTCCTCCTGTTGTTTAAGCAGTCATTAATTGTGGTTTATATGCTGTCTTTGTGTGTGTATGTACAATAGCTTCTTCATATTTCTTTGATTAACGGTGATTGATCGCACATTTTAAAATCAATTAAAATTTTCGGCGCTAAAAGGTGCAGTCTTTAGCAGTAATGCTCCAAGACATTGCCGTTTATAGCAGAGCTGTTATAGTGCTGGGATCCATTAGTGTGGCATCTTTATTGTCCACATCTATGCAAAAATATGTGCACGTATGAGTGTGCATGTGTCTGTGCCTTCTTTACAGATGAGTTACAGTGTGTGAGTTTTATGGCTGGAAAAGGGTGTATTACAGGGAAAGGGACTTGGCTACTTGGCCATTGCGCTGGGCCAGCTGCCTCCATGTCCAGCTTGGTGCTGCCGGTGTCCAAGTGCAGGCGCAAAACAAATGCTGAGTCCTAAGATCTGCAATTTCCCTGCATTCTGCCTCAATTTCCTAATTTGCAAAGAGTTGCTGACTGCTGATATCCTTGGCTGAATAGTGCCACAGAGAGGGATGTTGGCCTCTCCTCTTTGCTCTTTTGGTGCATGTGTGTGTGCATCGATGGGTGCGTATATGGGGGTACAGGGATTTTGGTGCAGACATATGTTTGTTTGCCCATATTATATCAATCCTCAGCTCCCGTCTCTGCATCTCTCATTGCTGCTGTGCTGGGAGGGTGTCTATGAGAGCAGGAGGAGATGAACGTGGAAGCACTGCTCTTCCTGCGCCCCTGCCTTCCCTCCAGCTACCCCGTTCTCTTGCCAGCCAGGACCTCTCTGCCTGCCCAGCCCTTCCTAGCCTGGACGTGGCATTCGGATTGTGGGAGATTTTGTGCAGGTGCTCACAGGGAGCAAAAATCACCAAGGAGCCCGTGGGAAACTGGGTTCTTTTAGCTGATCGCCTGCTTGTCCCTCCAGCATCCCGGACATCTGCCTGCTGCAGCCAGCAGGACCCTCCCAGCCATCTGCCAGCTCGGGCAGAGGATTCCTGTGTGCGAAGCTGCTCCAGGACACTTGTCCCCCACTGCTCTGAGCTGCACGAGGCGCAGAAAGCCTCAGTGCCCCCAGTACAGCTGCGGGGAGCTCCCGTTCGGGGAAATCACCCGTCTTGTTAAATGATAGGGGGACCATTAGTGTAAGCCCTGGAATGGGATCATTCTGCCGTATTAACTTTCCCCCTTGCATCGATGTTAATGAAATAAAGAAATATGATGGTTCCGGACTTTTAAACTTCTTACAGCTTGATTTGCATAATGGCCACTGCTACCCTGAACAGGAACCGATCTGTCGAAAAATATTGTTCCAGTCCTCTATCACTCTGCTCAATGGGAGGCACAGATTGGTCCACGGGGGCTGTTTTTTGCTGATAGAACGGCGTTTGCCTAGTGCCGAACATAAAAAGCTGAAATTAGGACTCTATCCAATATGGTAAAAAAGAAATTGGTTAAAAGTTATAGATCAGTAACTGTTAACATGGCTATGTTTTTAGACTGATCGTGTTTACTGCTGCTGGTTTCGACGTTCCCGTGTTATGGGGATGCAGGCTAAAGGGTTTCTGCATCCCCCATCAGGGAGCGGGTGCTGCTGGTCGTGGCAGGGCTTTCCTGAAGCCACGGTGTTGGGAAGAGCTCAGAGGAGCAGCTCTCTCATGGAGGTTTCATTCATTTATCTGTGAGCCAGGGAGCAACATTGGGGCCCCAAGAGCAGACGCAGGAGGTAGGTAACATCTTGCTCCCCAGCATCCCAGATTTCTGCTCCTCGATACTCTGGATCAACACTCCATGATGCCCTGGATCTCCACTCCCTGACTCCTAGACTCCACTTCTCCATGCTCTAGATTCCCGCTCCTCCATGCCCTAGATCTCCACACCTTGATTACCTAGATCTCTCCATGCCCTAGATTTCCGCTCCACAGTGCTCTAGATCAACCCTCCTTGATAGACGAGGTGTCTGCCTGCAGCAAAAACACTGTCTTTCTCAGCAGATGATTACTGAAGCATTCCTGGCTTTTTGAGAGGAGCAGGAGGTTCTCACCTTGGTCCTTGGCATCCGTTCTTCCCACCCACAAAATGAGGGTATTTCTCCCCTCTATTGTGTGTTTTTAAACCATGGTGCCATTGGGACTGGGGCTGTCTCCGTGTGTTCAGGGAGGACGATCCCAAACACTTGGTGCTGGGGTTGGGGAGTGAGAGCTCTATTAGCATCCGAGCCTGCTCAACAAGGGCCTTTCTGCCCCCGGGCGACCTTGGACTTGCCTCCAATAGCTCATTACTGTCAGCCTTTGATCACTCGCTTCTCCCCTTCTCTGTACTCGGAAGTGCTGGAGAGCTTTCCTGACCGATATCATCAAAAAGGACATTTTTATTTCCAAAATATACAATGTAATTAGAACTGCAAAGGGACAGAGCAGCCAGTCCATAAAAATACCCGCTCTGCGACAGTCTTTGTCCTGATCTTGCAGGAACCGGGGACAAAAGACTCCAGGATTTCAGTGGGAACAGAGGAATGGGAATACCTCCTCACCTGTAGTCCTCCCACTAAATGGGAAGCGTTTAGGGTGGAAATGCTCTCCATCACAAACTAACTCACTTTGTCAAATTATTCCTCCTTTCAAGCATGGATTGAAGGGGAGCAACCAGCAACACAAGACCCTCCTCTAAACGATCATATGAATGTGGCTGTTGATTTAATGGTTAAAGATTCCACTGCTATCCACAGTATTGCTATCACTGGGCCCAGTTCTAGCTTTCCTGGGACTTTTCCATGAAATCTGCTGGATGGGTTCAGTACATGGCATGAGGGAACATGACTCGTTCATCTGTCAGCAGCGGACTGTCAACGAGGGCTAAGAGAAACCAAGTCCAATTTCTCACATGTTAAAGTTCATGGGGGTTCATTCCCTGCCTCTGTGTGTCTTAGCTCTGGATTACAAGCAGCGAGTCTGTAGGAATTATCACCAGAAACAAAATACCACCTACAAGCTTGGGCTAGGAGCCCAAGGGTCTTCAGGATTCATTGCCTGGAGATCCCCGTATCACCCCAACCAAGGGTCACTGACAAAGCCCCATTTGCAAGGACTGTGCAGCATCCAAACCAGGCTGAGCAAAGAGAGGCTTCTGAGTACAGCAGCCCCCCAGAATGAGGACCTACAGGACACCAGGACAGGCTGGTTTCCAGAAAATGCAACCTGCATTCGAGATTCTAGTCCTTGTCCTAGTCCAGGCGTAGTCCTGCCTTTTCCTAGTCACCTTAAAAAATAGAAGAAGAGAAGAAGAAATATCACCGAGTATACAAAAGATTGGTAGTAATTTCTCAGAAAAATGCCTAGGAATTATAATGGGTCACCAGCTGAACATGAGTTATCAGTAACACACCAAAAGGCAGAGTCCTGGGATACGTGAAGAGCAGTGTGGCCCATCAGATGCAGGAAACAATCCTCATCTACTCAGGATTGGCAAAGATTCCCCTGTAGTACTGAGTCTGATACTGGCAACTCAACTCCTGTCTAAAAGGAGGTGGTGCCACTGCAGACAGCACAGGGAGACTGATCAGAGGTCTACAAGACATGACCTACAAAGAAAGATTGAAAGAACTGGGTTATTTAGCCTAAAAGAGATGATGGAGGAAGAGACGCGATAACAGTCTTCAAGTGCTTAAAAGGCTGCTGCCGAGAGGAAGAGAATAATCTGTTCTTTATGTTCATGGTGGACAGGACAAGAAATAATCGGCTTAAATTACAGCAAGTGAAATCAGGTTACACATCAGGACAGAAGAAGTGATGCCAGGGCTGGTGGAGGACTTGCTTAGGAGACGGCAGGGCTCTGTCACCAGCTGGTTGAGGGACAGACTGGACAACAACTCCTGGGCTGACATGGAGCAGGGGGATCCGCCCGGCCTCCTCGTGTCCCTGCTGCACCATTCGTCTAGTGGCTGCACTATGGGACTGTCCCAAGGAGGGACTCCTCCAGCCATCGGAGACAAATCTTTGACATTGTGGCCTGTGAGAAATTCCAAGATAACAAAATTTGATTATTTTTCATCAAATGTGATGAAAGCCCACAAGTTGCGTTATTTTTCTCTCTCCAGCATACAATGATGGAGTTGAATCTCCGCTTCCTCAGGCAATAGAGATGCCTTGAGATCTTTTTTCAGCTGGCTTGGGGGATTATTGCTCCTGGAGAGATGCAAAGAGGACACTTCAGACGCGGGTTGGGTGACGTGCCAGCGGCTGGAGCGCTGCGGTCCCCTCCGTGTCTCCGGCAGGCACCGCTCAATCCACTTGCATTTGGCAGGGCCATGACTTGCTGCTGAGTGTGCACTGTTGTGCTAACGATGAAGAGATTTTGTGTTCTTGGGAGAAATTATTATTGCCACCCTGGATTCCAAAAGCAATTCTTTATTTTAAAAACCTGCCTCCTAATCCATTTTATATTTATCCATAAAATCTTGGCTGGAGCTTCTGAGAGCTGCGGGCTTTTGAAAGGCCAAGTTTTAAATGGAGCTGACTCAGCAGAAGCGCACTTGATGGAAGCGGTGCCGGGGTGGGTTTATGCCACTCCTGGGCGTGGATTAAAAGAGCGTGGCCCAACTGGGACCCTCTGCAGGACTTGTGTTGTCCCCGCGCTCCTGGCCCTTGCTGCTGCCCCGCGTGGCTGGGAGAGCAGAGCAAAGCAGAAGGCAGCAGACAGACAGCGCTACTTGTTTTCCCATGCTGTGCATCCCGCACTCTCTTGGGTGAAAGTTTAGGAAAGCTGAGATGGGGAGAGGAGGAGGGAGAAAGAAAAAGTGGGAAGAAATAATGAAAAAAAAAAAAAGGATGAAACCCCTTTAAGCAATTAATTTTAAGCTTCGCTGCCCGTATGAGCCTTAGAGAAGGGACTAGGGAGGTTACTAATACTCAGTTTATTAAAATATGACCCTGGTTCGCTCCAGGATGCTTTGGGATGAGCGAGCCCTGGCTTGGGATGAGATGGTTCCAGCTTCCTCTCACACCAGCACAGGGGCACTCCGGGGCTGGGACTGATTTTAATGCAGCCCCTGGTGCCAAGTCTGCTTGTGCCTTCCCGCTTGCAGGCTGCCGACCGCATCGTGCTGCGCCCTGGCTCCAGGTACAGCCACAGCGAGCCGTGCTCCTCGTCTCGGACCGCTCGGGCATGCGTTGTTGCTTGGGAGAAGGGTCTCCGCTGCGCGTTGTGGCTTAGGGCCCGTCTGCTGTTCTTCAGCCTCGCCTGCGTCTTCCTCATCCGAGAGCTGGAGTTGGGCAGAGAGGAGCCGCCACAGCAGTAACCATCACAGATGGCTGTGGTGGGACCTGTCCCAGGTGGACCAGGGTTCCTTTCTTACAAGGAACAAATCATTTTAGGTTCAAGGGGAAAAAATAGAGGCTCACTGAGGGTAGAGCACAACCACGTATCTCAGCAAGGGGCTGCTCGGCTGTCCTCGCTGTTGCGAGGCACTTGAGTGGCAGCCGGGACGTGAAATACGGCCAAGGCTTTTTGAACTTACAGCTCGTTCCGTGTACAAGCAAAGCCCGGAAGACAGCCCGGCGCTGCATAACAAGAGCGGGCAAACAGCTACGAACGCAGAGGAAAATCTAATGAGAGCACCAGTATCTCCTAACTCCAGCTTCGCATTAGAAGGCAAAGAATATGAAAGTGAATCAATTTACATCCGACGGCCGCAATGAACATGCCAGTGGAGATGCCCAGAAGGCATAATACCATAAATTGGCAAGGTGGCAGCTGCATTCATCAGCTCAAACGAGAGCTGGCCATCCATAATCCAGCCGTATCAAGCAACAGCACTTCAGCTCCAATGCTATTTCTACCTTAACATATGGGCGGGAACGCTGGAAATTTGCCAGCCGCCCCGAGATGTGTCATTGCTGCTGAAAGCCAACCTGCCAGGCGACCCAGGCGTACGAAATGGAAGTAATTTATTATAGCAAAACTGAGAGTCATCAGGGGAGTTAAACTCTTCTCACCTCCCAGGCGCCCTGGAGAAGGTGGCGAGGATGCGCCTGGGCCTCGCTCAAGTGCTTCTTGATGACCCCCTGAGGTGCTCCAGTCCGTGGAAGTCACCACTTCATTTACCTGAGCAATGGTACAAGGAGGCACCATCCCCTGAGGGTCTCATCCTGCCCTCTCTGCAGGTCCAGAGCACCCAAAATAAGTGCACGGGCTCCCAGCTGCCACATGGCCACGATTCCCTTCATGGGGCATGGAGGGACGCGCTGTCGGCAGGGAGTTTTGCTGCTGCTCTCGATGGGGTGGCCGGGACACCCTGCGGTATCAGCACAGGGCGAGGAGCCGCGGTCCCTGCGCCCGGCTGGGAGGTTCATGAGGGCTCCAGGGTAACCTGGAGCCCAGGGGCTGCCGCGAGATGCGCCAAGTTCTTCACAAAACAGCTCATGGAGCTCACTCGATCTATAAAGATTTTAAGTCAGGGGTTTGATGTTAATTATGGCCCAAAACATTTAATAGCCCGTTACACTTCCACGAGGCATTTTTTTAATTAAAAAATGATATATTACACAAAAGGGAAAAGGAAAACAGAGAGAACTAATTGAAGATTATTTTATTCAGGAAGGACCTGAGGCAGAGCAGGCAGCGAGGAGTCGGTGTATTGGATGTGACTGCTGTGACCTGGCAGTGCAGGAAGTGGGGACGGAGAACCCTATCCTCCCGGGAGAAGGTCCCTAGAGACAGGGAGAGCCAGTGTAGGCACCTGGCTCTGAATTTTGGCTTCCAAGCTGGTCCTTCCTCACAAATGGATGAGGCAGCTCAGCCCCAGCTTTCTCCTACCTGTTGAATCATTTGCCTGTGCGACGGAAGACCTCCGTTCAAATCCCTCATTCTGAATGTATATCACTTGTCTCGCAGGAAAAATAGCTAAACCCCCAGGGTGGAAATTACTCTGGAGTACGTCAGAGATGAAGAAAATCTGACATGTCTTGCTCTGAAGCTATTCCATTTTTCTTTCAATATTTAAAGACGCATTTAAGCAGGGACAGGCCTGATGTGCATTCAGATAATCTGTGCAAAAATGGAAGGGCTTCAAGAGAGCAACCCAACACTCCCCCTCCCCACGAGGGCCTGGAGCGGTGCCCGTCAGCTGGTGGCCCATGGGGACATGCTGCAGGAGGCACCAAACAAGAGCAGAAGAGACCGCTACTCCCAGTGGGATTTTTCATCCAATGAACTTGTGGTGGGGAAATAAAGTGGGATGGAGACATGGCCTGGGGGGTGCCCTGAAGTGTGGGGGTGTCCTGGGGGTAAAGTGGCTGGAGTATGACCCTATGAGAAGTACGAAGGGAAGGGAAAAGATGAAGCTGGGGCCTCCACCTATGAGCAGGGCTCGTGTAAATGCAGTCCCTGCCTCTCTCTCATTTTAGAGCCTGGACTTTGAGGCATTTCCCTTGAAAGGAGGTGGTGGTATCAGGTCCCCAGAAGGGCAGGGGTCTGAGCCTGGGGCTCTCTTGATGATGGTCAAGGCAATGTCTGGTGGCGCGTAGGCCCAGGCCATCATCTGGCCCTCAGCTGGGCTGGGAGACAGAGTGGGCAGAAGAGGAGGGCCTGGTCTGAAAAAAAGATGATGGTCAGGACCATGTGGGCTCCAATGCTTAACTCCCAAACTCTGATCCTTACACTCACACACAGCTGCTGCAGACACGGGTAGGAGCCCCATTCCCCAGCCGTGGACGGGGCTGCCCAAGTCCTCCCACGGCTCCAGCTCGGAGCCCTGCTGTTGTTCGCTTCCCCCAGCCCTACAATGGGAATAATATTATTCCCTCCTCACAGGGTTTTGAGATGCTCAGTTACTATGGTGATGGGGCCATAAAAGTACCAAAGATAGCAAGAACAATAATAATATCAGACATGGTAGGAGCCAAATAATTGCATTTAGGGCACGCCTGCGACACAGAGGGGAGAGCCACCTCCACGCACTCCAGCTCTAAAGCCTTGAAGACAACGTGCTACGTCAAGGACGGGAGGGCGCTCACAACCTATTTAAACGGATGCTTTTTAGTTCCTTCTCTATCCACCCGAGGGCAAGGAGTAGCCAGATCAAGGCCACAACAGTGGTGAGTGATTCCACTTCTCCCTAGCAGAAGTGAGGGGAGCAGAGGGAAGGGTGACCACGGCCAATACCAAAATCCCACATTTTGCACCTGATGCTGGCGCACAAAGTGCCCACAGATGCCGCCCGGGTTGGTCGCTGGCACGCTGCGCTTTTGTCTCTGCCGAATGTAGCGTACAGCTTGTTATTTTTTTTAATTTATGGGGTTTTAATTGAAAAAGTGTTTAACATCTGTGGCAGCTGAATAGCACCTGCGTGCGACACGGTGGCTTTTCAGTGGTGATTGTCCCAGCGTTCCCACCTGGGCAATGCTGAGCTGGTGACATGCGGCCTCCTCTGAGCTGCTCAGACAGGAGCGATCCTTGGAGGGTACGTGATTAATAAGCAGCACAAAACAAGATGCTGCTAAGAAAAATATATAAGTGGCATCTCTTTCAACAAGGGGAGAGCTCGGTGAAAAGCAAGGGATGACTTTGCAATGCCTCTCCCTAAGAAGAGCCTGCTGGCGCTCATGCAGATGGGATCCTGGTGTTATTCCCGGTTGGAGCTCAAAGGAAGCTGAATGTAGCCTCTGCATTGGCCCTGGTTTGCAGCCCATGGGAGCACCCACTTTGCAGCCAACTGCCAGGTAGCTGCTACTGGGAATAAGTGCGTCTTTAAATCCCTTGCTGATGCCGCCACCCAAATCCTGACAATTCTGACAGCCTCATGTGCCAGGACAGCCCCTGCCCATAGCTACCTCCGTGCAGCATCTCCTGGGGCTTGTCGTGCAGGTCTGCCGTGCAGAAAGCACTGGCAGGCTCTCTATCCCGGCAGCCTTATCAGTCCCTCTTGCCTTCCTACGCGAGCCTGACAGAGCTGCTGGTGGCACAGGAACACGGAGCCGGCGCCGGCCGTGCCCGTCCGCGTGGCGGGGAGCGGGCAGGTGGAGCGGCTCCTGTCGGAGAGGTTTCCTACCACGTGCAGAGCAGGGACATGGTTGAGCCGCTGCTTAAAGAGCTCTTAACTCGGGGCTGCTCAGGTCGGCCTGAAATCCCTCTCCCCACTGTGACTCGGTGAATGAATAAAATCCCCTTCCCTGCTGTGCGCTGTGGTGCAAACAGGGCTGCCAGCGCTGCAAACAAGCAGCCTTCCCCATCCTGGACTTCGCCAGGCTGGCGGGTAGGGAGGAGGGATGCTAGAGCCCTTCTTAGTCCCCTTCTTTAGGGGAAAAAAGGAGCAGCAGATGGTGTGCAAGGGAGAAAATATTCCCAGCCCTTTCTCACAGCAGTTTTGCACGTTCCCTGTGCAACACGGGGCTTTCGAGTGGAACCCCCTTGCACATCCCTCCCGCAGGGCTGCTGGACCCGTCACTCTCAGCCATGCCACCATCAAAGCTGGCACAGGCATTCCGTCTATAAATCCCCCTCACCTTTTGCAGTACATTAAAAATCAGTGTAATTATGCAGCAAACATTAATTATGGTTGAAAATGGTACCAAAGGGGATTGATCTAGAGGAAGGGTAGGCTGCCCCCCAGCAGCCTAAAACTGAATCAGAGAATCTAAGGCCACAGGATCCATACAGACAGGCTGGTGCTGTCAGAAACACCCACTTTTGGTTCCCTTTACTGCCTTTTCACTGAAAACTGTAGTCCATGGCATAGCTCACAGAGTAGATGAATGTAAGGTGTGTGTAGCTGTATGGTTTTATATTAATGCGTTGCTTTGGTGGCCTAACTACATGCATGTGCATGTGCAGCTCTGGCCTAAGCCTGTCTGGTGGCTCTTGTCTGCAGGAACAGCCTCGGGATATGCTGCTAGCACCTTGTTACTGTCATATCTGCCCCTAAGTGCCTCCCTAGCACCACCAGACTCTGGCCAAGGCTTCAGGAAAGACACTACAGACACGAGCTGCCTCCAGCCAGGCACCTGCTGGAGGAACCTGAAATGTTCCTGTGGTTTCTGCACCCAAATCCTGCCCTAGAGGTTTTGACATTGCGACAGAAACATGCTGAATTTAGATCTTTCCTAAAGCAAGTTCCCAGGTAGGTTCTCTTGGCCAGATCCCGCCCAGATGTCGCTGTGAGCCACAGGTCATAGGAACAGCTCAGCCTGCCAGTTTGCTCACTGCAAAGCCACACTCATTTCCATCTTCTTCCCAATCTTAGACCCTCAACAGACTCTTTGGGCAGCTCCAGGAAGGACAGACTAGATCAGAAGTGCTGCTGAGAGCACCTCACCTCACCCAGAAACACAAGGGGACAGGCAGGTGCCTTGGTGGGGTGGGTTGGAGGACATTGGGCATCTCTTCATGCTGCATGGGGAGGGTTAGCCATGGAAATAGAGAGCTAAGAAGTGTCTCCATGAAACAGGAGACACTTCTCAGGAGAGGTGCTGCTTCACCCCCTTCTTAAAGCCCCCTGGCAGGTTCCCCATCCTCTCTTTGCAGCCTGCACCCGATCAACTAGCCTTGCAGCTGGGAAACTGTTTGTGAGTGTCTAACCTAACGTATCTTGACTGCAATTTAAGTCCATTACCACCTGTCTTACCCTCAACCAGCTGATCACCATCATCTTTATAACTACTTTTTCCATAGATGAATGTTACACATGCCCCTTTCAGTCTTCTCCATCCTGGAGCAAACAAACTCAGTGCAGTTTATCTTCCCAGGGCATGTTTTCCAAACTCTTTCAATTTGTCTGTCTCTCTCTTAAAATTGTGATGCCCAAGCCTGGATATATCTCTCCAACTGATGCCTCACCAGCACTGAATAGAGCCAAATAAATTACTTAGCTGTCTTCCATCTGAAAATCTATTAATACATCTCTTGGCAAGATGTACCTTTTCTTTCCCTTCCTAAAGCATCAGGTTTATTTTCTGCTGCTCAGTTTGAGGGCTACTCTGCTGCTCAGGGCCTCAGCCGCTATCCTGCTGGCTTACCCGTTCTTTCCCATTTTATATCCACAATTTTGAGTTTGCCTTCCTAAGCAAAGCACTTTTTGCACTTGACTTTATTGAATTTCAGTGTATTGATTTCAGGCCATTTCTCCAATTTATCAAGATCATTTTGCTCTGAGGAATCTTGCAGCAGCTTGTCTTGTATCTGCTCTGTTGACAAAGGGTCTTTAGTTCTCAAGGCTATCAATCCAGGACTTCACAGGAGTCCTTAAAATAGTCAGAGGGAACTACCTGGGAGGTGTTGAGACATTGGAGGATGGGGCTTTTGCTGAAATGGCCCTCCACTGTCATATCTGGGGACAACACAAGCTGGACTAAGCCAGAAAGTAGACTCCCCGCTGCTGTGCACAGACCAGTTTAGGAAGAGAACAGACCAGCTCTTTTTGGTTTTGATTACGGCTGCCTACGGGTTGGAGAGCTCCACTATTTAAAGCAGAGAAAGGGGCATGGGAAACTGTTGCTTCCCAGGGTTGTCCTGTGGTGCAGCAAGCTGCTCCTAACCCTTCTGCTTGGTCACTCTTAATAAACCTTTAAGCATCCAGGAGGCTTCAGAGGAGCATCGTGATGCTACACCAGCTCCCACCTCGCCTTCTTCCCTCTGCTTCTCTGTTGTCTTACCAACAGCATCTTCCTCTACCTCCTCTTCCTCCCCTCTAAGCGAGCTGAAGTTCTGGCAACATCTATCCAGGCGCAGGGAGGAATTTCCTAGAAAACTTTGCAAAAAGCACCTCCCGCGGAGCTGCCTCCTAATAACTCCGGGCTGGTCTGCGGGGGGCAGGCGAGACGGGCGAGCTGGAGCTGCACGCGCGGTGGGAGGTCGGGGAGGCGCAGGGAGGGGGATGCAAACAAATCTGGGGAGGGGGCAAAGCAGAGGCGGATGGAGGAGCCGGAACAGCCTGGGAGAGGGCAGTGAAAGGCGATTTCCTTGGGAAAGTGCTGACAAGCCTCCATCGGAGAAGAGGGGGGAAAAGCGCTCCTCCAGGTGTGCAGACCTTGGGGAAGGAGGAGGAGGGCATCTGGGGCAGAGCCCACACGAACTCACCCTGGCCTCGGTAAGCTAATGATGCAGAGACAGACACTGATAAGCTCTGCTCCGTGCACATTTTCAAATCTAAGTAGCTTATGAATAAGTAATAATCCCTTATTCCCAGTGCCATAATCTATATTTAATTAAGAAAATAACTAAATGGTGGGGGTTAGAGGGGCTGTGTGGGGAGACCGAGAGACACAGAGATCTTGTGGGCTACAAGTAGGGGAACAGCCAGCAGACACAGCACGGAGGTGGGAGCAGAGTGGGACCATGGGCTGACTGGGAACACGGTGCAAGACCTTGTCAGCCCTGCCCGGAGCCCGTGCCAGTGCTCTGCAGCACCCCTTGACAGCATTTTGGGACTGAGCACCCATCTGCATGAACTACCCGGTGTGGGTTTTACTGGCACAGAGCTAGTAGTAGAACAAAGACCAGAGTGTGACTTCTCTCCTGGTCTGCACGCTGAGAGCTCAAAATCAGCGCTCACCAACCTTTGCTTTGGACAAGAGAGGAAAAGACCAGACAACAGAGTAACCCTGGATGTCTCCAAGTGTCCTGCATTGTCCAGCCTTCTTCCAGCACCACCAAAACCACATCCCAGCGACAGCCCCAGACCTTTCCCACCCAGCAGCTTCCAAAGCACCTCTGCAGCCACGCTCAGTCTCCCCACAGCAGCAGGCTGAGATTGCTTTCATGCTGGAAGCTGTGTTAACTAGATTTTGCTTCTTGTCACGCTAGCAGGAGGTCTACAGATGACAGGTTTTTGCCTCTGCTTCCCTGAATTGTCAGGAGTGGAGCTCAGAGTACACCTTAAAGGCTTGGTTAAAGAAAACAAAAATCTCAATCCATATGCTATACATTATAAACAGGCCTTCTGTTTTTTAAATTGAAAAACAACAATAGTCACTGCTAAGAGCCTTCTGAACAACAGCAGCCTCATTGCCACTGGGACAGATTCATTTTTACCCGAAGAAATATAAGTATTTTTCAAGCCGCTCTTGAACACCTGAAGTTGCTGATATCCTGCTGCTTCAGTCCTAGGGAGCTGCGCGAGGCTGGGAGCTGCAGCTGGAGGCATGGGGAGCACCGAGGAGTGCTCAGCCCTCCAGCTGTGGGCAAGACAGACGGAGGTACCTTCAGGGAGTTCATCTATATATGTTTTTTATTACTCTGCCTCTAACTATTGGGTTATTGCAGAATAATAGGGCTTGGAGAACCAGTAGCTTAGCCTGGATGGAGCTGAGGGACAGAGATGGGGCAGGGGGTGTCACAGAGGCAACTTTGCCTTTCGATTCCTATCAAGTATAGGGGCAAACCACGGCTTCTGGAGAGGCTCTGGTGTGTGCAGACCCTGGGGTTCACAGAGGACCTGCCACTGTCCAGGGACAGGCAATGAGCTTGCTGAGTGGCCTGAAAGCAGAGGGATGGGTAATGCAGATTGCAGAGAAAGTCCCAAAAGGGAAGCCAAGAAGATGCTTTATGGAGCTAAGAGCAGTCACTAGAGGAGAAGTGAACCACAGCAACCTATTCCTCACTTCCTGACTGGAATAAATGAAAAGAGCAGGGGAAAAGGAGGCCACAGAAGTCTGCCCTGTGAAGAAGCATGGTTCTCATCAGGATGAAGAGCATCACCACCAAGCATCAGAGCCAGGAGGGAACACAGCAGCCTAGCACAGGAGCAGGAATAGCCATCACCTGGTAGGATGCTACCCCTGCAGCAGGACACGGTCCAAGTGACATGTCTGAGACTTAGTCCCTCCAGTACTCCAGGACTGACGTTCATCCCAGCGTCACCGAGAGGCTGAAGTCTGCCCATAGAGTGCTGAGCAAGCTGAATTCTCATATAACCCCGAAATGGAAAATTAAAAAGAAAGCAGCCTCGTGCCAAGGTCCTAAGATGTTGTTCTTCCTTTCTTCTCTTCCCAGGCCATAGTACGCTGAGCTCACTAGGAGCCAAGTGCTGGCTGCTTAGTCTAATCTGTCACATACTTTGGGAACAGCATGACACCGTGGAAGTCAGCAAAATGCTGTGGAAGGGGCCGCCAAGCCAGGCACATGAACAGGTGGGAGACTGGAGCCAGTGGAGCCAGCGTTATTTTACCCAGGTTTCAATCCCCGAATCAGAGGGCTGGACAGCGTTAGCGTTAGAGGGCTGGAAGCAGCGTCTGGATGACGGCAGGAGAAGCTGGCCCTTGCTGGATCCCGGCCTGGGCACTGTTTCAGGCACAGCTGCCAGCAAGCTCATGCAGTTGGCCTGCCTCGTGTTATGATCAGAATAAGCAACGTGGTACTGAGAGTGTCCCACAGCCCCGGCCACACGAGCGTTTGTCCCCACCACTGCAACAGAGCAGCTGTATCCTTGGAGAACAATCTACAAGGATCTTCTCTTTGCAGGAGTCTGACCTTAGCATTCCAGGGAGAAAGCATGGATTAGCAAAGTTGACTTAGCAAGTGATACTAGCTGTTCCATGATGGAAGTTGTCTTTCTCAGTGCAAGGTGCTTGTTCAAATGTTAGAGAGAGATAAGGAAGGTGAAGATTTGGAGGTGGAGGAGAAAGGAAAAGAACAAAAACAATTTAATAATGAATATATTAGGTAGACATGTCATGCTTCTTGCCCGCTGGCGTGGATTAATATCCATAAATCAAAGAGGAAGGGACTGTTTTTAATGCTAGAGATGGAGGCTGGTCCTCAGAAATTGCTAAGGGGGCATTAATAAGGAGAGACATCTGGGAACGGCTCCAGGTGCATTGGCTGCATGCACGGGAAATTCTGCAGAACTGTTGTCAGCTAAAATTTATTCCTATGCTGTGAATACACATGGACTGTGAGGACAAGAGCAGAGGGACCACAGGTCCCTGTGCCCAGGCCTTGGTCAAGCTCAGGAGTTCACGAGGAGGTGGAAGGCACCTTGGTGTTCTCAGCAAGAAGCTTTTCGTCTTCCTCCTCCCAGCCTAGGACTCGCACACCAGCAAAGCTGGCTCCATGGCTTGACTTTGCACAGCAAGAAGGTCTCTTCTGACTAAGTGTGGAGTCTCAGCCAGGGAAAGCCAGGAGGAAGGTGGGACACGCTATTACGCCTGTCGCGTTCACCTGCTGGGCACGCAGCCACCAGTGAGGCTGGAGTCATGCTGCTCCTGCACCGGGTGACTCGCTTCAGCCCTTGCTGCTCAGGGGCTCAGGTCTGCTGCTGCCTGAGGAGCTGTTCTGCAGGCAACGTCGTGGTGGGGGGGACACTCGACCAGCACCCCCAGGAGCTTGTTCAGCACCTGCTGGGTTCAGCCTGTGTGGGATGCCAGGGTCTCCTGGAGACACCGAAAGGGAACGCGCTCAGCCTGCCCTCTCGCTGGAGTCAAGTGTCTAGGACAAACCTTCGGCTCCATCACACCAGCATAAATCTAGTCAGTGCGCTAGCAGAAGAGCAGAGGCGAGCTCACAGAATCAGCATCCCATGAACAGCCATCCAGACCATCTAAGGAGACCAAATCCAGGCAGATGGTGCTCCCTGACCTGCCCCATGTGCCTGCCATCAGCTCCCAGCCACCCTGGCTGTCACCAGACTGCAGTAACCCTGGGGACAGGGAGCAGCACGTCTTCTTGCAGCGCAAATATGCGCCAGAGCAGCCCACAGTGACAGCCCAGTGGTACGAGAAGGCATCGTCCACATGTGAGAGAAGCGGCTCTGAAGTTAAAAGGAAGGGATTGAGGACACGGGCTCAGAGCATGGATGATGCTCTACAGCTTTTCTGGAGCATGGTGCCTGGTGAGTGTCGACCTGAAGGTGGCTGGCGACTATTTGTGCAAAAGGCACCCCGCTGAGTGGGTGCAAAACCCATCGCCTTAATCAGGGTCTGCCCTCCCGGCAGATGGTTCCCTTTCAGTGACACAAGACCTTTGTCAGGATTTCATAGGGACTTCAAACTCCGGTAAGATGACGCAGCTCAACCTTTCATATCCCTGGGCAGGCTTTGTGCAGTGGGGGCGGGTGTCAGCGAGAGGGTCAGTTCTGCTCTCAGTATTTTTGCTAAGGAGAGGATATGGAGTGCCAGGATTTCATTAATCGCATTTGAAAAACCCTTGAAATCTTCATTTTTTAAGAACATCTCCCTCGCCTTCTCCTCTCTCTCTCCTGCCCTCCTCCCATCACCAGCCCCATAATCTGTCACTCGCAGCCTCTCGCGTTCGCTTCCTCCCTTCCCTTCCCTGGGCCACCTCCTTCCATACTCACTGACCCACTTTAGCTGTCAGATTTACAGCTGAGCAGTTCACTAAAGAGAAGAGGATGGAGACACAGCATAAATTCACGGAGCCAGGGAGGAGTGAGTAGGAATAGTCTCCAAGAGAGAGACACCCACTCATGCTCCCATGTCCACGCACAGGCAGAGGCAAGAGACCTGCCAGGAAGCCAGGGATGCTACGAACAGCATCTATTAGCAGCACAAATGGATTTGAGGGGAAAAGGAGGCAAGGAAGGAAGGGAGAGATGGAGGAGGAGGGAGGGAAGAGCAAGGCAGAGAGAGGGGCTGGGGTGGGCGGCACATCCGAGCATCCGCAGACCTCTCTATCTCAGGGCTTATTGAAGTGAGCGGCAGCTCCTTTGCAGTTCACCTCTTATCCGTCATCCCAGGATCCCAGCAGAGAGATATGAAGCCAACCAAGAGACCCAGAAGGTTTCTCACAAGCAAACCCTGCGTGGCGACAGCAGCAAGATGCACCAAGGTTGATTTCACAGGCAGAGACAGGCGCAGCCCTCAGAGAGTGGGGAATTGCTGTCTGTCTGTGTCTCTTTCTGTTTGCCCTGTTTTTATTGTGTTTTGTTTAATTAAATCACACATGCACATGTGCACACAAAGCCCCAACTTGTGGTGTAAGTTCTTTAAGAAAATGTGCAGCAAATTAATGTTCTGGGAGAGGCAGCGTGGGGTGAAAACATGATACTGCGAATGAGAGGGAAGCAGGAGGGATTGCAGCAAGACGGAGGAGAGAGGAAAGGAGGAAAAACCTACCGAGAGGGACAAGAGTGGGCAGAGGAGGCACTGCTCCAGCTGAGCAACAGGAAACAGGAGGGCAAAAGGAGCAGGAAGAGGTAGATGAGGAGAGGAGGAAAGCCTGGGAGTAGGGAGGGAGTAGCCTGAATAATGTTGTTACTTCCAAGACTGTTGCAGGCAAATTCTACCCAAGCAAAAGGCAAGCTGCAGCCCCTGGGCAGAGTTTGGGTCCCAAGGCAGCCAGAGAACTGGGAAAGGGAGCTCCAGTGGGTGGGAGAGACAGAGAGCCTGCAAGAGCCTTAGCTCCTCTGGAGTTCTGCTTGCAACTTGAGTTCCCAAATATGAACAAAACACCCCTCTGGTCCCAGCATCCTGAATCTAGTCCAGCTTGCCCTCCATCACGACCTGCTTGCCCTCTCCCACCTGGCCACCTTGTCCACCCTCAGCCCCTGCCCAGCCAGCCCTGCTCTCCCTGTCTCTTGGTGGGGGGAGCCTGCTGCTTGGATCACTCGTGACTCCACGCAAGATGCTCATCCTCAGGAAGGTGCCAAGAAGGCAACCTCTGGCCTCACTCCCCACTTGAGAGGTGCCAGGCACCAACAGTGCCTCATCTCCCTTCACTGCTGGTTCCTGGGATTGGACACTCTCACGGAACTGGGCAGTGAGGAAGGCAAAGCCCATCAGCCCCTCCACGGGCTGAAATGCTCCCCAGAGTCGGTGCAAGGTGAAGGGACGTGAGCTCCCTGCCCAGGCTCGCCGTGACAGGCTGCACATGCACTTAGTCACATCCAGCCATGAAGCCACTCGGGTAACCAAGACATTTATTCAAAGGAGCAGCAGCATCGCGTGCACATCTGGCTGTGTGAAGAAGAACTTCAGAAGGGCTGACAGTCACGGAGCCCAGCAGTAACCTTTGGCTAATTAGCTGTCTTGATTTCCTTGCAGTTTGTTTTTACACTTCTCTGGCTCTGAAATGCATTTACTGGAGTGTCAGAAAGGTCTCAGTAAATAAAAAGATTCCTCGCGATAATGATATCCACCCCACTGGGCTTTTGGACTGAGAGCTATGGTTTGGTTTGGGACAAGCGGGCTGATGATGCTTTTCTGAGGTCTTTATCTCACATGGGATTTATAGACATGGTGCCTGTAACAGTGGCAAAGGCTCCGGGGGCAAAGTGGATATTTTCATGGAGCATTGTAGGCATAGAGCAGGCATTTAAAAGATCTTTCCATGGGGTCAAATCACAGATGACCAGGAAAGATGAAGGGGCAAAGGAGCCTGCAGAAAACAAAGGCATGAACCATCTCATGAAGGAGCGGTGGGGTCAGGCAAGAAGAAAAGCAGGTGACTAGAAAGCTGGGAGAGGGAGGATAGAGATGGGCATGAAAAGACAGAGCAGAGGCAGAAGCAGAGCAAGGAGAGATGAGACAGTGAAAACTCAGTCATCTGGAGAACCACGTCAGTGCTCGTGCACTGGGGTGGGTTATGGGCTGGAGACATGCTGGAGGACCTGGGGAAGCTCCAAAAATAAATGTGAATGAAGGAGTCAGCAGCATTGGCCTTAGAGGAGCAGGACACCCCAGGAAAGATGCTGAGGCTTTGGATAGTGAAGCTCCTGAGACCCGGGGCTGAAGGGATGCAGAGAGGAGAAGGTGGGAACCTGCTGCTACTCAATCAGGTGGGAAGGGTTAAGAACCTGGCACGAAGCCTGGCCCCGTTTGCACTAACATCTCTCCCCTACAACTCCAGCCACGCGGTGCAATTCCTGTAGCGTGAGTGACACCTGCATTAGCCCTGGGTCTCCATGAAGAATAACAGCCCAGTGCCCGTAATAACTTACTGCCATGGACAGAATCTGTAAGCAGGGGAACCGCTGACCCAAGAGCTGGGTCAGCTGATGGACATTCATGCTGGAGAAGGTTTGTGTGCAGTAACTCACGTGCATCTCTGCATTCATGAAAGCACCAGCTGGAGCTGTTATCCAGAGAGCAGAGGAAAGGAGAGTAGGGACTGTAGCTCTTGTTGGGTCTTAATAGAGCAGCGATCTGAGAGCCTCAAATCCTGCTAAGGCCGAGGACGCCTATGGCTATTGAACTGGGTCACTCTGCTCCCCACAGACCCAAGGAAGGACTGAAAACACCCACTAATCCTCCTCACTCCTTCCCCAGACGTGCACCACACCTGCCACATCTCACATAAAGAGCACGTGCTCATGACAATAAGTGTCTGCTTCATGCAACCCTATGTGCCCCTTGTCTGAGGGTGGGGGCTGCCACCAGACAGGACTGAGCTCCAAGAGCAGCTCTAACAAAGTCCACCCCTTGGCTGATGGAAGAGCTTCCAGCCCCGCCTGACACCCCTCTGTCCCAGGAGCTGTCGCGGGACTGTCTTGCACTCTAGATATGAAGTTACCTGGAGGTTTGCACCACAGCAGTGAGGACTACCCTAGAGCCAGAGCCTGCTTTCCTCCATGCAGCCCGTCCTGCAACCACAGCACATCCACCTGCCACTGCGTCCCAGCCCTCGCGGCCTCCTACAAACACCATCCTGATGGTGCACAGACAGCTGGACAGGCAGGGAAGTTGGAAGAACCTGAGCAGCACTATCGGAAAATGCAAAGGGCAAGAAAACAACTTCATTATCGCTGTGGTCTCTAGCACAAACCTCCCGTGATGGGGAACAGCTGCGGATGGGTGGCAGGTACCTGAGCACGGCAATCACGGCCATCCCTGTCCGTCTGCTGCTCTCTGCCTGCCTGTCTCCTGCAGCTCTTCAGCCCCAGCTCCTTGTCACATCACTGGGTGCCCATTAAAATCCAGCTGTTGTTTCCTTTGAACCGCGGAGAAACAAAGCCCTCAAATCCAACCTTTGGCTTCTTTCTTTGGAGGCAGACCAGCGTGGAGAGCAATTTCCGCAGAAAGCTTTGGGCTGTTTCAGCGTACGCTTAACTCCACCGGCAGAGGCTGGGGCTGCAGTTCAGAATCCCGGCTGCTTAACTCCAGACCTTTCATTTGAGGGGTCAGATGATGATGGACTGTCTCAGAGAAGTTAATGGGAAGATTACCTGGGCCTCAGCCACATGAAAGTAAAAGAAGTTCCCAGCTGCGTTCACTGATAAAGTTTCCAGTTTTCCATCCCAAGCAACCTTTCCTTCAAGGCAAGTTCTGTCAGTTTTCTGTTTTGTTTCAAATGCACTCATAGAATTAAAGCTGATGCTGACTGGGGTCCTGGATCTACAGCTCACAGATTGGTTTTGATCTTGAGTAAAACATCTCAGGTGACTGGTAATAAGACAAGAAGCTCAATTCTTGGTCTGACTATACAAGAGCTCAGATCTGGCCCCACCACACACACTTTTCCTGCTGCATTTTAGGTCAGTTCAGGATTTTCTGCAGGGCTGAGAGGACTTTCGCTGTGCAAGGACCATCCTTGCTGTGTTGAGTCTGCTCTGTGCAACAGGCAGGGCCCTCACTAGACCACCTAATAAATCTCTTTGCATCGCTCTCAAGCACTGCAAAAGGCGGTTGCAGCTCCTTGTACCAACAAGCTGCATCTTTAAAGGAGGAGAAGCACAGGTTTCAAAGCATCTTACTGACCGTAAGGCTGTGAGCAGAACAAGGCAGTAAGGCTTGCATAGAGATGTGCGTATACATTAATTTTAACCCTCCCCACACACACACCAGCCTCTGGCTATATCTGCAGAATCTCTCAACTGATGCCTCTGTCTGACTCATAGCTACGTAAAGCTCTTTGACAGACTCGGAGGATGAAAGACGTGGTAAAATCCCAAACACGAGTACTTCTTCAAAGGTGCAGTGATTATTGGAGCACAGATAAATAACAGCTTCTCCACAGCTTCAGGAACGGGGGCGGGATGAGCCAGGGCTGTTTAACCATGCCCCTGCAGCTTTCTTTCACCAGGGTGCGGGAATACATGGTCTGGATACACGAACATGCATACGGAGCATCCGCGTGTGCCCAAGGAGCGCCTGTGCCTGTCGGAGCAGAGCCAGCTGCCCCATGCGGATCCATTTTGGACGGCACTCACAGAGGAACCGGGGAGCGCAGCGACACGTGGGTGGGTGGACTTGAGTGGGATTTCTCCTGCGCCGCGAGCTCCGACGATTCTTCACACATGCCTGGCTGCGTAAGTCGCTCTTCATTTGGCTGGCACTCAAAAGGAAGTCCCATGGGATGCTTTGGGAGGATGTCGCATCCAAACGGTGGGAAACTGCCCCCGGGTATCTGCAGGGATGGGCTGTATCATATCTGAGCCTAAGGGGCTGTGACACGGAAAGCAAAGAGGGGTCCCTGCGACAGCATGAGCAGCCTGTCCTGCCGTTGCATGGCTCTTCTGCTGATAACTGTCCACCTCTCGTTACCGCCCTCCTCATTTTCTCCAGAAATTGGCCTGCTTTGAAGCCCCCCACTGCATCAGCTACCAAAGATACACGAATAATCATGGGAACAGCCTGATAGAGCATGAACAAGCCCACCTGGCACGTGAGGGGAATGGGCCATGACCACCAAAGCTGCAGTGGGTGCTGCCTCCCCTCCCTCTGGGCATCTTCTCCCCTTTGCCAGGCTGGAGAGGGCAGGTCCCTGTGCTGGAATAGGCCAACTGCCCCCACTGTGGATTACATTTTATAATGCAAAACCATTTCCACTGAGGATAGGGACACTGAAGCATAGCGAAAGAGGAGGAGAACATCTTATCTAGCTTTAATCCCTATCATCCCAAAGGATCCCACTGTCGTTCACTTACTTTCTATATGCACAGGTAATTAGCATTACCACAGAATGGTATTTGCAAGCTTAGGAAAGGGAGCCTCTTGTAATAGTGGGGGTAAGCAATTTGTTTCTGCGGTTTCTATTACAGCCAACTTTGATTACCCAGGGTAATGGGATAACAGGAATAAAGCAAAAACATGCCTAACATGAAACCTATGCAAATTAAGCTAGAAGAAATGATACTGAGAGTACTGGAGGAAAGAAAGGTCAGCAATACTGATTAAGGAGCATGGAGATCCCTGCGCTGGTGCTGCCCTAAGCTCATAAGCCCCTACATGCTGGCACCTGGATAAAGCAGTTATTTCTGCTCAGGCCGGGTGCCTCTGCCCTGGGAGGGCCTGCGGAGTCCAAACCCGGCTCAGCCGCTCACAGATAATCCTGGGCTGAGGATGATGCTGCAGATCTGCAGGGGCCTGGCGCTGTGCAGGGAGAGCAGACATGTCCCCTGCACAGGAATGCCAAGTCCCATTGCGTAAGGCTGATTTCAAAGCCTCCACGCGAGGGATTTGTCATTAAAATGAATAAAATTTGGGCACCCCACCCTCCTCCTTCCTACGGGAGCAGGAAGGAGCCCAATTTAAAGGTCAGCATCTTAATGGATTTCACTGTGTATGTGCCGAGATCACTCCTCTCCGAACAGAAACCTGGCACCCGCTAGCTGAGCCACAGCCGCTGCTCAAAGCAGCACAGCAGGAGCACCCATAGGTGAGGAGGCGAAATGTTATAGCTGTAGTATTAGTAGAGCTGTTATATCTGTTTCCAGACATAACATATCTGGAAACATACATGATCTATCTGCGTCCCATATGGCCAAAGTTGAGTAAAGGACCCGTCTAGCAGCACTTGAGCTTCATTGTCATCCCCCAGCTCAGCAAAGCCCGGATTCACTCTGCGCTGCCACAGGAGATTTTCAAAGCTCCCTGGGCATGAATGTGCTGGAGGCAGCTCTGAAAAATCTCTGATGGTGGGTGGATAAAAAGGGCAGAAGTGGAGATGAGACAGAAAGCAGAGAAGGAGGAATCTTAGAGGAAGACTAACCTTCTTAATAGGTTCTATTGATTTAACCCAAAGAGAGAACAGTAGGGGAAAATTTATGCCATTTAAATGCAAACCAGCAATAAAAATAATCATTAGAGTCATAATCTCAATCTGTTAGCATTTCATGTAGAAATGAGCTTAATGGGAAATATTTGCCATGTAAACTATTTTGCATTTAGTTAGTACAAATGTGCCTCTTAAACATAATGTAGTCATTAGTGCAGGCTTTCTTTAAGAAGCTGTTTGGTCCTAAACTCTTTCAAGCACTGGATGGCTTCAGATCCCCGATTGAGCCTTGGAGACTTGGAGAATCTGCTGGGCCAGCCCAGCCTCTGAAACGCAGCCCCTCTTGGGACACCACCTCGCAGCCGAGGCAGTGCTTTCGGGTGCCTGTATTCCTGTTTTTCTACTGGAAAGACACACAGAGCCTGAAGGTGGTTAGAAAACATCACTCTTGACTCAAACGGTGCAGTATTTTGTGTCTGACCAGGGAGTTGATCACATATGGGGGACTTTGAGGAACAGGGACTTGAGTGCACATTTGCAGCCCCTTAACCTCCCAGAGGAAGGAAGAAGAGCCTGCAAGCACTCCTAGCTTCAATTCTTCTTTTTAATAAAGGAAGAAAACCTGTAGTATTCCCTTTGCAGAGGAGACACAGGGTGCTGAGCGCTGCCTCCCCCAGGTGCAGGTGTCAGGCTGGGTCTCAGAAGCAGCTTTTCTGGAGAGCCCTTAGTCCCCAGGATCAGCCTGGCGGGACTCAGCACTGCCCACGTGCTCGCGGAGGTCACTGGCCTGGGCTCCCCGGGCCATTCCACCTACGTGTCACCACAAAGACAGACACCTTCTGCCTTGGAACACCTTAATAATCTCCTTGCGAGATTTTCACGGACCAACCTGTCTCAGCTGGGCCAACCTTTATCTCCTTTAGTGCCCGCATCACAAGGCTCTGTTCAACCCAGGGTTTTATTTGGTGCTGATCAACCCCTCTCCGTTGCAACCCCTGGGAGGACGGTCCCGCTGTCGTGGAGCTGCTTCACTCCTGCACCACTTGTGATGGTGACCACAGGAAAACCACCACAGGCTGGGCAACAAACCCAGCCTGGAAACCCTGCGTTGGAGACACCGATAGGCGCCTGTGGCAACCACGGTGCCAACACTGCCCAGGAGGCTGCCAGGGGCCTCCTGCTAATGATGGCCCTTTTGGTGTTAATGTCAGCACCAGAGGCACAGCAGGAGGGCGGGAAGGACTTTGATTTCCCAACATTTAGTCATTAGCCGGGGTGGGCTTGGTGGAGGAGACCACAGGTGGGGATCATGGAGGCCCTGCTGTCTCGGGGGGGAGTCACAGGTTAATCTCATCAGCCAAACATCTCAGCTCTGACATGATGGCCACGTGCTGGGAATGGGTCCATGGCACCCAAAATGCCTCCTGTCCATCACCCCGGAGGTTTCAAAGCATCTTCTCCCTGTTTGACTGCCCTTTGGGAAAGGTCTGCATCTATCTTGGTCCCTGCAAGGCACTGTCTGCAGTGGGGCTAGAAGTCTAGACCTGATGTTGGAGCAGAAACAACAAAAAAAAGCCATGTAATTTCAGGGCGAGTGTGCGGCTACCGCTACGCAGGCTAAGAAAAGAGTAATCAGAGCTCGGGGCTGTAAGCCGATTCCTTGCGAGGTGCAGGAAGGAATTAGCCCCGTCTCCTCTGCCGCCGTGCCACGCTCGCCTATGCAGCCCTGCATCACGGGAGGCTTCAGTGCTCCGTGCGACAGGAGGGTCCTGCTGCTCGCCAGAGGCGGGGTGACAAGGACACGAGGCAGGTAGCATGGAAAGTCCCGTGGGCAGGACCCTGGGAAGAAGTGAAAAATCCACCCTGATGCCCTCAACTGGGGCAGATACATCCTACATCCTTGAGCATCCTCATAGCGTTGAACTCCCTCCAAGCCTCGCACCGCTGGCCAGATCTGCTCCCCTTCATTCCCAGTTGGAATGTTTATTAGCAGCAGGGATTCCTCCACGTTGCCTCAGAAATGAATTACAGTCTCTAATAGCTCAGCCTTGCTGGAAGCTTTTCCTCCTATGTAAATACTATGTGTATAACAGTGGCCTAATTTCAAACTACAGAAAAACCTCAGATGCAGATAAGCATACTTTATGTCCACAGCCACGGATGGCTTAAATCATCTGAATTTAACACGGGGTTATATAGTCCGAAGATTTCATTGATATTTTAGGCTGGAAGGCACCATTATAACTCTGCAGTCTGACCTCCTGGCTAGTGAATTTTACCCAGTGATTTAAAGAAGCCTAACTGTAAAGTTCCCATCTTTCTGATATATAAAAATTAGCCTGGTTCATCAGCACAGGGACAGAGCAGCTGCTGTAGGGAGAATGATTACAAGTCACCCAAATACCAAAGACCAGTGTTGAAGGGCAGCAGGTCCTGCCTGACAATACTTCCACAATCAGGATTATTTTACTCTGGATATGCCTCAGTATGCCTGATTTGTAGAATGAAAGTAATGAAGAGTTCTGAGGTCATTATTCAAAATTAGTACCGTTATCCCTGATTTCACACACCGAAGTGCTGCTATTCAAAAGTCAACAATAATGACAGGAAAGCAAAACCCTAGTGACTGCCAGCAGGTAGACAGACAGGTGCGGGAGACAGTTTAAGAAGATAAGACCTCAAAAATTTCTCTATTTCTTGCTCAGCAGCCCAGGAGATGGAGGGAGGGAAAGGTGCAGCATGGCAGCCCCATGCACAGAACTCATCTCCCTGCTATCCAGCGCCAGCACCTCGTGGGTGGCCCAGGGAGTCGTGGAAAAGTGGGAAGTCCCTTCTCCCCGCCAGCCTATGACCAGCATCCACCCCACACGGCAGGTTACCATTCATCTGGGAGAGAGCAACGATTCCTTTTGCCAAGATGTTAATTTATCTAATGAGAAAGAAAATAATCAAGCAGACAGTCACCCAGGTGGCTCTGCACATTTCACAGCCCGCCTCCCGCCTTTTTTTTTTTTCCAGCCCATTTTATAACAGGGTTATAACCTGAGGACACGGTGATAACTCCTGCTATAATCTTTTCTTTACAAAAGTCACTTAGCAGATGGAGTCATTTAGAGGTGCTCACGTTCAAATGAGCGGCTTGCCCTGAAAGGGACAGAGCTGGGGCTGCTGGCAAGATTTTCGGGATCGTTAGCCTAGAAAATGCTTAGCAGGGGAAGCAATTGGCAGGCAGATTTCGCGGACATGGCATTGGTATCCTCTGCCAGCAAAATTACAAGGCTGAAATCCTGGAGCTAGATGGGGCCAAACTGTTCGCAGCAAACAATTTAATTGATGAATGGAGTGAATTGCCCAGGAGATGATTTTTATTCATCTGCTCATCGTGCAAAACCGTTTGGAGAAGGGCTCATGCAGTCGGGTATCAGCCAGCTATCTGCCTGCAGAGCCTCCTGCGTCAGACATGAGCTGGCCAGGACTCACCTCCCTGCACTCGTGCAGACCATCACCAAACTCGTACCGGCGTGTGCTCCCAGAGCAAGCACCCGAGAGCCGCGAGCACGGCTACCTCCAAGCTTGTCTTTTCCACCTAATCAAAGATATTACACTTCCTAGCAAATCCTAGTGGCTTCTGTAATGCTGCTGCTCCAGTGCAGGAGATTTCAGCACTGCCTGTTCGCAGCAGAGCCTACATAACATGAAGAATGGTGCCAAACTAAACAGCAACATCTAATTTTCAGTTCATGCAATAAACTGAGCAGCAATCTCAGAGGATTTCTCCTCTCTAGTCCTCTGACCTCCTCACACAATATTACACTCATGCGCTCCTTTCAGCTGGTCTAATAAAACGTATTACTTCTCCAGCGCTTCCATGAAAATGTATATTGAGATGAATGCTTGCAACCCTTGAAAATACCCTCTTGCTTATGAAAAGGCATCTGGGAAGTGAACACAAGGGACAAAACTACCATGGAAAGGAGCAATATTTGTGTTGCTGACTTGGCAGCCTTTAACCCAGTCTTGCAGTCTTGTGGGAGAGAAGAAGGAGGACCCAAGGTGGGGAGCAGAGACCATTTGTTGCAATTACTGTTTGCAGCGTCCGGAGACTAATCCTAAATTATTCATCTCAAAACATCCTTCTGCTGCTCCGTGGCAGGCATGAGGCTTTCTCTGGAACTCATTTTATGTTATTGGTAACTCAGCACTAACTGGTATAACAGTTGTGAAAACCCTGAAGGAGTCTTCAGTGTAAGCATCTTCAGGACACGGGGCTGACCAGCTCAGTAGCAGGATTCCTCATGTCCCAAGCCTGCCGTTTCGGCGTTCATATTTGTAACTCATTGGCTTTGGATCCATCAGCACATGTGCTGCTGCCTGTCTGCACTGTTGAAAATTTGGAAGAATCTCAGCACCTGAGCTCTACTTACCTTCAGCAATGCTTTTAACCAATCCTAATCAGTTAAAAAAGTCTCTTCTTAAAGCAGATCCTAGGAGCTCTGGACTTGTGTCTCCTTTTAAAAGCATTAGCCCTGGGCAAGGCTGTTCATCTTTCCTTCCCACCCTTCAGTGGCCCCTCTGGCTCTCAGAAGTGTCCACGAACCTCTCACACTACCTCTGGTTCATCCCTTCCACCCCAAGATCCACGCAGCCTGCAAGCCCCTGTCACTGCACACCTTTCACCTACACTGTATTTACTCAAAAAAAAAAAAAAAGAAAGAAAGAAAGGGAAAAAAGGGAAAAAAGGACAAATAAGGCAGAAAAAAAAGGTGAAAGCAAGATAATAGCTGTGGGGAAAGGCCACTGCCTTAGACTAGACAATGCTGGAAACGGAGGCTCAGAGAAGTTTTTCTCCTGAAATTATTCTCTTCAATTTCAACAGCACACGGAAGGGAAGTTTAAGCACACTTTTTAAACATCTTTTGTACTCAAATTCCAAATTTACCTGTCTACCCGAGCAATAACAGAAGTAATCTTTTTATATCCAGCTGAGCATTTTGCTATAGAAATTTGTTTCCATTAAACCATTCCCTTTTGTCCTCCTAAAAAGCATATTTTAAATAATAACAGTACAAAAAAAAATAACACACTACCCAAAAAACCTAACCCTGTCGACTGTGCACTTTTATGCAAAAGTTATCTCTCTTTCTCTCTCTCGATGGATTGATGAAAACCCTTTTTATAGCGTCAAGGTAGAGATGAGAGAGAAGGGGAATATTTCTCAGAGCCCAGCATAGCTAGTCATTTCAGCAGGAAACACATGGCAAACTCTGATCTTAGAAAACTAAATTACAGCACCAGTATGAACTTGATGTTCTCTTTTTGCTTTGTAAAACACAATTTTGAAGGAGTTGGGATGGAAGTATACATCCCACTCATCCTTGGGGGAAAAAAATCCATATTCCTTGAAGTGTAACAGGAGGATATGAATTCTATCTAAAACAAAACAAAACAAAACCCACCAAACAAACAAACAAAAAAGAAGATACCCCATCCTTGCTCTCTCCAAACGTCGCCATGCAGAAGCCAAGGTTCATTCCTCGCTCCCACCCTGCAGAGGTGGATGGCCTTGGGAATTCAAGATGTTTAACCGTCTCCTATGCTGCCTTTTGCCATCTGTCCAATCTTTGCTCGTCATAGCCTCTGGGCCCCTTATGGTAAGGAACAATTCACTTACTGAATTTAGATCTAGTCCCACAGTTGATTTTTCCCCTGCACATATGAGAGTGACAAGCCCTCCTCAAGCACTTTATGACCAGGCATCACCTGCTGAGCACACTGAGACCCAGATCACTCTAACAGTGGATTAGACTTGAGCAGGCACGGTGTAGAAGTGTTTATGGTGGGATTTGAAGGTCTTTTCCAACTGTAATGATTCTATGATTTTTGGAAGCACTCTACCAAATAACTCTCAGGATTCTCAGTCAAGCTGGGAAGTCTTGGTAACCCTGATCATCCCTAAGACAACTGGCCAAATTCCATGGAAAAGACAATTTCACCTCCTGTAGCAGCTCCTCCATTTAGAGTTTCGCTGGGAAGGTCCACGCTTAACCCATGCTGAGAGCAGAGGCCCTCCAGAAATCACCCCAGGAACAGTAACGTGAGAAACATAACCCTGAATCGCTGTCTACATCTGCACCAGCCTTCCCTCTTGGAAATGAATGCTGCACTCTGGGTCTGGGGAAGATATCCACATGCTTGAACACTCCATTAATACAGTCATCATCCACACTGTCCTATGTCCATGTTTCCCACCAACTAGTGCACAGCAGCCTACCTCTCCCGCTCCACAGACACAAGCAGAGACGTTACCTTCGTGCCTGCGTGTTGCTGCTGGTTCCTAAAGTCATCAGCGTTGCTTAGTTGTCTGCAGGGGCTGGGAGGCACGCTGGGCGCAGCATCGAGGATCCTGGAAGGTGGGTCACCAAGCCCAGTATTTGAACTGCAAGGGAAAAAAAAAAGAAGAAAATGTAAGAGGTATTTTCATATAAAAGAGCTTTAATTATTACAATGGCTCAATTGTCCCAGGGACGGTCAGGTAGTGGATCAGGCTCAGAAAGGTATGGACCAAATGTGAAAGGGAAGAGGAACGAGGGATGGACCAGCATCAATGAGATTGGCTGCTCAACATTTTAACTCAAAAGAGAAAGAAACACATCTATTAGTGGAGGTATGAGATGTTAGAAGTGGACCTGGGACTAAAGGAAGAAAAATGGGGTGAAAGCTGGATGGGAACTGAAGAAAACTATGAGGAAGATGGATAGTTCTGAACATGCACAAGGCAGATGGTACAAAACAAACATCAACAGAGAGCTCATGAGAAGGAAGGAGCCACAACCACCATCAACCAGCATGGACAGAGTTTAATAAGCTTAATCATCCATTTACATGACGTTGGCCTTGTAAATGCAATTTTAAATCTTTATTGAGATTATATTGTCTTCTGTCCCTACTCCTCACCTCCAACCCCCTTTCTGCTCATTTTCTGCTAGTTTTGCTCATCTGGCCAGGACTCTCTATCCTCACCGCTGTTGTTGAGTTCTTGCTCACCTGTGATGCTAGACAACCTTTAGAGGGGGAGTAGGCAATAATAACTGTAATAGCATCATGATCGTGATATTCAATGTCTTGTTTTATTATCAGCAACATAATAACAATATCAGGGACGACTATTTTATTATTCCTCCTGCTCTTATTATTCAGACGTGACCTAAGAAATATTTCAGAAAGACAACACAAATCCGGCGCAAGATCCAGCAGAACAGGGAAGTTAATTAAACGTCAGAGTGATGGACAGAGCTGGGATAAGCCTAGAACAGTATCAGAGAGCTGGACAACCTTGACAAATGTGGGGAGATGGATGGATCTGGGACAAGTCCCAGACCTCTCCCCCAGCAAGGCAAAACTGTCCTACCTACACACATCCTTAAATACAACATTGCTCCCCAATCTGTCACTGTTTCATTGATTTATGCAGGTGAAGAAATTTTCCAGAGAGAGCTGCCTTCCAAACCATGCTACCAATCAAAGTCTGATGTGGTGACACTTTATTACCTCCAAATGATGCAAAGAAAATAAAGAGCCCTGTTGAAAACAGCAGTCACTTAAATGTAATTTTTAACCAGTGCATGTCTGAACTGATGGCAGGC
The DNA here is from genome assembly GCA_032275445.1 of Crypturellus soui. Classification (NCBI taxonomy): domain Eukaryota; kingdom Metazoa; phylum Chordata; class Aves; order Tinamiformes; family Tinamidae; genus Crypturellus; species Crypturellus soui. The sequence continues at coordinate 2,034,578 of JAUBNY010000219.1, read as the reverse complement.
AGGATTTTTGTAAAAGATTTCTCCATCTTTTTTTTTTTTTTTTTTTTCCAGACTAGACTTTTGCAAGTAAGGCAGGTGGAGGACAGTGAATGGGGAGAGAGAACATTAGCCAGAGGGTGTTGCAAAACTCCAAGAATAAATATTACAGAGAAAAAAAGCAATCCTGTGACATATACGAGGCTGTCTGTAAGTCATCAGGAGACTGGAAAACATAATAGACTAATCAATCAGGTAGACAAGGGTGGGAAGTGTCACAAGGAGGCAATAGGTAGCTGGAGGTCAGTTATGAAATAATGTCTAAATCTGAGAGAGAAGGACAGTGGCACAAGAACAATGACAGGTATTTGAGCACAGGTTGGAGCAGTGATACCCAGGAGAGTGAAGATCACATGAGAATATTGTGGGGATGAGAAGGACAAATAACCTGGTATTTGTGAGATGGGCGCGTATCCTGCAAAATGAAAGGCTGAGCAGGCGAGACTTTAAAGTCTAGATTCATTTCAGAAAATGGTGATGAAAGATAGATACTGTGCTTCTCTTTTGGTTGTTTCTCTGGATTTCCAGACCAAGTTTGTCAGGTTAAGAGGAAAAAGTGGTGCCTTTCCTAAGCACAAGGCCTGCAATTACCACTACAGATTTGAAAGCTAAACTGAATCCTTTTCTAGCTTGTGCTTTCTCATCCGTGATCATGGCATGAGTAATTTCTAATCCAGTTAGCTGAGAGGTAGGGAAGTTGCACAGTGCTATGCATGAGAAGATGGGGATTCTGTGTGTGAATTTAATTATTTCTTCTGCTGAGAATGTGGGAATTGAGGAGGAAAAACCTCACTTTGCTAGCTATTTGAACATCTGAACTGCACAGTGGCAATAGGATTTCATATAATATCATTTACATCTGTTGCTTAACTAAGCAGGTAGATTCCCATTACGCCTAGGGAAAAGCTTGACTTATCATGGAGTCATTCTTACTAGCACTTTCCTGACCTTTACTGCACGTTACAAAGGCATCACACAATCCTCTAACAACAATTAGACCCAAGCAATTAGAGCTGAGTGAACAATTCATAATGAATAATCTGTTTGGCAAACTTCACCTCATTTTATGCTCATGAAACGTTCACACACAGCTTGCAAAGTTCTCACATTTATTTGTTAATGGAAATAATTTGCCATTTTTCCCCTGAGCAAATATCACCGTAACAGTTCATTGAAAATAATCTATATTCCAGATGTAGGCTGTGCTTATGAGCTGCACAAGTCACATGGCAAGGTCTCAGTTCCCTCCCTGGATGAGTCAGCTGGGACCAGATTGACCAGGTCTGGTAAATCTTTTGCTTGAAATTCCTTTTTGCCGAGTTGGTCGGCATTACAAAACTCTATCTGGACTGCATATCAGTCATGCCTATGGGATAACATAGGGAAAGAGCCAGCATGACTGGATTGAACAGCTGAATTTGTCCAGTGGAGGTAACCATGCACCCTGTGCCTGACAGGGACACTGAAATAGCAGATGAGGGCAGGCAATTTATCTGAGAATTTGGTGCTGGGGTGCTGATATTGCTCCCTCTTTGTCTCCCATGGCTGGACATGCAATCCCAGGTAATCCCACGCTTTAGGGTGCCTTAGGAGCTCAACAGAATCATGTTTTGAGTCACTCCCTACCAGGAGGCAAGATCAGGCCATGAGGTAAAATTCATCCTGCCTTTTCGTGGCTAGCTGATGGAGAGTCATGTATCTCCAGCCACATCACCATCTTGAGGTGGGCACCAAACACCCATAGGCCATAACTGGAAAAAAACGGTTGACTCCCTTAAAACAGGTGCTTAACCCCCAGAGAACATCTTCAAAATCTCATCCTGGGTCCACTGCTGCCAGGGGTCAGGGCGGATCCTCCGGAGAGGGGCAACGCTCGAGCGGAGGAGGCAGCGTGCGGCTCGCGGCAGGCCGCGCTGAGGGCGAGCGGGCAGACCTTGCGGGCTGCTAATGAAGCCTGGAACAATGTGTTCTCTAAAGGACTGAGACACGCAGAGAGATAAGAGAGCATGGGGCAATAAATCAGGCTTTCAAAGCAGAGCATATTAGGAGATCAATGGGACAGATATTAGACTGAAGGAGCACAGAAGACAGGAGCAATTCTGTTCCTTTGCCTTCACCCTCGCTGTTGCTAAGGAATTTTTTTCATTTAATAACATCCTCATTGTTTTTAAATGAGCAGCAAAACCAATGAATTCCACATGGCATTAGCGATGCATTTGTGAAAGGGAAAGCTACCGGCTCCTAGCAGGATTTGATAAAATCCTCTCCAAGCTCCAAGTGATTTACAGCTCGGGAAAACAAACACAGACTGATACAAATGCAGAGAGAGGCGAGGACGACACCAACATCCAGGTACACTCAATTACCAATTCATCAGCCCAAGTGAACTTGAAGGGCTTTTCAAACTCTACATGGCTCTAAATTACAGGAAATCTTTGGATGGATAACATTCTGCTGTCATTGGGAAAAGCAGACTGATCTGTTGATCTTGTGAGCTCCTACCTTACGTGGGCAAAGGACCAGAGGACCGGGTGGCAGGCGAGAGCTTGCTCTGCTCACACGAGGAAGGACGGGATTCCAGACTGCCTTTTGCACTCCCCTGGAAAGCTCTTTGCATAGACACGTCCCTTCCTACTCACTCTGCCCCAGTCTCCCAAAGACCTTGCGCTCCTGTTTCTGTTACAAATTGTGCTTTTGTCTGCCCTGAAGGTATTTATGGCAGAGCTGTGAACATAACCAAGTTTTGGGATCAATGTCTGAGCTAAAAAAAAAAAAAAAAAAAAAAAAGAGTGGAGAAAAAAAAAAATCACTTCACAGTGACCCAAAATTAGAATCACCCAAGCTCTCTTCAGCAAAATATACTTATACATGCATATGGTCAACCCAGCTGTTCAAATCAACCTGAAGCTACTTCATGAGAAGTGTCACCTCCCCTACACTCCCAGCTAGAAACACATTTTTTTCTAGAGAAGAAATGACTTGCAGCTGCCCAGCTCCAGGCCCGAGCTGCATTGACACTAATATTGTGTTTAATACCTTCCCACATTGCATTAAATCCCCTCAGCACCTTCAGCAGCGGGGTTAAAACACCATCGTAATAAAAGATTGGCAGCAGCTGGGGGTAGCAACAGCTTCACAGGAACAGAGGGAATCCAGCAAGTAGGAGGCTGTGGGAAACTCTTTAATTGTTCATGTGGAAGCTGTTTGCATTTCAGTGTCTAATGAATATCTTGGGGAAATGACATCTTTGCTAAAGAGGGAGCAACCTGCTCCTCAGCCTCCATACATGCTCACAGCATCCATGGGAAGGGGAATTGTCTAAGACCGCGTGTGCCACGGTAGCGACTCCAGGATACGCTCTGCTGCTTTCTGTCAAATACCCCAGAACACCCTCTCCAAAATTTCCCCAGAGAAGTAGTCTCTGCATTTCTTGCCATGCAGAAGAGCTGCATTTCAAACATAAAGCCCTCAAAAAAGCACTTAGCAAGAGCCTTGGTTCCTCTGTGAGATCTTGTCATTCATCTCCCTCTTTTTGCCAGCAGGAGCAAGGGCAGGACCAGGGGGCAGAGCTCGGTGCCAAAAGATTTTTGGTCCATCAGCAAGAGGAGATGTTTCAGCAGCTGATCTCCTCTCAGTGTATAACAGACTACACAACCCCTGAAGGACCAAGCTGCCAACACCAGCTCTTCGCCTTGTGGAAGGTGCATCAAGCTCTTCCCACTGGATATCAGTCCTTTTCCCACCTCTTCCCTTAGGTATCCTCCACAGACAACTGCAACTGCTCACACACCAGCAGCCTCCTGCTCGCACACTCAGCTCCGAGGTTGCCTCTGAACTATTTAAATGCACAGCAGGCTTTTTAATTATTCACATCGAGCGCGTCCTGCTTGTCAACAGCCATTTGAAACTGTAGTAGCCGGCATGGGGCTGGGAAGAGCCCTGCCGGGCAGCTCTGCGGAGCCCAGCTCCAGGGCAGTTTGTTTCTGCAGAGCAGCCGTGACCACACGTTGCCACAGAGGGGCACGCGAATGAGTAGCCTAGTAGATCCCAGCGGATCCACCTCACCGGCACTGACACCTACGTGACTACCCAAGCCAGCGCGTGACCTCCACCCTGGCCATCGCTGAGGCTGCCATTTAGGGCACCTCCTCTTGCAGTTCATTCCTGCAATATCTGCCTGATGTTTCGCTATTGCGGAGAGCTTCCATACTCCATGCCATTAGATGAGCTCTTATAATATTTTAGGGGCACTGGAATTACCAAGATGCAAGGAAATAGATTGGTACTTGTAGAGTGCAGCTGGGCAGCTTCCCATGAAGACAACAGCAGAGGTGGCCTCTTTCCTTGCTGTCTTGAGCTGCTCCCATGGCTGTGTACAAGCTGCTTTGTAAATGAAGCCTTTTTCTCCCTGCAGTAGAGATTGACCTGCCTCCTACTTCTTCAAAAATATTCACTGCCGTAGCACCCTCTCCGTGCTCGGTTGATCCACAAAACTAAAGGTTTTCCTCCCCAGGACCTGGCACCAGGGCTGAGCTAGACTAGGGGAAGAAGCTATTCATCTTTGGAAAGAAGAAAGAGCTGCAAAAAGAAGGACAATGTCTCACCAAAACATCTGGAAGAAAGATAGATTACATTAAACAGAGCCATACTTGTGTCAACCTGCCCAAGGCCATTCCTCAGCTCCAGAGCACTGCTGGAAGTCAGGGCTCAGCATGTCCTGCATAGCTGAAGGATTGGTGGTCTGGGGTCTTTCACTTTCACCTAATTAAGGCTCAATTAAATGAGATCTTTCACTTTCAAACTGCTGCACCTGGTTTGACTTCCTCTCTGAGGCTCCTCCTTTCCCCTGGAGGTTGCCCTTGGCTAATTTTCCTACTTTTCACACTTATTAAATGGCTCTTCTAACCTGCCAGCGCTCAGCACTTTTTCCCAGTGTCATTTCAGAGGATTTCTGGGAGCTCCAAAAATACTGAGGTCCTGAATTACTTCCTCTATGTGAGCAGGAGCCTCATCATGGGGATCTTTGAGTTTTAGGGCCCTTTTCCAGCCCTCTCCAACATCCCATGGTCAAAGCCTGCGGGCAGGGAGAGCCCCACTAAGGATTATCATGTGGTTGCAGAGTTGAGATCTTCAAACCCACTGCGCTGTTAGAGGCCACCCCTCCTCTTTTTAAACCTACATGTTTTTTTTAATGCTAATTTCCACTACATGCTCCATTCGCAGCTCTAATAATGAACAACTGCTTTCTTCCTTTCCTTCTGATTTCATATTCATGAGTCAGGGTTTCCTGGCACTAAGCATAAATGCTAAACGGAAATCGCTGCACAGTGACATGCCTGTGTAGCTTCACTGTCCATTTATTTGCCTTTTCAAAGAGCTGCTGTGTTAAGCAAACATCTCTGCCTGGATCCTATCTGGAGGAGTTTGTCTGGTACGGCATGGTGCCTGCCGCGGTGGGGGAAGCGGCCGAGTGTGTGATGGTGTCTCTTAGCTCTGTTCTTGCTTCAGGGTATTTCTTGTACAATAGTTTGAGCTCAGTGAATACCTCAACCTTTTCTCGACTATTTGCTCGAGTTTTGGCAGGCTCCGCTCAGAGCTGACACAGCGAGGGCTGAAGCAGGGAACTCCCAGAGTCAAACACATCAAATGCTCCAGCTCAAACTCCTCCGAGGGCTGCAGCAGGCAGCAGCGGGCAGATGTCTTGGCAAGGGAGGCAGAGAAACACCTGTAACATTGCTGGGCAAATTATCTTTTCTGGCAACTAGAAAATTTACTCATGCAAAAATATCCATTTGAGGACTCATTCAAACTTACAGCCTCCCTCAAAAATGCAGGGGTAAAAGGAATATTGAGAAAGGTTTTGTTTTGCATCAAGCATAGTAGTCAAAACATTTCAATATTTTCCCAGGAGATTATGTTTCCATTTTCATTTTATATATGTTAAAAACAGGCAAGGAAAATACTAATCTGAAAGTATAAACCGAATATTTCAAGGTTACCCAAGGATATTCTTCTCTGCAGGGCTGATGAGCAGTAGTTACTCCACTTTGTAACTCCCCTTGGATGGAAGCTTTGGAGACAGAAACTCATGTTCTGAGGCTACCCCTCCAGCAGACCAACATGCACCACATCCATCCACCTCATCTCATGAAGCACGTTGTAACCGTTGAATTTGTCTTCATCTATGCACTCTACAACCAAAGGTGAGCGGGTATCTGCACCTGGGGAGCAAGGCCTGCAGTTTGGAGCTGGGGTTGTGCTTTGCTTGCCTGTCATCACAGTCTTCAGTAAAACACCAGCCGAATATTTGCTCTAGGACACCGCGCTGGAAAGAACTGATCTCCCCTGGGAGCAAATTTTCCCCTAAGAAGAGCTCCAAGACTGATGCTCTGGGCTGCTCTGCTACTTCTGCTCCTCCTCCAGGTCCAGGGGATGCACTATGATTCCTTACGCTCTTGATACTCTACTGTGTTCTCACGTTCCTTTTGGGCTCATCCTTGGCCTTTCTTTGTGCTGCCTCTACATCTTAACGCTTAAAATGCTTTAGCAAATGAGCTCACAGGGAGACAAATGCAAGGAAATATGATGCTGAAAATGAGGATAAGAAAACAATCTCAGACCATGAGAAATGAGCTCACGGAGGTGAACATTTGCAACAAACCAGATGAAGAGCTGCATTCTTGCTCATGGAGAACATCCTGAGTGACACATTCAATCAAGTAACCAATGGAGATTGAATTTGAAATATTATCTACATGAAACAGACTCTTATGAGAAGATCATAAAGCAATATTTATTAGTGGCAATGATTCAGTATGCAATAGAAAGAAATATTCCTCCAACTTTCATCAGCTTCTCATAGACAATTCCCAGGTGGGACTGAAGGTAAAAATTATTTCATTAAAAAGCTATTCAGTGATGGTAAAACTGTCACACGACTTCCTGAGAAAGAAGCCTGGTTGTCAGAAGTGACTTGGGCTTGAAAGCTGCAGGGAAATCCAAGTCACATTTGAATAGGGATTTCAAATTCTGCCTTCAGAGACTCAGAAGCAGAGCTAGATCTCAAACAGCTGAAGATGTCTTGCAGTTGGATGTCTAGATTAAAGTAATTGTCTAAACTTCTTTTATCACCAGTGAACAGAGATGTACACCATCCCCCAGAGAGTGATTCATTCTTCCTTAGACATCTATTTTAGGGTGGGATAAATTGCATTCTGGAGGTGTTGAACTTTCTCCACCAGCTACAGAGGAGTCTAGATGATGAACCTAGGCTAAACACTTAACCTTTATATTGCGAAAATTAGGCAATCTGATTCTGGTGAAAGTCTGTGAGACTGTGGCACCACAATGTCATAGCAACTGGTGAGTCGGGAGCACTTGGCCAACGCCTACAGCTGACACAGGAGAAGCAGAACTTTCCTGCAGACTACTCCTCCCACAGGCACTCTGTAGGAGAACCAGACGTTGCAATTTCAAAGATCAACATGAGAAAATGACAAAGAAATAGTGGAATAAATAGAAGGAGAGCTTAGCAGAGCAAGGGCAGGCTGCCATCCACAAATAGGTTTCTAAAGGAAGGGTTTGCAACAGGTTCTGAAGGGGCAGTTAAATTACAAAGAGATGTCAGCACCTTCTCTAAAACCAACAAACATCCGAGAACAGTGGGAATAAAACTCATGGAGCTAAAGACAGAGGTGGAGGTTTTTTATGTCCCACAGTAAAAGGCTTTAATTCACAAGAAGAAAGATTTGTGCTCCTTGCAGGGCTGTACCACTGCCAGCGAGATCCAGAACGCAAGTGATGACTATGAGGCAATGGGTAAAACCCAAGGGGTCCCTTGGGAGCCAGGGATTGCCTTCAAGACTCCCAGTTCTATATGCCAGCTGGTTTACCCGCATAAAAAAAATAGTGCTTTTTCCCCGACTCATCTGGAAAATCATAAATGGATCGTACTTTTTGAAGAGTATGTTCCCAGTGCCCAAAATATTATAAATAGTATTATATTTCAAGCAGTAAAATATTTATGTAATTAAATACATTGTATATACATACAATATATATGTAAATATTTATATATACTATCTACATCATATGTACATATATACTATATTTATTTGTGCATATTTATTCACACATTCATACACATTGCATAGATGTGTATATATGCATACATATGTATGCAAAATATGTGACTATATATATAAATATGCACACTCACATATACTATGCTTCTAACAACGTGTGCACACACACACTTCTTCAAGGCTGGTGATATAAATTATATTCCTGGAAGTGAACAGCTTTCCTTAACAGAATGATGCTGCAGTCTATGAGATATGGCACTAATGACTCTTTCTCTTTTTCTGTCTGATAAAGCCATTGAGTGACCTGGGACACATTTCTCCAGCTGAGCCTCAATTTTTCTTACATTTAAAAACAGACCAGCGTTACTGTAAAATGTCGGAGATCTCCTAGGGAAAGACACCACATGAAAGATATTTTTTAATTTTAAATTCTGAAAAGCAGAAGCCAAATGCTAGTTCTTAAATACAGCTGGTGAGTACATAAGAAAAATTGACTTTTGCAGAAGACTACCCATTTAACTGGAAAATCAATAATCATCCTCCATACCAGCGTTCAAATATTTGATAGGAAAGATTCAAATAAAGGTACTTTTGAGTTCAGCTTGTTCACTGAAAAGCAGGGGAAACGCAACATTAAACTCAGTTTTAAATACTGTATTGATAGAGAACACAAATGTCAGTATGACCATCTTAGAGACGATATTTTAGAATATGTAAAATTAAGTGACTCAGGATTACTCATGATGATATCCCACAAGAAGCAGCAAAGGTTCTTATTTCAGGAAAATTCTGGAAATTACTAACAATATAAAGAAAATGTAGTTATAAAAACTGCTTCCCTTGGTAAAGAAATACAAAGACTTCAGGCTCTATGGATGATCATTGTAAACCAAAACCAAGATAGAATACTAATAAGAATAACAGAGATCTCAATATATAACCAAGGGAAAAGGCAAAATCACAAATAAGATTGGCCAAAAGAGATTTCCATGAAAGGGACAGCAAGATAAAAGACTTTGACTTGTCTTCTTACAAGGGAGTTCATATGGAGAAATATATGTATTAAAATATGGAAATGTTTCAGAACAAACACAAAATTATTTAAATAAGAAGATACAATTCAGGCAGGAAAAAGACAAAAAAAGAAAAAGAACGAAAAAACCCACATCATGGAATTGAGCAGTACCAATGCTCAAAGAGCTGTAAGACGCTTAATTCTTGGTGAAGACTGTGTCCAGCTGGCTCTACAGCTAAGAGTTCCTGGTCAGACATTAAAACTATCCCACCAGAAAGCTGCATTCTAGCAAAACTGGTATTTTTTCCTGACATATATTAGTTCTGGCAAAATCTCATTTTAAAAGAATTAGAAGTACTTTGATAAGTCAAACATTTCATTTCAAGACTTTCGTTTCTATTTTTATCCAATAATAGAATTTTCATACATGCATACCTAAATGACATTTAAATTAACCTGAAATATACTTTAAAATTAACTTAATGTCATTCTGTTCAGAATGCAAACAAATGTCAAAATCTTGTAATTTCCTGCAAATTACAAATTTTTACATCAACCTACTGCTTGTTCTCTAGGCTTTCAAGGTGTTCATTCTAGAATTTGTATAAAAACACAAGAAAAAGGCAGGTTCATTTGGATATGTTACTGTTATTCTCATATGAAACAACTGGACATTTTGACCCTAGAATCAATCTAAAATGTAAACGTTTAGCTGTAGTCTATAAAATGCATGCAATGCATACAAAGAAGACGACTGTCTTCAGACTATCTATAATACATAGTGAATTGCTCCCACTCAACCTAAGTGCAGAAACAGAAATTCATCCACATTTTGAGTACAGGAAAAACATCAGACCATGTAGAGCGGCCATTCCTCATGGACGTTCCTTTATTTGCCTGGGTTTGGTTTCATATTTAGAAATTCTATAAATATCTTATATTTAATCAAATGAAATAATGTTTTGGTAGATGATTCACTCATTTAATCTCCCCACAAGAAGGGCTGCAGATAAGACTGTGTTTTCACTGCATCTGTTCTTCTGGCAGAAAATAAATAATTTCAATGGAAACATTGCAAAAACCAACTTTCTATCCAGATGCTCTATTTCCATATTTCTGATGCCACCCTGCCTCCAACCATTTATTTAGATTTACATGAATTAACTAGTGTAGGACAGATACTAGACTACAAAGTAAATATTCAAAAGCATAGCGATTGCCTTTGAAGATGACTTTGGAAGTTCAAAACAAAAGCTGTAATCTCTTGTCCATATACAAAAATAAACACTAGGGGACAGATTTAATTCACTGAATAGTTTCATCCCATAAGGTGCTGTTATACAAGTTTCAGAACAAAATTACAATCTAGAACAAAACAGACAAGTTTCAACTAAGCAGACAACGTACTTGTATGGAATTATTTCTTCCTAATTTCTATTCATTCTGCAGGTTATTTCCACCAGTACTCAAGATCTCTTTGGCACTTTGAAAAAAAGTGCTACTAAAACTTTGCAGGCTTTTTAATAAAAAAAAATCCTATTAAGTCAAATATATCAAACATAATTTTGCACAACTGTTTTCAAATTAAACCACTGTTAAGGTTATCTGTATTAGCACTGGCAGGAAAGTTATAAACAATAGGTCTGAGATAGAAGTTGGAAATACTTTGTACTGACCCCAAAATGGAGACTCTTTCAATCTCCCCAGGTCTTCATGACCAACTGTAAGGAAAATCTATAATATAGGATAATATTATGTCCAATTCTGTGCTGTCCTGCACCAAATAGAGGTAATTATACCAATGTGGAGTATGTACAAGGGAAAATTAAGCCCTTTGTACACAGAGAATTGGGCAAAAGATACAAGATAATGCAAGTTATCACAATTATGATTCTCCTGTTTTCTCCTAAAATACTTGATCATCAGGGAAAAAAATCTCAAAAAGACATTGCACCAAATACCTAGGATCTGTATTATAATAATAACCATATGCTATAGTCAAGGACAAGAATTTTATCTAGTAGCTACTGAGCTGAAAAGACAGATCCTGCTCCACAGAAGTTGAATTGTAAATTTACAGTCTTCTGGAGTATCCGAGCAAGCAGGAGAGCAAAAGAAGAAAATATTTGAGTTTTTAATGTCTCTGCTTGTCAGCATCTAGTCCTAACTGCTATAAAAGTTTTATAGCCTTCACTTCAAGAAGCAGATAACAAAAGACAAAAATCAGAAAAACAATTAAAATGGGCTACAGTGAGAGGGCCCTTTTTTTGTTTATATCCATGCAGCTTTGGAACAGCAAAATCATATTTTACTACAAGTCACTCAATATAGCTGAGTAGGAGAAATCTGCTCCCATTAGATAAAATTATAGATAAAATTCTTGCGAGGTCTGAAATAAAAAATAAGTCATCAACATAAAAGCTATTTTTGTTTTTCAAATGGACAGGCAAAAATGGATTGGTATAACAACACGATGAAGTAGCTAGTGCATGTAATTTGATGGTAAGTCTGTATAAAACTTTATATAGCTTCTATTGTGCCTCTTCCAGATTATGGTCTTGATGTTACTGATTCATGAGCAGAGTTGGAGAAACTGCAAGTGAGGAAAGGAGCTTCCAACATGTAATTTGGTTTTGTCCTAAAATACAGACATATTGTCAGGAAATAGTAACTGTTACCAAAAATACTGCTGGAATGGAAAGTATTGAGTTCTCTCCATTGGAAATAATTTCAGGAGAAGATAGCAAAATAGCAGACACTAAAACACCAAGTCCCTGGGAGGAGAACATGCCCTGATTCAGCAAAACAGGTAAATATGTGTTTACATTAAGTGAATTCTGCTCAGTTGAAATCACTCATGTGTGTTACAATTTTATGCCTGTGCTTATGTCCAGCTGAAATCAGTCGGACAAAGGAATTCATATGGTTTAGTGCTCTGCTAAATCGGGATGGTATATCCACTTTCCCAAGGCTATGGCACAATGCACGGGGAAAAAGGAGAGCTGGAACTTAACTCACTTGAGAACAAGCTGAAGATGTCTAAGACTCTGCAGCTTCCTTTTCTCACATCGCCTGATCACAACAAAGTGTCCTGGACAACAGATGACAGGAGAGCGGAGGAACGGCCAGTTTAAGATGGGATTGAAGTAATTCATGAACCGTTGAATGGTCTGGGTCATCACTCTAACCTGGCGCCTATGGAGAGGAACCATCCCTCTCCAGGCCCTCAAGATATGGAAAATCCAAGTGTGGGAGCAGGTTTTAAGGAAGCAGCTCCCCTCCAACCCATTGGCATGTGAATCTTCAAGGCAGTTTTAAGCTGAGCGATATTCAGACATAAACTTCCACCAAGGGCCTCCCTGAAAGCATCACGGATGGAAGCGAGTTCAGGGTGCACAGCAGCTCATTCACGCCTTGAGGCAGTGACCCTTCCTCACACAAAAGAAGAATTGTTCCCACTGTGCGTCTTAGATCCAAGGATGGGACCGTTGAATATTTACTTCAGAATCTGGGCTTTCATTTGCAGCTGTTTGATCTTTTCTTTTTGTCTCTTCACTCATTCTTGAGTATTTAGCTCCATCCCACAGCTCCTGAGTAGACGTGTTAAAAATAAAATAACAACCAGGGGTGGGATTTTCCAAGGCGTTCAGCAATGCCTGACTCTGTTCGCTTTGAAGTCAGCAGGAGTTTTATTATCAACTTCAATGGGAGCGGTTAAGCCAATGCTACACATAGTGAACGTGCATATTCATGAAGCTGGAAGCGTTTGCTAATGGTACATGGATTCAAAGGCTGATAAGATTTCACTGAAAAAGCTACTTGAAAAAAACAAGCAGTTCCATGAGCATCAGAACCACAAATCCTGCTTTCCTTGAGCTTGATTGACACGGGCGCCGGAGAAGGTGTGCGCTCTGCGCCAAGTTCCTGCGGATGGAGGGGTGCTGAGATGTGTGCTCTTTCCCAAATGGATTCTCCGGCAGCTAATAAAGGTTCAGCACAACATGGCAGCTTTTCCCGAGCGCAAGTAGGGCATCTCTCTCCTACCTCAAACCTTGAGGGAACTTGCTATTTTTGAGACTGCTACCCTCTGTCAAATTCAGCCGTAATTGGATAATGCACTTAAAAGTGACTGGGAATACACACACGTACACATATGCACTCATTCGGGGTGATTTATTGCAAGAAATAAGTGAAAGGCCTCTCAAAATCAAGCTGTTAAAGGGTTAAAGAGGTTGTTCCAGACGAGCTAACCAGCAGAGAGCTTCACAGGGATGAACTGTGATCCTCTGAGCATCCTGGTTATGGAGAAGGTGCTAAAAGGGGAGTCTGTGAGGAAAGAATAAGGAAAAAAGAATTTGGTGGTTGGGAGAATTTAGGAAAGCTGCTTCTGAAATAAAAGTGTCTTCCAGATGGAAAACTGCCACATATAAACATGACAAATTTGCTTAAAGTACTCAGAAATGCCTTAAAATTACAGAGGTTCTTTATTTTAAAGGGCAAAGAGCTTTTGAGGGATGATTGAGCTGCGCTTCAGGAAAGTCGGACCGTTTGAAGGCATCTGTGGTTGGGTGAGGAAAATGAAGAGAAGCAGCTGCAGTTACCGGTCCCTTTGGCATCAGGATTAAGCAGACCAAGGGGGAGAGAGATGGTTGGACACTGTCCCCAAACTCCCTTTGTATGTGAATCCCAACTCCCAGCAACAAACGCAATGGATTTTCCCTGCCAAGAGCAGCCCACTGCCAGGCCAGGTGCTCACACGCAATGTTACTGCCTTTGGCATGTGAGATGCCCAGAGAAGGGGAACAGTGCTCTTTCCATGCCTCAATTTCCACACTACTGACAACACGCATACACATACAAAAAAAATCAAGAAAGAATTCGGGATTTGTAGAAATTTCAACGGGGAAATCTGAGTGAGCATGTGTAAATAGAAAGAATGAGTAGCACATAATTACATCAAATTGTTACTTAGCAAGGGAAGTAAATAACTCAAAATATGCAGAGAGCAAAAAATGGCGATGAATTAGAACTAATTACTTAAGGCTAATTAAAATAAGAATGGCTTGAATTGAAATATGTTAATAGCAATGAACCTGCCACCTATGAGGGAATTTAAATAGAATGATGTCTCTTCAGTTTTCACCTGATGAAGGTGGAAAGTTGGGGTTTGGAGCTCATGGGCCCGTGTGGGTACTGACCAAAGCAATGCTGGATTTCCAATTAATCTTGGAACTGGAGTTTTTGGGTGGGTGCAGGTCCTCTGGGCACAGAAAGAAAGAGATTACCCTAGATAATGGATGTCAAGCAGAGGGAACATTGAAACAGGCCAAACCTAAAATCCTCAAAGACAAATAGATCCTAAGGTACTTCTTCACGCTGGAAAGTACTACGGCTGAGGGAGAGACAGAGTAAAGGAGAGTGGCACAGACATAATGAGATCACAGCGAAAGAAAGAGAAAAACAGGGAATAAGAGAGACTGAGAGAACGACGGGGAATTAAATAGATAGTGAGAGCCTATAGCCATGACAAATCATCACTGGTTTCAATTAAACGAGCCTGCTGGGCTATGAAATCTGCCAAAGGTCACTGAATTCCTGTCTTGCAATTAAGAAACAAGCGGCTTTGCTGGTTCAACCCCATGGCCCAACAGTCTGTGCAAGCGTCCAGGGAGCCAGCAGACTCGCTTGTGGTTGTAGGTACCCGGACCAAGAGCAGGTCACTAACAAGCCAGTGCAGAGCAAGGACATCACCATTTAAAAGAAATGTAAGTGCCCGAAGCACTCATCAAATCCTGGCATTTAGACTGCACGCTGCAGGGCCAAGGTGCTGCTTTACCAGCACCAAATGCTGCACCGAGCAGCAGAGGGGAAGCCTCCAGCCCAAGAAATCAAATACAGGATCTTTCCTGCAGTGCTGTAGCCGTGCAGCAGGACCCGGTTCTTGCTTCACCACTGCCTGTGCAGACTTATACCCATCCTGGGCATGACCAGGCGCGGGCACAGCTGAGCTGCAGCCCTCCAGGCCAAGAGTTCTGAAGCACATGGCATTTACTGCCTCTTTCTGCCCAGTTCTTCTGATTCCCCCCAAGAGAAAATAATCTCTGCATCCCCCTGCTCAGGATCCCCATGAAAACCATTAGCTCCATGTTGCAGCGTGTCATACACACAGGAGTCTTGAGGGGATGCAGGGTGGGATGCAGGTGGAATGATGCAGCCTTTCCCCTTTCTAACTCCCTGCTTGGTTTTCAGGGAGAAGAGACCCTGAGCAGAGACCCTGAGCAGAAAACTAGTTGCAGGCTTGCTGCCAGCTGGCGGATCCAAGAGGATTCATCTTGGAGCTGTGCCTTCAGGAAAGGTGTTATATATATATATGGTTGGGGCCCTGCTGTGAAACAGCAGCAGAGATGCTGGCGGCTGCAGAGGCCCTGCCTGCAACCGTCTTCCCAACCTGGATCTGCTGATGAGACTGGACTGCGGATAGACCCTCAGTAGCATCTTCACAGCATTGACCGACCTCCCCGTGTCCTGCCCTCACGTGCATTGGCATCAGTAGCAAAACCAGGATTGATGGCCCGAGTTGCAGGTTGTGATATAGCAGTGACTGTCTCAAGGCCCTTCTTATCCCAAAATCCTGGCCAAAGGAAGCCGTGCTGGGATACATCCCACTAAGGTATTGCTCTGAGCTCGGATCTGAGCAAGGTGCATAGGGCGGCTCTAACACAGGTCTCTTTCTCCAATCTCCAGAAGAGAAAAATTCACCTCCTCGTGATCTAGTGCTGGATTACAGACACGCTACCCCCTCCTCACACAACACGGTACTGAGACCCTGGGATCCGGTCCCTGGGAACCCATCACCAAGGTCGCTCCTGTCTGAGGAGGGGAAACCCTGCTCCTTGGCAAGGAGGTTTCCTCGGCAGACGTAAAGCAGCCGGCTGAAAGACATTTCCTCTCTGCTTCTTGTGCTCGGTGTAATGAATCCTACCTCCCACTCAGCTCTGCTAAGTAAGAGAAGTTACTATGAGTAATCCCTGCTTCGCTATCTTGTGCTGTAATCGCCAAGAAATCACATTAGCTTTTTTTTTTTTTTTTTTTTTCTGGAATAAGGAGAACATCATCAAATTGCAAACCGGGAAGAATATAGGCAAGAAAGCCAAAAACAACGTACAGGTACCTTGCAAAAACCCCAAACTCAACATTTGCATTTCAAACACTCATAACAGCTAAACAAATAGCAGCAATTATACTATTTGCCCACTTCCTTAAGTAACTGCTTGTTGGGAGAAGGGAGCCTCCGGGTGAAGGAGCCGCTGGAGCAGAGCAGCCGCACTAAGGCAGGGCAGGAGTATCCAGCCATTCCCGAGGACGGGGAGAGCAATGCGGACAGGAAGGTGGGCTGCTTTCAGCCCCTGCGCTCCGTGCACCCCTCCGCCGCACCAGTTTTGGGTCAGCAAATCCCTCAGCTCCGTATGCCCTGCAAAAGCATCGCAGCTTTTATCCCTTCCTGCACAGCAGACGCCTAATTGCAGGGTTTTCTCCAGCTTCTCATACCGAAAGCCCAGCAAATGCCTTCCAATCTGCCCAGCTTTCCCGGCGATTGGCTCTGTGCTCGCCTCTCCGCGCTCGCAGGCTGCTTGGGAGCCGTGCGAGCTGGTGGAGAGAGGAGAAGCCGTCTGCCCCTGCTAAAAGGGTGGAACGGAGCCAGAGCCGCCGAATCCTTTCACACCTGGCCGGAACCAGGTCAGGCAGCTAATGTGCATCGCGGAATACTTGTTGGAGACGCGCAGACACTGCTCGGCTACCTAAGTGCTGGAGGCAGGGCGAAGAAGGCCCAGCGAGACGCGGAGGACGGCGGAAAAGGCCAGGAGAAATGCAGGGCGCCGCCGGCGCGGGCAGCTCCGGAGCGCGCTGCAGATTTAATAAAGTCTTGATGACTTTGAAACTGTCCCTCGTAGACTCAATTAAGCCAGCAGACTTCATTAACTAGGAGAGCGAGTGCTCGTGCCCTGGAGGGGTTCCAGATGTGGGGGTTATAACTATGCACGTGGGGAAGGAAATGGTGCTCCGCTCCAACGTCAGCTCCGTGTCCCCCATCCAGGGATTTGCCTTCCCCAAGCGCAGGCAGGGAGGTGGCAGGGGCCTTCCCAAGGAGGTATCGAATGTTGGGAGCTGCAATTTGCGCAGTTCACATTTGTATTATAAAACCAAAGGCATCCCGTGGGGACGCAAAAAGGTCCAAAATAACCATTCTTGCCTCAGAACATTTTTGCAGGAACTGTTTATAATCTTCCCTTTAAGACAATTTTTACCCCGATTTTTTTTTTCCTTTAAGCTGAAACAAAGTTTTCCAGTTCCACTCTAGCTCTTTCAAACAGCAAGTAGAAATACTCAGTTTTGTCTTCTTTCATGACTCCTTTCTCCTTCCTCTCCTACTCTCTTTTTACTTAGTGTGAGGAAAAAAAAAAAAAAAAAGAGAGAGAGAAAAGAAAAAGGGAAAAGAGGGAAGGAAAACCAACAAAAACAGAGAGAACTTTCCTCCACTTGGAACAGTCTTTTTCTTTTTTTGTTTTTAATGTTTTATGAATTATTTTGAAGGACGTAAAAGCTTTATGCGAACCCTCTTCGTGTAGGTCAAAAACCCTTTTCTCCTTAGGATAAAAAAAAAAAAAAAGGAAATCTTAATGCATGTGAAACAATGTGGACTGGCTCTAAAAATAAACTACCATTGCAGCAAAAGTTTTACCCCAATTGACGGCGCATCGGTGTCACCTCCCGACTCCAGCACCCTGCGTTCCCCTCCCGTGTTACTCTCTTGCACTGAGGTGGGTGCCAGGCACCTGGTGTGTATTGGCACGACCAGGGCCTTATCCATGGTCTGCTACACCCCTTGGTCTGCAAAGGACCCCACGTACCAGACAGGGGTCCAATTTAGTCAGCCAGGCAAGAGATGCTCATTAAAAAAGTAATCAGCAGCTAAAGCAATTTGAGCAGGGTCAAGGCAAGAGTCAGAGATGTCCCTGCAGTGTGCAGCAGGGCACGAGAGGCTGCTACGTGTCAGCTAGGGCAGAGCAGGGAGCCTTGAAAAGTATTCTCAGTTAAGGGCAAGATGACAAAAATTCAGACAAATGTCATTCCTGCCTCCCTTATTAAAAAAAAAGTGGGGGGGGAATGGGCAAATTTTGCCTTAAAAAAACATTTAAGAGTTCGCTTTGCTCCTTCCCTTTTGAATACTTATTAGAGAATACAAAGGCTTTAAACAAAAGGTCATTAAGAGATAAAAAATTGAAGCTCTTGCAAGAATGAAAAAAGGCATCTTGACATTTTTAACATTTTCTTTCTCTCTTTTTCAAAATGAAAATTAATCAACATTGATTTGATTTCACACACAAAACCCCGTTTCATGGAAGTGGCATTTGCTGATGGAAAGCTGTTTTGACAAGAAAATTCCAGCCCCTTCTACTGGTGGAGCTCACAAAGCGGCGCGCACAATTAGGGTACACATGCTACAAGGACACCGCTCTGCCAGGGTTCATAACAAATCCCAGCCTTTTTTCTGGGTCAAGAAAAGCATCACTGTCTGGAGGTTATGCTAGCATTGCCGAGGGCTGGGGACGGGTGTCGAAATCTAAGGAATTCCTGTTGCCTTGAATAGAAACAATGAAATTGTTCCAACGCACCGCTTATTCCCAGGTGCCTGGGAGCTGTCATTTCTGGGGAAGATGAACAATTTGAGAAGATCTAATATCTTCAGAAATAATTCAGAAAGACAGATTTCATTCAGCACCCCGCGCGAATAAGGAAGGAGAGATGCAGCTCGTGTGCATCAACTGTGCCAGCGCGATTCAGGCTGGGGGAACCGAGGGGACCCAACCATCGGTCACTCTCAAACCAGGCAAAGATGAGGGTTTGGAGCAGATCTCTGCAAAAAAAAACACACTCCATCCATACCAGCTGGGATGGCAACAGGACCACGGGGCTGCTGCAGTTTCCAAAGTAGCCCCAAGCCTTGGGATAACCAGAGGGCAAACACCACGGCTTGCAGCCAAGGGCTCGCAGGTTGGCCCAGTGAGGTGTCGCTCTGCTCCAGCAGGACAACGCTGCTCGCGGGGACTTGACACGGGCCCTGGTGCCTCGCAGAGCCATCGCCTGCCCTGGTTTCCCTGAAGCCAGCAGAACTTTTGTCCCTTGTAACAGTTTAACCTCCTAAATTTCACCAGGTCAGAAATAGTCACTGCAAACTCAGCTTCTAGAGAAGGTTCCAACGTCCTTTGACAGACAAGACCTTACACTCACTTACCCCAGACAAGACCTTACACTCACTTACCCCAACACAGCCCCATTCCTGGATGGAGATGCATGCCAGCATCTCCTGTGGATGCCGAGAGACATGTCCCATTCAGCCCGGGACTGTGGTGTCTATGGACACAGAGAGACACTGTTTGCTGCCATGGGGCAAGACTTGTGCAGATTTGGGATTTGAAGAAGTGAAATCTGCTTCTATGCCCACCAAACACCACCAAACTAACCCAAAGCCTTGCCTCTGAGAGCACAACATGTCTCTTTCATCAGCTGGCTAGTCTTATTTCCATACTTTCCTGCCTCATGTGCCTTCTCCCGTGAAAATCTGTCTTCCTCACAGCTTTAGGATAGAGTCCTCTACCTTAAAAGATGAATTCTGAGCTGTTCAAGCTATCAAGCTCTTTTCAAGCAGCTGCTCTTGCTTGTGCTGGGCTTCATCCTGATGGCTACCTGGGAAAGCAGCACTGCTTTGTCCTGCTCTGGACAGGAGTCATTTCGTGAGAGAGGACTGGCCAGCCTGTGTCACTTACAGGTGTCTAGATATTTGTCAGAGTTGGGCATCATCCTGCACGAGTCACAGCATTTACCCATGATGAAGGAATAGAGGAATCAATGGGATGGGGAAGGGACAACATGAGGAGAATCTACCTGCTTCCCCACAGATAGACGATGTGATGTTATATTAACACTTGGTACCAAAACCTATCTGTCCTTCTGCCCTTCAGCACTGCCATTTCTCCATGAACATCATGTATTCAGTTCCCGACTTGCACTATTTTAAACTGTTTTGGTTCCCTGTGTTTATGTCTGAAAACTGAGAAAAATTGCAAGGGAAAAGCAAACAAAGTGAATGGGAAAAGCTTAACCCAAACAGTGGCAAAGTTTTCTCACACTGAGCTTTCAAGTAAATGAGGTTAATTAACAAATTACCTAAATTATTAGGACTATTTTTACCCTTGCATGAAGGGTTAGCATTACTGCTGATTTCTTAAGACTCAGCGATGAACTCTCACTGATCGCGAAGTTAATGAAGCAAAGCCATGGGAGCGGGGACCGGAGGGCAGCGGCAGCAGCTGGGACAGGGCTGGTGTCGCAGGGTCGGGTATCACTGCTACGGGGAAGGAGCATCTCCACCAGAGTGACCACCCTTAGGCAATGCTGGTCAACACAGACATCCAGTAGAACCTCACCTAGAAATCTCACTTGTACCTGAATCTGCCTCCCCTAAAGAGTCTGTTTTCTAAGTCTCCTCTGCCTCACTAGTTTCCCAGCATAGGCTGATAGAAGTTGATTCAGAAGAAGAGTTTAAACACCAAGGCAAGGGAAGGAGAAAACTGATGGTGAAGGGTGAATCTACACTCTGCAGCTCTCGTGGAGAGGCCCAGCCTAACCTCAGACAACTGGGCAGGAAGCTTAGGACAGTGCAAGACTTAGTACCAACAGCAAAATCTGCTTGGAAACAGCTCTTTGACCATCAGGAATATGCAACCAAACTACTGCAAGCTGTTAGGGGAAAGGCTGGCAAAAGCAGGGATGCAGTTATGCATGAAGAGTTTGGAGTCCGTACCTGAACAAACTGAAGGGAAAGGAGCTTCCTGGAGGTGTTTTTTAACAGCTGTTCTTGGAGTTGACTCTGATTTTAATCCATAGAACTGGGCAGTGTCTATGGCACTGCCGTGGAGTTATCACACCCCTCAAACTAGTGGTGCTACCTCAGAGCTCCCGAATCAGCTGCCTGCAAAGACCGACCCTCCTGATGCAGGCTGGAGCCCCTGCTCCCCCTCAAGAAGCTCCTGGGCTTGCAAACACAGGCACCACGCGAAGGGCATCGTGCAAAGGCACCAGCCCATGGAAACAAGCCATTTTCAAGCCTGGCTTCCCTGTTGTCACCTCAGGGAGCAAAATAGCAACAAGTTCAATCCTGCGTGTGCTGCCTCCAGAACTAATTGGAGTTTCCTGCGCTCGTAATGCTTGGTGTCTCTGAGCTTTCAAAATGTGCCCAAGGCAGCTAACCAAAACACAGGAGTCCCCTCCTTGTTTAGGGGGATTAAAGGTGGTTTCCTTTCCAGTACAGGGGCTAGCAGCACTGCCACCCACCCAGCAGGTCTGTGTATAGCGAGATGGGCCTTTCCTCTTTCTCTGGGGCACATGTAACATGGCCAGGACACAGCGCCTCACGTGTCAGCCCACATAATCTTCTGAATGATATATGTCCTGAAAATAGAGAGCAGACATATAGACATGACCCATGCACAAACACA
Source organism: Crypturellus soui (assembly GCA_032275445.1). Taxonomy (NCBI): domain Eukaryota; kingdom Metazoa; phylum Chordata; class Aves; order Tinamiformes; family Tinamidae; genus Crypturellus; species Crypturellus soui. The sequence goes on along the minus strand of JAUBNY010000219.1, from coordinate 2,012,886 downwards.
CACAAATATCTTCTTTCTCAATTAGCCATCCTGTCCTTCAGTAAAGCAGAGTACAGGTCCATCTGTGGTCACCAGGACAGACAAGATGTGCTGTTCCAGGCACAGGAATGTGGCAGGACATCCCTCCTTCCACTCTGATCACACATTACTTGAGGTTTTTTCGTGTTGTTGCTTTTTTGCCCCCAAAACAAAATTGCATATTTTCTCTTCTACAGCTAAACACCAACAATTGAGTTTCCTGATGGAAATCTCAGCTAACTCCATCAAAATCCCCTAGCCCTTTTTTCCCATTTCTGCTGAAGAGCTAGTCCCCTCAGGAGCAGAGACCAATAGACCTGTTTTTCCGTAATAAATCTAACTTATCAGCTAGAAACAGGTGACATTTCAAGCCTGGCTCTGTTCTCACCACAATGATTTGGGCTGGCAAGCCTCTTCAAGGTATGTCATTGAAGAGAAGAGCAGCTGAAAGCCCCTTTTCCTTTGGATGCCAAAGTGAGTTCCCTTTTGAATTCTAACACTGAATATAGCAGAAGATTCAATTATACTAGTTCTAGGTGTCCTAGCTACCATTCCAGAAGGTAGCAAGTGCACTAGGAAGGTGATGAAGGTCAGAGGTTCTCTATAGCTCTGCGGTCGAGATCCGTATTTGAGATAAATACTCAAAGCTCTCTAGACCCCAGCTGGATTGTGTGAGTTGATAGCAGAAATGGACTTCACAGAATCACAGAAATATTGGGGGCATCTGGGAGTTCTCTCAAAGCAAGATTACCTCCAGTATTAGACCAGCCACCTCTTAATTTTGTGGAGTCCTCCAAGGATGGAGGTCTCACAGCCTCTCTAGGCCCTGTTCCAGTGCTGCACCATGTTCCTAGTGAACACCGCTAGGAACTAGTGACCTCTTCTGTTGGGAAGAGTTTGGCTCTTCTCAACATCTCTGTAACCATCCTCAAAGCAGAGGAAGTTGTCACATCGGTTTTCAAATCCAGATCCTGGAGCCAAGCCAACTAAACCCTGCTGCTGGTCAACAGGACACAGGCTCTGAGGGAATGCCATGAAATGTTGGTCTGACCCTGCTGCTGATGGGAATATCAGCACCACAGCAAGCTCTAAAGTAGGCCACAGACTTCTTCGGGACAGTTTCTGCCCCAACACTTGCCCCTTCATCTGAACTCCTTGATCTTTCACAACTTTTTCAGTGAGGATCATCAAGATGACAAAAGGAGGACAGATGGCAGCCAGTGCTGTACTCAGCAACCCATGAAGGACTCCTCACAACTGGACTAGCAAGGTAATGTCTCATCACAACCTTTTTGTACCACCCCTCTCTACCTGCAGGCTCCCTTTTCACCTTCTGACCAACCTGGCTGCTGAAGACCTATCTCTTGGGGAGTTGGTTAGGTTTTGCTGTTGAAAAACGTCACTTTGTCAAGACGGATATAGTCCAGACTGAAATCTGTCGGATGTTACTCAGCTGGGTTCAGACCTCTCATCTGTGTTCTCTGTCATGGAGCTATGTCTTTGTTATCAGCAGCATCTGAGTCAAAAATCAAATATTTTTGTTCTCTTTCAAATGGTAATACCAAAGCCAAAGGACTCATGGGGAGGTAGGACCAATGACTTCACCAGCTTTTGGATCACTCTCTCAGAAAAGACTAGTAATTTCCACTGTTTTGTTAGTAGAGCACAGGAATCTTTCGTCTCAGGGTTTTGTAACAATAAAACTGACATCATGGTCCCTGCTGTGATTTGGCAGGAGGGTTCACAGATTCTCAAGGCCATGGTGTTCCTGGGTGTGAAATGGGAAGAGTGACACTGCCCTGTAGCTCCGTGTCAGCAATGTGCTCAGCTTGCATACCTGGCACTAGACATCCCATCCCAGCTTCTGTGTCTAAACATGACAGCCCTGCAAGGGGCATTATTTATCGTGCCACTTTCTGCCCCATAATTCAGAGACCCACTGGAAATGACAAAATCTGCTATTTCCATAGGCCCGTATGGCAGGTCCTGCTGGAAAGGGCGGAAAACTCTGTTTCCAGAGCCGCCTCTGTTACCCAGAGCCACCTTCCAGGGCAGTTACAAATGAGACTCAGTTTGCCAGTGTTGCCCTCTGCATATTGCATCCATGAGCAAACTTGCATCTATTCAAATACAACACAAAGCTGCATAGACAGTATCAAAAGAGGCTAGAGAGGAAAAGGCAAAGGGAAACTTTTTTTTTCCCTTTAGGTTTATGAAAGACACCTCTCAGATAGCTTGGGAGAAGGGGAAGAAGCTACACTGGACTCTCAGAGCAGGCAAAGGAGGATTGGGCAGTGAATTCCCAAGTGATTGAGATGCTCAGGGCAGGGACTGCCACTGGTGATGCTGGTAGGGTACAGTATTTAATAAGCTTATCCCATAGCAGCATCACCTGAGAGGGCAGGACATCAGCTCCAAAACTGCAGCACAGCATCTCTCCAGAGAGAGAAAATCCCTTGGACGTTGGATAGGTTTCCTGGGAATACACCACTGGTGAAAGAAGGCATTCCCCAGGAGATCTGTGTGCAGATACAGGTGTGTAATGCAGCCCTTCAAACACGCACTCGACAAAGGGAAGCACCAGGTCAGATGATTAAATCCCCCATGTACCTGCAGGAAGGGAATATATCCTGCTCATCAGAGCTAGGAAACATATTCACCTGTTGCAGGAATTAATCCTTTTCATGCCAACGGTGAGTGGCAGAGCTGTGCACAAAGAAATCCTGCCTGAAATGTATCCCTCAAAGAGAAAACCAAGTCAATAGGTGGGTTTTGCTGCCCACCAAGGCTTTAGGGTTTTAAAGGGTCTCTGGTAGAATTACAGTATTAGCAGGCTATTATTATGGGTGAGGATATCAAACTGCTCTGCACAGCAAGCCAAAGGATGCATTTGAGACAGGAAAGAAATGCATAAAGAAAACAAGGTACAAGGGGTAGAGATGAGAAACAGTGAGGTACAGAGGAGAGGGAGGGGAAAAATGATGGGAGGAAATACTGCAAGCCAGGGAGAAGAGACCAGCAATGAGAAGTAGGAAAAGGAGAAAAGAGAAAGACAAAAAGGAGAAAGAGAACAGAGAGATAAATGAGGGCAAAGACCATCTCATCAGTTTGCAATTCCACCCCGGTGGAGAGGAAAATTGATGTCTAGAGCTTTTTTACAGCCAACCTCCTGGGTATGGGACAAAAGACAAGTTATTACCCAACCCAGGGTCAGGTCCATAGCCTGGCAGCCACTTAGACACATTCAGAGAGCCCACGAGAGCCATAAATCAAGGGGACCAAAGGGATCACGAAGAGACGGGGATCAGACAGAGCGCAGCAGCAGCTCGGCAGATGCGGTATAATCACAGAAGAGGAGCGAGCCGGGCCACAGCACGGCCTGCAAGGAGCCCCAGCCGAAAGAAGTTGCTCTCATCTCTCCTTCATGCCATTCCTAAGGACAGCGCTCCCTCAGAGATGCTATTCCCTCTGCACTTCCTCCTGATTTCTCTTCCTATTGATTTCCAAGCTCTGAATGCCATTTATTTTTGCTTGCTTGATTCACTCATTCATTGAATAAAGGCATCATCACTATTATTATTATTACACCCGTCATCGGGCTCCTCATCACACATTATATTATTTGCATTGCAGAGCTGGAAGATTTCAGGTTGAGGCAGGAAATTTGCGCGAGTTGTTATTACTGCAATCAGATGAAGTGAGAATTGGATCGGCGGAGGCTGCCAGAGCGCAGCTTTCCCAGCAGGACACAGAGGCTCTGCCCAATGGCAGGAGGCTGCGGTTTGCAGCACATGTCCCACGAGCAGCTCTGGACTTGCCTTTGGTGTCTCCGTCTCCCCTCCCACCGCCAACCGGCTCCCAGCAGCGAACAGGGAATGCATCGGTACAGGAGGGCGAGGAATCCGAGAAGACTTGGCGAGATTGCACATTTTCTGCCTTGCCGATGGTATTTATTAGACAACAGAAAATAGCTATTTTACCATCTGCCTTGTAAAAAAATAAAAATCCTCATTAAATTAATGGAATGTGCAGCTGCCGAACAGAGCGTTCCGCTGCCTCCCGAGCCGCCAGCACTCTCTGGAGCCGGGAATTGTGCAGCCGAAAGCAGCGGAGCTCTGGCTCTCGTGACGGGAGATGCCGGCCAGACAGACACTCCCCTGGTCCCTGCTACCTGGACCGGTCTGCTCACCAGGCTGGAAATACCTCCTTTTCCCTAAGGAGCAGCTGACACAAGCTCCTAATTCAGAGGGTCACAGATGACCACTGCCCTTTGCCGAGTGTACAAAAATCTTGGGGCAAGTAAGTTCCCAATTGCAGTGACGCAGTCATCTCAGTTAACACAAGCCAGTCAATCCATCCCTGTAATCCATCTCTCCATGTCAAAGTTGGAAGTGGTTTGAGGCAGTGCACCTGCCTCGGTGCCCCGGGGAGGTGTTCAGCTGCAACTGCAAAGCTCAGCAAGTCTAGAAACCAGCTGACGGGTAGTTGAGACCTCTGTACGGATAAACTTTCACTTTGTTTCAAAACAGACCAAAAAAATTAAAAAGCACAAAGCAAAACCTTCCTGCAGCCCAAGCCAAGCAGCACCATAAACCAGAGGTCCTGGACAATTTTTAGAGGTATTAATGGAGCTGGGTAGACTGAAACTACTTTAATGCCAGCTTTATCAATTCGATTGTACCTGGCACCAAACAGCACTGATGGATTCTAAGTGAACTTTTAATTTTGAAATCCTGCAGAGCATGAAGAGTGTTTGGTGAAGTGGGTGCCAAAATGCCACATACGCATCTTTTCTTAGGAGGAGATCCAGCAGTTCACATCCCAAAGGACTCCTAGAGATACCTAATATTCCTTTAGAGTTGATACACCTATTGCCTCTCTATCTTACTACAAATAACACCTGAAGAGCAATGTTACTTCTTGGGGTCCAACAGCTCCTCTCCTAAACAAATATCACCCTCAGGACTGACATTGTAGCATCACCACAGCATAATCTGCATTTAATGCACACCTGCATGGCCTGCAGCTCACCTCTCTGCTCCCATCCAGGAGCTCCTGGTGCTTGAGCTGCTGCTCTGTCTATGTAATCCCTCCCTCACGGCCCTCTCTGCTTGTTTTAAGAGGTTTTTCTGGGTGGATTTTTGACCTATATGTTTTTTTTATGTGTCTTTGTCAGGAAGTTCCTTCCCTTAAACTTGCCCCTTTAGTAGTTATGGAGCAAGGTGGGGAAGGTGACTGCGGGAGACAGGTCCAGCCGCAGGTTTTGTCACATCAGAGCGAGGAGGCAGACGCTTTATGGATTTCAGCACACAAATGGAAGTTACCGCACTCCAGCATGTCCAATCGCTTCATGCCTAAATAAATCCTGACATAATAAGCCCTAATACCACCAAAGAAACTATTACAGCCAGTCACAAAAATAATCCACACTGAAAATTGGTGAAAATACCTCTCCCCAATGGAATAACATGGCTCCGGAGGATCAGTTCCAGTCAAAGACGATAATTTCATATTCACCAACAGAGGAAGGCAGCTCCAAAAGACAAGTGGTTGGTGCCAAGAAAACTCTGTTCAAGCTAGATTTTGCCACGTCCCATCATCAACTTGCTTTTAAAACCCATGAAGTACAACAAAAAGGCCGTGAAAGGCAGAGACCAAATGGAAGTCCACAAGGATGTCTTGGCTGTCTCTAACGCAGCTGCTTTCAGTCCTGACAACCTCTTAAATCGTGTCAGTGTGGGCAAAATGCCACCCAGTTGTGCCAAAACTACATTTCCCGGTTTTCAAGGGTTAACAGCAGGATATCAGTAAGGTGATGCTTGTAGGGCCACTGGTCTAAGGATGCAGAGTTCACTATCTGGATGTGCAATGCAAGATGCTCGTGCAGGATCGTGGTCCTGTTGCACTGGGCTTGCTGGAGCTCCCGCTGCCTCGTTCAGCCTGGCTGGTGTCACACACCTGCGGGACCCTGGGGACACCGAGCCGGGCTGCTGAGCTTCCTAATAGAGCACGTCACAGGCTTCTCTTAGAAAGCAATTTAGCCAAAAAAATCAGACATGACAAGATAGGGAAAATGGTGGCAGAGGCGTTCTTTCCTTATAAAAATGTTTGATTTCTCATAAGAAAAATCCCCAGCATTTCTATTTAATCTATGCCTTAATTAAAACTCCAAACATTTTATAGGCAATTCTGACAAGAAACTGTGACATTTTTCAGTGCTGCTCTTGAACTAGTGATAATCTGTAGAAGCTCTGATATGGGGGGACACTGAGGAGTCACAGCTGTCTGGGGTAATATGGATTTGGGGTAACTCGTGGGTAGATTTGCTCAGTAGCAGACACAGACCCACGGCCACCTCCTGTCATTCACAGGGAGCAAAAAAGTGAAGGGCCTCATCCTGCAAGGGTCTGGCTCTGCTCCAGACTGGACCTGAAGCTGTTTGGCCCTTCAGTGCTGCAGATCTGTTCTCAGCATTGTTTAACCATATGTCCCACTCCTTCCCCTGTGTGTTGGGAAGCACTGGGCTCAGCTCCCAAACCTGAGCATCCCAGGTGGTTAAAGGAAGAGCTTGTTGCCATTTAACGTGCTCAGTGTTGGGGACAGCAGCTTTCACCTCCACGGGCATTTCATGAGTATGGGAACCACGAGGCCAAGAGCCAACCATATGGACCACCAGCTACGTCCACCCTCATCCTTCTTCACCCACCACCTTCTCCCCAGCATCGCTACGAGTGCCCCAGCTCGAGGCAGATCCAAGCACAGCATGCACAGCCCAACCCCTATTCCAGGCAAGCAGCCTTCCTAGGGGGTCTCGCGCCCTCCGAAAAGGACCGGATCCCCCACGCTCGGATGGGGCTGCAGAGCGGTGCGGCGGGCAGTTGCAGCGAGCCGGCAGCCAGTGACCCTCAATGTGACATTGATGGCTCTTAACTCTTAAGCCTGCTTTGGAAGGATTGCCACCAATCCCATTTAATCACCGCAGCCTCTTCCCTGGGCAGCGGCAGGAGTTTCCCCTTAGCAGCAGCTTCTCTCCAAGAAGCGGAGCACTGCCCTGCTCCCATCCCGCGACACGGGAAAGACTCCACTCCGCTCCAGGAGCGTTCGCTGACCAGAACGTAGCTCCAGCAGCGTTTGCTCAACCCTTACCCTGCACAGGAGGACGCAGGACACGCTCCCTCGCTAGCAAGGGCAGCCCTTCCTGCAGGTGCACCGTGTGCTCCCCGCATCGGGGTTTTGCTGCGCATAGCATTAAATATTTAAAGCGCTCGTCAAAGTGCCATAACGATTTTTTTTTTGCCTTGTTTCATTAGCTCCATTTCCAAAGGCCACCCCTGTAACTGCTGAACGTTCATTGCTGTTGCATCCAGCTCAGGAGTTATGACCTGGGAAAGCAGGAGACAGGACAGCACTTTCTGCGGTGCCGGCTTCTCGTTGCTGCCGCTCAGCCGAGACGCGCTGGCCATCGAAACAGTATTCGCACTCCTACCTTCAGGAAAATAAAATGAAGAGATTGATCTCGCTGCCTCCTTGCTTCGCTGTGGCCGGCTAAGTAAGTAAATCAGTTGGCTGGCTTCCACATGCAGGTTTTGGGATGGCATTTTAAATGCCTTTATTTGCTTTGTCTCCTTGTATGAGCTAGATCCCTGCCTAGGTGGACAGGGAGGAGACTGCAGTCGCTTTCCCATTGCTGGAATCTCTCGCTCGCCGGTCCCGTGTGGATGTCACGGCGCTGTACTAATGCTATGGACATGAGGCAGAAAGAACGGATGCACCGAGCCGGAGCAGGCTACGGCAAGACAGGAGCTGAGGGAGCGCGGGATGCCCGGGTTCATTTTGTTCCCTAGTGTCACCATGTGGGGCTGGAGCAGATGCCCTCTCTGCAGGTTGGGCCAAGGGAGAAGCAGAGATGGTGGCACAAGATGTTGGGACCCTCCATCCATGGGAAAGGCAGGACAGGGCCGGGCCCCACGTGGTTTCATCCTGGCTTCAGCCCTGCAGAGCTGGCGGCCTCTGCTTCCCTCCCTGCAGTGCCACGCCGCAACGGCAGACCCAGAAACACCACAGCCGGCCTATTTACTCCATCTAACCTCAAACGAGCGGCCCAGTTTACCTCCTCGTCGGGAAGCGTGAGGCATTAGCAATGGGAACGGCACAGCCAAGGACTGGCAAGCTCCAGTGGGGATGCAGGAGAGGAGCTGCTCGCCGCTCCCACGCGGCTCCTGCATCCCGGGCAAAACCAGCCCTGCATCCCTTTCCCCACAGATGCAACACGACATCCCTGCTCCACATCCCCAGGAGGAATCTGCAGGGTGAATCTTGGGGGAGAAAAGGAAGCTTAAAAAAAAACATTTTTAGAGAAGTTTCACAGTCCCAGTGTCTCTCTACTCAAGGAGAAAGGAGAGCCCACAAGTGTCCCATTGCCTGTGCCCACGTTGTGGCAATCCCCGGTGGCGACATCGCGAGTGGCTGCTGCGGGGATGCCGCCAACTCCACGCTGTGGCTTCACCGGCAGCTTGCAGGAGGGATGGGCAGCAAGGGAGGCAGCGCTTCCCAAACACAGGCATCTTCTGCAATTAGCAAACTGGCAACGAGAGCGGGGAGGAAGCACGGGATCGGAGCATAAAACCATTGTGGAAGTATGATCTATCAGAAAGTATTCCCTAATGAGAAAATGCCTCCTTAATGGATCCTGCGTTCTTAAGTAAACTGCAAAAGGCAGGGTATAAAGTAGAAATTATAGCGATTTGTTTTATTGGGCATTTCATTGAGTAATTAAGAGGATAATTAGGAGCAAGAACATTAAGAGGCATCACGCTCAGCCCCCATTGTGCTCTGAAGGAGTGAGCTATCAAACGTACAAGCGTTGCCTGACATTTCCCCGTGCTAACACAGGCTCTCCTGGCATGAAGGCGACAGATACGGGGGTGTATCAGCATCAGGGTCACATATGTGCGGAATCTGGATGGAAAACTAGCGCCCCTGAGGCACACTTGGTTGTTTGAGCTTTGCCATCCATCCTCATGGACCCTATCCCCATTTTTCTTCCTCATGAGGAAAGATATCCTAAAACGTCTACATAACTAGTTCTGGTCAGACAGGCGGCCAACACCACTCTAGAAGCCCTCAGCAGTCGCGCATTCAGTCCAAGCTGCTGCTCTGCTATTTCCAGCCCTTCCCAACAAGGAGGAAACCTGGGTCCCCACAAACACATCCAGGAAAAGACACTCCAGAACCACAAAACCCACAGCTCCTTCCTGACCCTCTTCCCACGCCACACCAGGAGCTTGTCCACCCGCATGACATGTTGCAATGTGACCACCAGGACACCAAAAGCCACCAGGGGTTTCCTCTCCAGGCCATCCAGGGTCGCACGTCACACGCCAAGACCCCCACAGTTCACATAGGCATCCCCCGTGAGAGGCGCCAGGGAAAAGCCAGGCACAACGAGAGCAATCAGTGCTCGCAGCACGTCCAAAGCGCTTTGCTCGCTGCAAGGGGTGAACCCGAGCCCAGCGATGAGGAAATTGGAGTGAAAAGAAAGGACTTCACTGAAGGCAGCGAGTCCCACTGCACATGCATTTGTAAACACAGAGACAGAGAGGATAAATAGGCTAATTCATGTTATTGCCTCAAGCCACTTGTTCAGGAGAGAAAACAAGCAAACAACCAACCCAGAAAAAAAAAGGGTGTCCAAGAGAAACCCCGGTCTGTGACACCGCAGTTGGCAGCCCTGACCGCTTGCCAAGAATTAAGCGGCTCCTAGATGCTCATTTGGTCTGGGGCCATATCACTTTATTTAGGAAAGCAAAACAGCACCTTAAACACAGAGAAAGGCTTGTCTGCTTCGTCCTGGCCTGCACAGTTAGCGGGAGGTGGACCCCATCTCTCCCTAAAACAGTGGATGGGATTGATATAATCCAGGTGCCACATAGGGCCAGATGTCCAAGAGGTTGCCAGCCTTCCCTTTCCCTTGTCCACGTTGGCTTTGCCCTTCTCAGCCACTCCTGCTACCCTATTACATCTCTGGGGACGCAGTGATTCCCTTGGATGCTGGCAAATCCAAGCGCGTGCTCCTCTTTCTCATGGTGTGCAGGGAAGAGAAGCAAAGCTGCATCACCCCAGAGGAAAACACTTTACTCCCCCAATATACAGGCAATGCAACAAGCAGGTCTAGTGTAATGAAAGTAGAGAACAGAGTGAGAAAATATAGCGGTCTGTACCTGAAGGTGCATCCTTCCCTTCTCACCAAGCAGCTGGGAGGACGGGGCTGCCTCTCGGTAGTTTTCCAACATCCTGGGTTGCAGGTAGATCTATGCACTGACCGTGGTTGGAGCTGCTGATAAAAGAATGCAAAGGAACATGACTTAATGTGAAGTTTAGAGATATTTTTATCCTACATTTTATTATCAGGACTTTTAAAAATCTTTTTCTCTACAATTGCCCAAGTTTCTGGTCCAAATCTCTAAAAAGAAATCATGAAACTTCTTCCATCTTCTATGTGCATGACAATTAAAATCACTACCATATAACCTAAATATATATCTTAGAAGGGTCACAATTGTGCAGTTCCTAGTCTAACCGGAAGCCAGAGAGATGATGGTACTTTACAAATAACCTGCTTTATTTTACCCGAACTCAAGGGAAGAAGCTGCAGAGGCTCCTCGCTATTCTTTGAGAGATTAAACAAGCTAGAAATTGAGTTCACTTTAAAAAAAATCTGCAGAGTAATTTCCTCCGGCACCAGGGGAGCATCCCGGGACCGCAATGAAGCGGTGCCTCAGCACGTAGCTGAGCCCTGCCTGGGCACGGGGGATAAACAGACCTGCTGCCCCTTTCCAAGCACTGTCCTGTTTTGGGAGCTTGTTTTTAACTGGGGAGTGAGGTGCATTTCTCAAGCCCAATTTCAGCCACTTCTTCGTTACGCACTTAGAAAGGCAACTTTCGCCTTCAGCATCGCAAATGCCTTTTCTGGAGAGAGGGAGGCTGGGGTGTCTGCAGCACTGCATCTTTATGGTGAATGAATTGCCTATTGATGACTTTCTGGTTAATATATACAATGAGAAACTGAGGAGCTAATATAATGCAATTTTCCATGTTTACTGCATTATTACAGTGGTTGAATCTGCTGATTAGTTACTATTTTTCTTGCCATCTCTTCTTGAGCATCCCCTTTATTTTTGCCCTGTTTATCTGTATATGAAGTCATTTATCCACCCGACCGGTGTAACAGCAAGCAGGGCCAAAGCTGTAATTCCTCCTCTCTTTCAAATTTAATCTTGTAGACCTCAATCTTTGTGATATCGCTATTATTTTTGTCCACATCTAGTCCAGCAGGAACCAGTCATTATTTTTGCCTTTAAACAAAAACAAAAAAGAGAAAAGGAAAAAGAAAAAAAATGCACTAAGCTGAGCAAGAGATAATGATGACTGTGGTACTAACGATCCTTGGTGCATCTCCTTGCAATGATTCCAGTGCTAAAACAGAGAGCATTTGTTTCCCTCCTCTCTCCATAACAGCAGGTCTGACCCTCAAGCACAGGCAGCTCCCCACCAAGAAACAACATTGTCCTGATCTCCCAGGGGATTCATTTCACTGCCAAATATCTCAGCAGGCTTCTTATTGTCTTAACTTATTTACCCAAACAGTGGGAAAACAGCTCAAGTGGAGCCAGACGCTCTCCAACAGCCCAACTGTTACAGCTTCTTTCAGTTCCCCTACAAGGTAGGGAGGTTCCTTCCCCTGATGGGTATTAATAAAAATGGGGGAAGGAAATTTCCTACAACACAAAATGCCAAAAAAAATGTTCTCATTACTGCTCCTTGAAGATCATGGCAAGACATTTCGCCTCCCCTGCTTCCTCAATTCCCATTAGCTCTCATCTCCCAGCTCAGAGCAGACCATGTCCCCAGATGGAGACCACCAGCACCAACACGGGTACCAGCACACGGAACCTGTCAGCACACGGTGATTTTATTGGGAGAGAACCGGAGGAACCTGCCACGTCCTGTCGTTCTTCTCCCCACAATAGTCAGATTTGCACCATCACCCTGTTTTATACCGATGCTCTGCTCTCTACCTGCAGCCTAGAGACTTCACATGCCATCTCCTTCCCCCCAGGAATTTTATAAATAAATCACGGGGTCACATTCTGCTCTTCCCCCTGATGCAAGCAGGGACTTGCAGCTGTTTCAAAGGACATAGCACCATCCCCTGCACTAGGTTGTACATGAAAAACTTGCACAAATCTAGCCAAGCTTTTTCCTCCCCACAACATACTTGGGATCAAATAGGCAACAGGCTTAATTTGGGGAGCCTGTGCTGAGCATGGAGCTCCCATGGTGCTGCATCAGCTGCCCAAACGGTGGGTTGCCTGCACCAAGGGGACAGGGTAGGAGGGTCATTTTGCAGATCCTTCCCCCAGAGAGGAATCTGTAAGTAGCACCCAAAGCTCTATTATTTTGACCTAGACAGAGGCCTTCTTTTGAAAAAGCTGCAAATTCGGGACAAACAGCAGAAAAGGAGGGAGGGAACTGCTTGTTGCCATCTCTAGCTGCTTCCCAGCACTTGGGGACCCTGGGCATTTCTTAGTCTAGATACAACACAGCGTGTGCATTATGTTTATTAATGAAAGATTAAGCATTACAAAGAGCATTATTAATTTTAAAGCTACTAATCATCATCATCTGTCCCTCTCTTCACCCAGCAAGCCTGGGAGCTATAATGAAAGAGCAATTCCAGCTCAGAGCATCCTTAATGGAGGCTGCTGTAGCCCAAAGCCCAGCTCCATAGCTCAGGGCCACAGTATTTTCTGCAGCCTGTCAGGAACTGCTCCTCAGGGGTCTTCTAATATGAATAACTATAAAAAAAAGACAGAGACGGAAGACAAATAACTATTGATTATCTATCTTTTTGTAAAGAGCTCACCCCAGCCTCCCAGCTCTGCAACACCAAGTTGGTTTCCTGTGTCCTAGTCATCCACGTCACCAGCCTGAAAGAGTGCACATTTTGCAAAGTGACCTCTTCTGCCAGTCCTGTCATTAGAAAGAGACAACCCATTCTAGCACTAAGAGAAAGAGCATTTCCAGAAACACTCCTTGCTCTTTTCCTCCCTGGGAAAAATCCATCTCTCTACAGTCTCAAGGGAGCACAAGCCAAGCAGAAGTCCCTCACAGATGTGCTATCCATGTCATAGAACAGTCTCTGTGACCTAAGGACAACACCTGGTCACTTCATATGGGGTCCATCAGCACAAGGGAAAAAGCAAGAGAAGGACCCGGGAGTCCTCCCTTGCCAAGGGAGGGTAGGCAAGATTTGGGATATCAAGAAAGCACAGGCACAAGAGCAAAGCATTCATTACATATCACCAGTGATATTTTCCTGTTACCTGTGGCAAATCAGTGTTGACGATTAAAACCCAGAGGGGAATGTGGTAGCAGAGTTCACAGTGTATCTTAGACCCCAGACTAGCAGCCAGAACCAAAACGTGCATTTAAGGGCTGTGTAAAGACTGCACCAGCCTCAGGACAGAGATCTGTGCCCAAGCCCCAGGCTTCAGCACAAGTCTAGACACTCTTGCCCATCCATCCTGCTGTGATGTGCCAATATGAGATGCTGTAGAGCAAGAAGGGAGTAAGGAGCACTTCATTTGCTTATCCAGATCCTTCCTAAGCATGCAAAGACCTAGCTCTTCATCTGAGTGCTAATTCTCACCCTCTTTCAGCCCATCTTTTTTGCAGCTTTTCTACAAATCCAGAATACATTTGAGAGATCAGCACAATGTTTAGTGAGAAAATCGTATGCTACATTTCCGCTTGGCATGATTTTGAAATGGTTAAGCTGTTAAGCCCTGAAAGGGAAGTTTTAAGAATACAGTGAATAAAAAGCCAAAAACAAAAATAAACCATTGGCGGCAAAATTAGAGCGTGACAAAAAGGAAGTGTTTTGATGGATCCCTTTTTTCCAAAGGAACAGCGTGCACTGGCTGCTACTTTCCAGCGTCAGGATCTCTGCAGTTGCTGCTTGGATTTCCATTATAAAAGGAGAAGGAAAAAAATAAAAAAAAAAAAAAATCAAGAGTCATCTGTAATATAAAAAGAGGGAGAAAGTTTTCCTAAAAGCAAAGATTAAGCCTCTTGCAAATCCCTCTGAACATGATCAAATCGTTCTTGGGGTTTCTCTTGCCTGTCTCACTTTCCCCACCAGCAAGGGGAGGTGCCTCCAAGGCAGGAAGGAGTTGGACCCCACGACCGGCCTGTGCTGGTGTCCTCGCTGGACACGGTCTATAGGCCAGAAAGGTGATTCTGTGGTGGCTACATGAGTGTTTGTAGGATCACAGTATCTGCATGTTCCAGCTGAACTCTTCCAAATAGAAGCAAACGCTGTCCCTGTCCTCAGCTCACCAGCATCACTGGTCCCTCACCCAATGCTTTAGTCCCTCTAAGGTCAAGTCAAGCTCTGCCCTCATCCTTCAAGCTCAGATTTTTACAGTGTTTGGGGCAGAAAGAAGAGGGAGACCCCCCTTTCACCCCAAACAACTTGCTCTGCACAAGACAGTGTCACTGGTGCAGCCCTCATGCCCCGTGTCACCCGGGCACCTCTCCTGATGTTCATGCTGTTTTTACTGCTGTGCAATTCACCTTTGCTTTACTGATCTAGCCAAATACCAGGCTGAAGGACACTGCTCCAATGCACTGATTTTTTCCTCCATAAAACATGATGCAATGCTGCATCAGAAGAATCCATATGCATGATAACACCCCACTATGGCTGTGCCACAATGCGTTGATAAATGACAGCTCCAACGGCACTTGCATCCTCTATTCTGGGGCCCAGACAGCACAGGACAGCAGGGCCGACAGACACCAGCTCTTTTCCATACGACTCAACCTGCCACAGGTTTACTTCCAAACACCTCCTATTTAAGGGGTGCTCAGAAGAGCTTCCCTGCTGGAAGCGTTGGGATCACAGACAGCAGGTTAAACCACCTATTAAGTCATCACTGGAAAAAATTTATTTCTCAGCATGTTTCTCTTTTGCAAGAAATTTCACATTCAAAGACCTAACAAAATTCATTTCATTTTTATTGAAAGGAAAAAAAAAATCAAACAAAAAAAAATATCAAAAACCCCTTGTGCTTGACCCTTCCCCAATTACAAGCAGCAGTTTTGCAGCTGTTGATTACTCCCAAATCACAGCACAGCTGTGAACAGGTTGCAAGACAAGGTACAGCACACAGTGACCTGCAGAGAATTTGGGCTGATAAAACAGCTCGAAAAGTAATTATATTATTGCAAGTCAAGGGGCAGCATTTCCACCGATAGTGCTCCTGTGAGGGAGCACAGGAAGGGGCTGTGTTTGCTCTGCACTGGTATTTATATTCAGAACCTCTTCCGCAGCGCCAGCTCAAAGAGCTGCTGGGGTGAGAGCTAAAATAGGGGAGGCACCAGCACCATCCCCAGGGTGGGAGCCTGGGTCAGCCAATATCTGTCCTCTGATCCACACTATAAAATGAGGGTCTTTAAAGGAATTTTAGCTGCTGTGCTAATATCTCCACTGCAACATGGTAAAACACGCCAAAGGCAAGAAATAATAGTTATCTATGGATGAGGGCACTTCCCTGCTGGATGGCCTGTATGGAATATGGCTTTCCCTGCATATTAGCCATCTGATGACTTTTGGCATAATGCATGACTTCGTGCAAAAGGATGCTAGAACAGCGCTGGAGGAAGAAAGGAGGCTGCTCCTCCCTTCCTCTTGATTTACACACACTTCTGCTGGCACCGGCTCCTAAATGTGTATTATCATGCTCAGCAGCACAGAGAAATGCAGAAGCACAAACTCCAGCATTCACGGCAGGCTTTACTAGAGATCAGCAGCACGATGAGGAAAACGCTTGTTTGCCATTATTTGGCATTTGCAGCAGGATGCCAAGAGCAAGAATGGCCACAGCAAAAGGTATCTGGATTTCACCTCTGTGCCACACATCTTCCTGCATTGCCCACTGCAGACCTGGCATCTCACCCTCCCTCGAGACCTCTGTGCCATCCCATGATGGAAAACACCTCTTGTACTGCCCAAGTCATGCAGTTAGGGGAAGGTCACAGCACTCTGCACCATCCCCATGGTGGGGAGGAATTCTTTTAAATGGATATCAGGGTTTAACTGAACAGTGCTTCATAGATGCTCCTGGCATGAAGTATGACAGAATAGTAGAGGGCATTTCAGTTCTTCATGAGTTAGAAAAGCAATTTATATATTCTATTAGCAAATTTGATGAGATTTTGGTTAGAGCAGAGGCTTTTTCCTTCATTTTCCCCCTTTTTAAAGTCTTTCTCAATCATTATTGCTTTTTTCCCCCACCAGTGCACAGCCAGCCAATTCTATCATGTCACCTTAGACATACCATGGCAGACAGCTAATGCTGTTGGTCATAAATCATGTCCCTTTTGATCTCTATTACATAGCAGGAGCAAATTTATTATGATGCATGTGTCATTGCACACCAATGCCTCTCCATTATCATACAACTGGATACCCCCAAGGTTCATAACCGGAGCTATAGTGGTAATTTTTAAAGAGCCATTGATAATCAATAGCACTCAGCATCCCTGTCAGGATCATTTGCAAAACAAATAACAACGCTCATCTCCCACAACTTTACGGGAGGGATATTTAATCCCCATGAATGGCATTGTATGATGGATAAGGGAGGAATCCTAGACTATGTATCATGTATTTTCCTTGGATTAAATATCACTTCAATCAATGTTGCTGCTTGCTGAAGAACATGCTGGATGTTTTCACTAAGCAAGGCTGAAGGATTGCCTTACAGGTCGTTATTAGCTACGTGCAGGGCCCCAGACTTCCATGGCAGTTCAGAGGATGGGAGGGAGGACTGAGGTGCAACAAGGACCTGCCTGTCACCAGAATAAGCCATACAACCTTCCAGCAGAAAAATCACATCACAAGCAGCAGGTGCTGATTTTAGCTCTTCTTCAATACAGAGCTACATGTTAAATAAGTTACTGCCTATAACGCTATAGAAGTGCTAAGTAATATTATTTAATAAAAGGTTCAGCCGCCTGCCTCATTACCTAATGGACAGGTCCTAAGGACAATAAGCTCATTTTACTTATTGCTTTCTCTCCTTTTTTCTGCATGTGCAGCTGCGGGCTCTAATTGGGAAGGTAACACTGTCCTGGCTCCACCTGCCCTGGCTGTGCTCAGGGTCTCGGGTAGGGCTGCAGTTACCACGGCATCCCCACACCTCAGAGCCATTAATGCTGCTTTTACCTGCAAGAACAGGGGTAGAAGTGACTGGGCAGGAGGATCCTGACCCACCTGCACAATCGGGGAGACCTTTGTGGGGGGACCAGGTGCTGACCCTCAAGGTCTGGCTCATCCCCACAAGCACCTGGTTGTGTCCTGCAGGTCTCCAGACAGCCCAGAACAGCCTAAATCCAAACCAGAGCACCCCAGTGCAGGCTTTGGTGTTGGATTAGATTTGAGAGGGTCACACAACTTGGGGTTCAGAAGCTACAGCCTCTCCCTTGCTGGAGAGCCCCAGGTACCTGTTGCATGACTGAGACCAGGCCAGCACCTGGGACATGTCCTTCATCACAAATGGCTTTCCAAGGCACAAAAAACTATTTAAATTTTGCACACAGGTTTCTCAGTTCTTATAACTCTTAGTCAGAGCCATATCTCAGTCCTTGCAGCTGGAGACACCTTTTGCAAAATCTTCAGCTCCTACTGATGTGGAAAAATTCATGCATTTCCCCTGTCGTGCGAGTACCAGGCTGGTATTCACAGCACTTCCCAGCAGAACGCAATACAGGGAGTGATAAGCTCCAAACCAGCATCGCTAGAAACCCTGCACTTCAGTGAGAACAGACCAAAGTGGGATGAGGGGGGGAAAAAAAAAAAAAAATATCCACAAACACACCCTACCTTTTCACCTTAAATAAACACTTTAGCTACTGGAGATTACAGAATCCTATTTAGTGATATCAGAGAGTATTTTCCACAGAGGAAACATCTATTTAAACCTAGCTATAGGAAGCCAGGAAAATTAAATATTTTAAGAGCAAGAAGAAAACCACACAATTCTTCTGCCTGTTTTGGCTTGTATTTAGAGACAAATGGGGTTTTTGAGTGCCTGGATGAAGCATCACCCTGCCGCCCCATGGCACATCCCAGCTGTGCTGCCCAGGCTCACCCGTGTGCCGGGAAGCAGCTTCATGGATCTGCAGCATGTTCCTTCTGCAGCTGCACCCTGCCCTGAGGAGAACACTGTTAAAGAAAATACAGCTATTTTTAAAAGGTGGAAGGACAAATCCTCCTCCCTGTTACACCAGTGACCTCATGACTCTCCACAAGGTCGTGTGGGTACAGCTCATATTTGGGCCTATTTTGAGCATCTTTCAGAGTCACCAGGTTCTCAATGGTGATGCTCTCAGCTGCCTCCAAGCTGGCACCACACGAGTCCTTGTCACAGGCTCCTCCTGGGAAGCAGCCTCCACTGGAGAGAGCTCAGCACACAGAGGAGCAGGAGGAAACCTTATCTCATCCCAGCTGGAAAGACACAGTTTCCCACTGACTACAGGGTAACTTTAATGTCCTTTAGTGCCCAGGCTGTGGCTGGAGAAGAGGGGACAATCAGCCCCCATGGGACCCCACAGCACCAGGGACCAGCTATGTTAGGGAAGAGCCCCCCACTGCCAACACAGCCTTGGCCATTGCCACTACTCACTCCTTACACATAGGTGGGTATTGCATAGGTAGAATATTTAAATGGTATATACATTTCTATGTTTTAATATAAAAAAGTTGGATTAACATGAACTGACTTGATTTAAAAAGGTGGGGAGATCATCTCTTGCAATTGCAGTTTCATCACTGTGGCCATGATGCAGCAAAAACTGAGGTTCAGTACTATAAGCCACATGGGCAAATGCATCAAAGATCTTTGGGGAAAAGTCTCAGATGCCAGAAGACAAGGTATGACTGACATGTAATTCCAAGTTGCAATGCCCAAGCTGCAATGCTTGGAATTACATGAAACCTCCAAGGGTATAAAAGCTATGAGGAATTTACCAAACTACAGGTCCATCTTCTTGCCTTCATTTTCAGGACATCCCAAGCTCATTTGTGGGAAAGTGATGCTTTTCACATCCCAAGGATCCATGTGCTTCCTCTCACGCTGCCTTTTGAACTCTTGGAGCAGGATCTGGCCTTGGCCAGGGGTTTGCACAGCCCCTATCACAACTGGAGATGACATTGGGGCTCTGCCATGCCATAGGAGGCAAGACAAATTCTGGTCCAATACCAAACACGGTGACCATGCTGGCCCATGTTCATGACCCTAAGGGGACCAGGTATCCTTGGCCATCACACCCCTATACAGCCCCGCACTCTAGATAACACCTCCTTTTCCAAAATTTAGAGTTAATGCAGCACTAACCAGCAAGCCTGTTGCTGAGAAGCTCAAATAAGATGAAGTAGGGCATAGCACTTAGGAATATGTTCAAGTGAGAAGAACATGGAAGTCCTCCATGTGCTACCAATGAACAAATCCCAACACCGTTCTCCTCCACACTCACACTGAAGGCCAGCAGAGCTGGCGCTCCTGCCCGTGGTGACAAGGAGAGAGAGGACATATCCACAGCGAAGGAGGAAAGATCTCTCATTTGGATTGCAAAAGCCTAAAGATGGAAAGCACTTACAGCTGGGTATGCACAGGAGCATCCATATGCATAAGAACAGGCCCTGATCCAGCACATGCTTACATCAATCTGACGTCACCAAGATTTAAGAGTACATTTAAAATTAAGCACAAGTTTCCTTACATTTCAAAGGAAGGGACAAAGAAAGCAAAAAGGTCTAGAAGAGGAGGAACAGATGTCAAAGGACTATTTTCTAGCACAAGCTCCAGCACCAATTCCTGGGTAGGGTTTGGAATTACTTCAGCTATTGGTTTCTCCATAAAACAACTGCCAACCTTCTGGGCCCAATTCCCCATAATAATATTAAAATGGGCACTGATGGTGACTGGCTTTGAAGGCTGTTTAGTCCTTATGGCTGTCTCCTTGCTTGCTGGTAGCAGAAAAGTAGATCACCTGTATCTCAAGAGCTCCAAGAACCCCCACACATCTAGGCTCCAAGGAGCTGCTCATAGCCTAATCCCCAGAAGTCAGGATTTTTCACAGAATTTTAGGATTTGCTCACCAAAATCATTAGGATCTTCCCTGCTGAAAACTAAGGCACCAGCATTTCAAAGTAAATGAGGAGAAAAGTGAGATCACAAGTGAAGTGCACTTATTTTCCAACTCAGCCAGAGCTAATTAAAGCAAAAAGCCTATTACTCTGTTTACCATTAAAGAGCACAGGGATTCCTCAAACAGCAAAACATATACAACAAGTTGCTATGCTGTACTGTATATGCGATATAGCATGGTACAGATAACCTCTATTCTCAATAAAATTAAGAAAAAAAATCAGAACAGGAGCTAGTAAGTTTTCACTCTAAGAAGAGAAAAGGCCACAAAGAAAGTTTGGGACTTCTTAAAAAGAAATGTTGAATTTAAACTACAAATAATTCCCAACAAGACAGGATTTTGATTTAGGAGAGAACTTCACTGCAAAAACATTAGTGAAACTCAAGATGAGCAAACTGACATGAACAGCAATCAATGTGAGGGAAAAAAGCCACTCCGATCTTTGATCTGGGTGGCAATGTTTGCTTCACTCTTGAGTGTTTCCTGGGAAGTTTTAAGAACTGCAGCTCGCGGATTTATTTCTCTTTCTTTAAACATGAAGTAGTTAAACTCTAGTCTCTTTTCTGCTCCTTTGTGAATTGCGACAGCTGTCGAAATGCGGTGATTTATTGAAGTTTTCTTTTCTTCCTCTGTGGTAGACGGTCTCCAGAATGACTGAGTTATTCTGGTGTCTCACGCTTCAGCGTTTTCCTAGACAACGTAAATAGGAGTCAGGCCAAGCGAGCGACAGAGTCCCCCTCCAGACACAGGGAACAACCCAGCTCATTTCTGAGCATCAAAAGAAAAGAGAAAGGCAAAGGAGTTACCCATGTGCTCCACAGCTCGAGGAAGCTCTCGCAAAGGAATTATGTGGCAGAGCAAAAAAGATGGAGCTTCAGGCACAGGCCCAGAGCCCAGGATATGATGTTGCTCTCCTTCCTCACCCCAGCCTTGGAGCACTGGTAGGAGGGTTGAACCCCAGGATTTCAGCCCCACCAGAAGGGGTTTCCCAAAGACAGGCAGCACACTTGATCCAGAGAAAGACTGGAGGATTTTGTAGGGGAAAGACGTGAAGCTGCTTCTGATTATTTTGAGAGCTCTGAGGAGCTGAGCTGGAGCCGCCCCTTCAGTGGCTGCTCTGCTGAGACCACTCCTGCTCTCACCGACAGCCACAAACCTCTCTGAACAGAGATACCCCAACTCCACAAGTCGAGGAGACATTGGGAAAGCCGGGCTCGCACTCACCAGCCATCCAGCCTAGACAGGGAAGAGTTAATCAGTGCCACAAGGTGAGCACTCCGGCCACACAACTACCTTCTCCTGCTACAGAGCTGTGCAAATGGGCAGTTTTTAAAGGAATCCAGCAATGAGATAAAGCAGAGCAATGTCAGAGATCAATGCTCTATTGCAAAGACTTTATTTTGATAATACCAGATGATTAATGCTTACTGTTGCTGTCACTTTGATAGATTTTTTTTTTTTTTTGTCACACTGGAGTGACATTTGCTCAATGCACCATTCTTGAAAAGCTGCACTCAGGGAGACGGGTGCCAGGCTGGGTGCAGCTGGGGCTCCGCAAGCAGCAGGTGATCCCGGGAATCACCAGCGCTCAGAGGAACAGGAGCTGCCACAGGGCACAGTCACCCAGCGGAGGCTGCACAGGGAGAAGCAGCAGCATCAAAAAGCCAGTGCTGTAAGAAGTGGCAAGAGCTCCTCTTTTCTAACAGAAAGATTGGGCCGCAAGTAAAAAGAAAGAGCCGAGAGCTGTAACAATCCGTGCTCTGTTTTGCCACGAACACACTGGGAGACAGAGCAAGCAGCACAGCTCAAATCCCGAGCTGAGCAGCTCCGGAGTGGAGCTTCAGCCACGCACAACTCACAATCGCTCTCGAAGAGAAAAGCACCCAGAAAAAGGAGCTATCAATCAGTAAGAGACACAGACAATACTCTTAATTGTATCATTCACTAATGGCAGAAGCTTGGAAACCTTGGTCTTAACCTCTAAGCCCTCCCCATCTCTAATGCGAGAGCAGCAATCTACCTCGCCCAGATGAGGTAAGGTTTTCCTAATCCATCAGCGCCTTAATTTGCACAAAGCATTAGGCAGACGGCAGATAGACAGCTATATACAGGCTTCCCCACAGTGAAATGCTGCTCTCCTGCATCCTGCCCCCTCGTCCCTCCCGGGCGCCAGGCTGGCTCGGGGACACGGGACGCCGGAGCCTCCGCGATGCCGGCAGCGCCGGGGCCACGGGGATCCCCGAGCCGGCGCTGGCTGGCGACACAGCTTCACAGAGCTCTGCACAGATTTGATTTTCATCTCGTCATATTTAAAAGCTGTCTCACGAGCATAATGATTTTAAATTCACTCGCCGCCGCAGTCAATCAATTGCGCGGCTGCCACTGCCGGCTCCGCACGGCGGTGATGGATGGGTCTTCCGAGATGGCCCCGCTCGCCTCCGAACGCGGCGAGCAGATAACAGGCAGCAGGAGGACGAGACGCAGGCCAGAAACAAGAAGTAAAAACGGAGAAATAGGGGGGAATCCCAACCCACTCGCTGCAAACTCAGGACGTGCGTTCTCCACTCCAGGAGGCACAGCTGGTACCAAGTTCTCCCTGGGCATTTCCTGACTTTCCAACACAAAATCCCCCTCTTTCAGGGGGATGGGTCAGCACAGCAGCCTGCTAGCATCAACATGTTCATAATATTATCCGATACTATTCAATAGTCCAATTAATATTACCCGATTAGCCCCATGCGATCAAAGCAGACGCAGTTTGTGGTCTGAGCACCGCAGCTGCATGCTACACATCTCTAAAGGCGGAGAGGGGAAGGATCAAAAACAAGATCCACAAAACAAAAATGAAAAGCAAGAGGCAATAAAAATAAATTAATGATGTTACTCTAATTTGAGCAAACACAAATTAAGGATGCTCAAGTCAATTAATGTATTATTTAGGAACCCCAGCAAATCCTGAGCGAGGATATAAATCCACTATAGGGTTTCTTTGACATCACATACATCTCACGCCTCACTGCCCGCAGTTTATCTTCATGTTGCCAGAATCTCCAGATATATTTATGTCCTTGTCACTCACAATTGTTTTGCATTTATCCTGCATATCTGTATCTTTTCCTTGATATCATGAATTCACCTACTCCATATGGGGCAGGGATAGCCAGGGAATAAACTGCAAAGCTGCATACCTACTTAGTCCAGCCCTTCAACCTGTGCCCAACAGCTTCTGCCTGCACCTAACTTGTTTAGAGCCCCCCAAAAAAGCTTCAAAAACAAACACATCCAGCTGCTAGAAATACACTTGCTTGTGTGGCCTTAAGTGTCACTTTGCCTCCTATTACACAGGAAAAGGTTCGTGCAAGCAGCATCTAAGCCCGATCCAGAAGCAACCAAACTGGTGTCATCACACCTTGACGCAGGGGAACAGGCATCCCAGGAAAAAGGGAAAAACAAAGAAAACACACACAAAAAAAAACCCTCAAATGATTTCACAGCAGTTGTTTGTATCCCGGAAAGGTCCGGAGATACTGTGCTTGCAGTAGGCACAGCTTAGCAGCACCAAGAATTCAATAAGAGGCTTCACATTATTCTTCTTTCGAGTCCTTCTCAGCAAGGACTGTGTTTTTAACTACACCTGGGTTTCTGGAAGAAACACAAGCACTCCACAAAAGTAAGGAATACAGTGGAATTGTTTTAGCGGCTAGAGACATTGCAAGGAAAACAGCATGGGAAAAGGGGCATATCCGAGTTGATACACGTAACTGCAGAAGAGGAAAGAGGCAGCATTAAAGCACCCTATGCTTAGGTATAAACATATACTGTAGCAAAATATGTATGCCACTTTTAAAGCATACTGGAAGCCTTTTCCATAAAGGATGCCATATACAAGTGTAAAATTTTATTATCTCTGCCTGTCTATTTTACAAAGATATACATAGAAACAAGTTGCCAAATCTGCCTGCAGTTTAACTCCATTAAATCCAATGAATGAATTTGGCCCATTAAAAAAAAAAAAAAAAAATCACTTACTGTAATAAAGCTAAAGGCTGATAGCAGCTGATACAGTAAAACATATACATTTCCATACACTCATTACTGCTGAGCTCAAAATGCAGGAGAGCTAGAGACTGTCCTTGTGCAACTCCTAAAGAAATACTATAAGAAAGGAAAAATATAAGTAATAATAAAATAACATTAAGGGAGCAGGGTAAGAGAGCGCTGCTGTGCATCCTCCCTGGACACGCACCGAGCTGCTCACCAGGTCAATCCTTTCCCATCCCGATGCCGCTCGCTTTCCAAAGAGCCGAAGGCGAGAACACAACCAGGCCCTTTACATGGGCTGGTACCTCCCCACTTTCTCCAGCCCTGACTCCTCACAGTGCCAGGAGGCTCCAGACTCCTGCCCTGGAGCTAACACATGCACCACCTATCCAAACACTAGTTATTGCTATTAAATAGCAACAGGCTCTCAAGGGATGTCTTGGGGACCCAGGCACCTGGTGCTCACTGCTATGTTTATTCATCATCTCACTGAACAAGTCACATCTCTCACATTTCGAGTTCTTCCACCCTAAACTGCAGCCAGCACAGCTAAGAGGACTCCACAGGGACGTAATCACACAGGGGAAGACCCAGGGTCCCTACACAGACCCCTACACCTCAAGGACCTTGCTGTCACCCCCAGCAATGCCCCCTCTGGTGTCACAGCTCTGCACCCTCCTCTCACCTGCAGCAGCCTCAGGCCACTGGAGGGTTCCCCCCCAGTCCTCTCCCTTCTCAGGCCTTGGCATCACCCTGCTGCTGCCCAGCACGTGCCCACCTGACCCACACACAGAGCTGGGGACAGTCCCCACAAACAGCCCCACATCCCTGCTCCCCCAGGCTCCTACTTGCACCCGCTCCTTTCAAGTCCTTCTGCTCCCCCAGCTTTCGCAGCGTCCTTTGCTGAGTAACGCTGTAATCCTGGGCTTTAGCTACACCTGCGGTTAACACCAGCTCCGGGACTGAGCGCCGGCACCTGGATGGGCTGTGGTTTCCCTGGGAGAAGCCCTGGCTCTGCAGGGGCCAGCGGGGAAGCTCCAGGGAGGCCAGGAAGCGGAGCAGAGCTGCTGCCCTGTGTCCTGGCCACCCGCTTCTGTGTCCTGCAGGGAGACAGGGTTCACTGGTGCAACCCATGGCGGTCCCGGTGTGCCTGGGTTATACATGAAGTAAAACAGGAAAATGCCAGAAAAAAAATACCTGAGAGGTTGAGTTTAGGAACAGGCAGCACAGATAGCTCAAGAACTGCCATGGGATTTTCCTGGCCAGGGCACACACGGAGAGTCCTGTCACCGTCCTAGCCAGGCTTTGAAGTGCCTCCGACCTCAGCATTGCATCTGGAGTTTGACTTGGAAATCTCAGGGGCACTGACCATGTCTTTCTGTCTGCATGTGCTGTGCGATCCTGTGTTTAGCATAGGAGAGGAAAACTGAAATAAATAATCCGCTGCTCATAATAATAAGCCTTGCGCCTTGAAGGAGCCAAAAGCCTGACCTTTCATAGTTAATCCGTCCTGGTGAGAGGTTAGATCTGGTGTTTTCTGATCATCAAACAGAAAAGTATTAGCCAGAGAGGGAGAACAAGCTCTTATCTAGACCTGATTTCTCTCCCCTCCAGGGGATCCTGTAGGATATTTCAGTTCTCTCCTGCGCGCTGTATGACTCTTCCCTCCCCCGGTTGCTTGAAATCAGCCAAATTCACAATCTAATCTGGCTGGGAGTCAAAGGGGAGAAAAATCAAGTCCTAATGCAGTGTCTCCTTTGAGCGGGGACGGGAAGCCAATCAGAAGAGCATTATTGATCCCCGCTCGGGCAGCTCGGCTGGGGAGGGCATCGCCGTGTCGAGCCCTAGAGCTGCCCACCTCAGCCAGCCCCGCTCGGCCCTGCCAGCCTGCGGCTTCCCCAGCATTAACCCCGGCACGGGAGCTGCTGTGAGGAGGGAGCCGGAGCCACCCCGGACCCACACCTGTGTGCAGGGAGGGTGCACCCAGCTCTGCACCCACACGTGCACCCGCAGCACAGCCCGTCCCATGGGCCTGCATGACACAACTAGCGTGCATGGGTTTGTGCCCGCACACGTTGCTCAGGAGTGGACACGGCTGCTGCGCGGGAGAGCCCGTGCCCAGGTGTGCAATGAGCAGTAAAGCATGGGGATGTTTGGGGCAGCATCAGTGCAAGGTAGCGCTGCGTGAGCGCTGGAGCACGGGCAGCAGGGCAGGGGAAGGGTGCACGGACGTGTCCGTGTGTACCTGTCCTCCCCACAGCCTCCCCGTCGGCGTGACGTACGAGCAGCCTCCCTGCAGCAGGCAGGGGACAGAGCAGTGCAGGACAAGCCGTGCCTCACCCTGCGCAGCAGGGCTGGTGCGGATGCAGAGCGGGGAGCCGGCCCGGCCGCGTTAGACGCAGGTGTGGATCTCCCTCAGTGAGATCCCCATTCCTCAGCCCGTTAGTGCTGACCTCTGCCTTATGTAACCACGGCAGGGATGTGGCTGCAAAGAGGGGCCAAGACGGAGCTCCCCAATGCACCCTCTCTGCTCCAAGGCAAAGGGAGCTGCAGCAGAAGCGGCGACCCCAGGATGGACCTCCCGGCAGGGGAGATGTAGATGCCAGGCCGGGGAAGTGGCACGAGTGTCACTGCCACCCGGCTGGCTGGGCCCTGCTCAGCGCTGCCCCCTTGGACCCCGCAGGTGCCGGTCCCCGCCGGGGGAGCTGCCGCCGCGCTCGGCCGCTGCTCCCTGCTGCAGCCCGGGCGGCCCCTGCCCCGGGAGCCGCTCGGAGCCGCTGCCGGTGCCGCCGCCGCCGCCGCCGCCGCTCGGCTCCTCCGGAGCCGCCGGACACGCGGCCGCGGGTCCTGGGAAGTTTGGGGGATTCCGCCTTTTGGAGGGAGGAAGAGAGCCTCGACACCCCCCTCTCCACACAAGAAAGGACCCATAGCGGGGCGATCGTGGCCAGGGCTCCTGCGGCCCCGGGCGCTGCCCCACGGCGCCCCGGGGATGCGCTGCGGACCCGGCGCCTCCTTACCTGCCGCTCGCTGCCTGCCCCGCTCCGGCTCTTCCTCTCCTCTTTCCTCCTCCTCTCTCTCCCTCTCCCAGCTGCTTGGGGCTCTTTATGGAGATTCATTCATTCATGCCTTCCCATCGGTCCCTCAGCGTTTCCCTGCCTCCCGGAGGCAGAGCGTGTGACGCCTCGCCCCTTTCCAGCCACTTTCTCATGTCACAGAGAGGCGCTGCCCCAGCCGGGGCCGGGACACGCGTGGCAGCGGCTCTCCCGACCTGGGGGAACCCCCACCCGGGCCGGAGCGCTCGGGCAAGCTCTGCCCCCGCGCCCATCGCCGCGGTGTCGGGGCTCCCTCGGGGCTTTTCGTGCTTCTCTCCCTCCGCACTCCTCGTGCAGCCCCCCTGGCCAGGCTCCAGCTCCCTCTCTCTACTTTCTTTCCTGCCCCCGCGACACCACCCCTAGCCCCTTCTCCCGTTTTGAAACCGCAGCTTCGGTTTCTCTGTCTCGGTGCTCACGGAGCGCTCCCCTTCACCCACTCAGCACCCTGCCCCGAAGCTGCTGCCCGACCCAAGCCGCGCACAAACGAGCTGCCTCCGTGGGGAGAGCGCGAGCGAGTCCCCCCCGCGGGGAGCCGCGGCCCGGGGGATCCAGCAGCCGCCGGGACAAGCAGAGACGGGGGAGGCAGGGCCGGGGGCTCGGGCTCCCCCGGCGGCTCCGCATCATCCCCGGAGACGCTTCCCCGGGCGACCCGCCCAAGTTTAGCCCTGCTCCGACTTTTCTCTTTAACTCACCCCGACTCCCCAGGATGTTATTTTAGGTGCTAAACTTCAGGTGAATTGGCGAAAACTCCTCGCTGCACAAGGCACGAGGTTTTTACTTGCAGCCGGCAAAGCCGCTCGGTCTGTTTTTCCCCGTTTAAAGGCACCGTCGGAAATTCGGAGAGCAGCGCCTGGATTCGGGCGCTGCCGGCGCCGCCTGGGTGACAGACCATTAATTTGCGGTGATATCACTCGAAGTGCTCCCCGAAGGGCCCTGCCCGCTCCCCGGCGATCCATGCCGCCTCTATAGGCGGTGCCACCCCCTTTGAAACGTTGCCATCACTTTATCTTAATGACCGCTCTATCCGCAAACTTTTAAATATTTAATACCGTGCAAGCCGGCACGGAAACGCTGCTCGCGAGCAGCGGGAGCTGAGCCCCGCCGAGGAAACCGCGTGTGCGGCCGCTTCACGCCTGAGCCCAGCGGGGCCGGTGCCCCCCGCACCAGCGGGACCTGTTGCTACCGGGTCCCCCCACCGGCCCTTCCTGGGTTTTCCCGTGGCCGCAAATCCCAGCGTGGGAGCGGGCAGCGCCGCGGGCAGCGCCGCAGCCGGGAGCTTCCTCCCTGAAGGAGAAGCGCCAGGGAAAGGGAGCGGGGAGCAGGCAGCTCCGGGCTGGGGGAGCTGGAGGCGCTGGCATGGGAGGCACACGCCGCGCGTGTCCCCGGTGCCACCGGGACGGGCTTGGACGAGGGGTCCCGCTCCCGCACGCGGGGAAGGAGCCGGTCGCCTTGGCGTCCCCAAGGTCACACTGGCTCCCGCAGTGGCCGGCGCCTGGCTCGGCCCGGTCCCCACTCCTGCCCGAGGGACCCCGGGAAGGACGAGAGCGGGGCAGCCCCGGCGCGGTGACAGGACTCCCTCCCCGGCACCGCCGAGTCCGGAGGGGCCCCTACCCAGCCCGGCACCGCCGCAGCCCCGGCCGGAGCGGGACCTGCGAGCTGGGACACCCGGGCAAGCGGCACAGGGCGCTTCCTCCCTGCCTCCTCCTCCTCGTGCCCGCACAGACCCCTCGGCATCCCGGGCCCGTCCCCGCCGCCCCAAAGCAGGAAGAGGAGCCGGGCGCCCCTCCTCGCCACGGGGAGGGCCGAGGGGAGGCCGGGGCATCATTATCTGCGCTTCATTAAAATGCAATCAAGAAAATTCTTTGGCAACTCCGGCTGCTGTTTAACAAAAAGCTGCGCCGATTGGCAAGTGCCCCCGTCCTCTGGGCTTAGCAAAAATTTGGTAACGGAGACGGAACTTTACAGCAACATCTGTCATTATAATTAACGCCGCAGCACATCCACCGGGCAGGACCACGCTTCCTCCCCCCGCCTCCCTCCGCTTTTTTTTTTTTTTTAACCACGAACACGGCTCAGAGTCATGGGCGAGCATCTACCTCCCCTCCTAACTCCCCCGAGCAATCAGTGCGACGGGAGCCCTGCTCCATCTGTCCAGTTCGCATCGACACCAGCCCCGCATCCCCCGCCCGGGACGAGGATGCGGGGCCGGGGGCTGCTCCAGCGCGGAGACTTTTCCCGCGGGGCCCCCCTGCCTCCCCCACCCTCCTCCACCGGTTTTCTTTAATTAAAGCTCAATGTGCGGCACGTTTCGCGGGGACAAAAATAGCCGATGGAGGAGAGAGCGTGTGGGGAGGCAGGTCCACGGCGGCGGCGTGGGAATTCAGCAGCGATCGGCGAGACCGGGGAGCGGGGACGGGGGGACCCAACCGGGAAGCGGCTTTGACACAGCCCCCCATCTGCCCCCCTCCCCCCGCCATCGCCCAGGGCCACCCCGGCTCCCCCGGGCCCCCCTGCGAGGATGTCCCCAGCGCAGCGCGGCGCGGAGACGGTGCGGAGCGAGCAGCGGCTCGGGGAAAGCCCCGTGCCCGGGGCGGGGGACACGGTCCCCGGCGCCTCCCTCGGAGCACGGGGGCTTCCCCGAGGCAACACTTGCACGGAAGCTTCGCGGCGACGGGCAGGGACGCCCCGCGCTGCCCCTGCGAGGGCGCATCCCGCTGGGGTCCCCGCGAAACGGGGAACCCCGACGGGCAGGGGCGCGCGGAGCGGGCGGACAGCGGGGCTCCCCGACCCGGCTCCGCTCCGCAGCCGCGGCCGGCGGGAGCCGCTCCGGGCCCGAGACTGCGCCCTGGCCAAAGGGGGACCCAGAGCGGATCCCCGCAAGCCGCCCGCGGAGGAGGGGGCTCCCCGTTCCCAGCCGTCGGCCGCCTCGCAGCAGCCGCCTCCGCGTCCCGGCCCGGGCTGGGAAAAGTTTGG
>JAUBNY010000219.1:1969440-1982289 GCA_032275445.1 Crypturellus soui | reverse complement strand
GCGCTCGGCGGCGCGCCCAGCCCCGAGGCGCGGTGAGGGGCGGCGGGCGCACCCGCGGCTGCGGCTCCCCGCGCCCCTCCAGGCGGGCGGGCCGGGGACAGGAGGCGGGCAGGGAAACGCAGCCGGAGCCGAGCAAATCCCAGCGCTGGAGTCGGCCTCAGAGAAGAGAAGGGCTGCAGCTCCTCACTGCGTCAGGCGGAGAGCCCTGCCCGTGCAGGCGGCGCCGGGCAGCCCTGCCAGGCCCGGGGGGCTCCCATCGGCTCTGCACGGCTCGGTTCGGCTCGGCGGGGCGGCCGCGGGTGCGCGGAGCAGCTCGGCACGGTTCGCCGCGACCCGGCTCGGCTCGGCACAGGGCGGTCCGGTTCGGCACGGCCCGGCTCGCCTCGGTACTATGCGGCCGACTCGGCCCGGCACCGCTTAGCTCGGTACGGCACAAGCCGGCTCCGTGCAGCCCGGCTCGGGCAGGGCCAGTTCGGGCTCCGTGTGACCCAGCACGGGTCAGTCCGGCTGGGCTGTCACCGCACAGTCACCCCGGCAGAGCCGGGCTGGTGCCGGGGAGCGCGGGGGACAGTGCGTGGGGATGGTGGGCGCACGGGTGGGTGGCAGTGCGGGCGACACTGTGTGTGTGAGACACCTTGTTTGGGAGGGGAGAAGCGTGTCTGCGTGTCGGTGTGCACAGAACTGCGTGTGTGTGAGTGCACGTTCGAGTGTGCCTGGGGGCCTGGCGGTCTGTGTGTGTGTCTGTGTGTGTCTGTGTGTGTCTGTGTGTGTCTGTGTGTGTCTGTGTGTGTCTGCGCGTGTCTGTGTGTGTCTGTGTGTGTCTGTGCGTGTCTGTGTGTGTCTGTGTGTGTCTGTGTGGGTCTGCGCGTGTCTGTGTGGGTCTGTGAGGGTCTGTGATGTGTTATAGCTCTGGTGCAGCAGCCTGCACATCTGTATTCTCCTGTGTGTCCCCATGGGTGTGCGATATTCACCCCTAGAACCACTAGGGCTGAACAGGGCCCAGCCAGGCTGAACCATGTCCAGACAGGTCGTGGTGGGACCACACATGGCCAGTTCCGTTCTCATCCCCAGTGCGGGCAAGCAGGCAGCGGAGAACAGGGAGAGGGATGGTGCTGGGATGGCCACAACCCCCATAGCACCCAGGACCCTCCAGGCTGCAGCAGGTCCCATGTGCTCAGCCCTTCCCAGCTCCTGCACCTCCATGCAACATCACCCTGCCCTTCCTGGGGTCCCTCTTGCCCCAGGTCATCCCTTCCTTGGCCAAGGGACTTTGTTCTCCATTCTCAAGGGACTTTTTTTTAATGCTATTTTAGCAGCACAACATGGAACTTCAGGGTGATTAAACTGTGGCTGGCACCAAGCCGGTCCCTGGAAAAGTGCTTTTCCCCCTCCCCTAGCAGTGTTGTTTCAGAAAATGGCCAGCATGTTCCTTCTGATAGCTTGAGGCCTCCAAACCCATGCCCAGCACTTACCCCGGCCAGCGAGCTCCCCCTCTGCAGCCCCAAAGGGATGTGTGGGGGGAGACCGCGGAGGTGGGTTGCTGGAGAGAGATCTACTCCTTTCAGCTTAATAACCACCACCACAACAACAGCACAGCCAAAAAACCTGAAGCGTGAAGTAATAGAGCTGGGAGACAGCCTGGGAACAGGCAGGGCCATGGCCCCTCTCCAAACGGCAGCTGGCAGCCTGGCGCGGCGCTCGGCTCTGCTCCACGCAGGGCCCCGGGAAGCGCCCGGGAGGCACCGCAGCATCGAGAGGCCGGGGCAGCAACGAGAGATGCTCCAGGGTCTTCTGCCCCGCAGGGCCCTGGCTCGGGCTGTGTGCGAGGCCGGTGGCTCTGGGGATTTCTCTGCTAAGGAAGGGTGAGTTAGCAGGGCACAGCGACCCATCAGCCAGGGTTTGCCCCACGCCAGCGGTTGGAGCCCAGCCCTGCGGTTCGTGCTGTGCAGCCGGGTTGGCCCGGCCAAAGGAGCACGGCTGGAAAGCAGGCGAGCTGCCTGGGATGGGGACCTTGGGATAGGGGCAAGGGCAGCAGCTGACTTCAGCCGGTACAAGGCCAGCTGGGCGCAGCAGGGATCTCCAGGGCAGCACACATTTTTCCCCTCTCCTCTCTTTTCCTTTCCACCTTCCACCACCTGGACTTCCGCCTATGAAGCGTGGGAGACCCCCTCCAGCCCTGGAGCCGGGATATGCCACATCCCTGCTAACTGCACCGGAGCCCACGTGGCCGCTCGGCTGCTCCGAGGAGCCGGCTCAGGCTCCCGGCTCCCCGCTGCTGCCGGCTGCTGCCAGCCGCGGAGCTGGCTCTGTCTGCTGGCAGCAGGGAAGAGACCTGCCCGGAGGGGACACGGGTGCCACCGAGACTGCTCCACGCCAGACCTTGGCCCAGGAGAGCAGCACATGGGGAGGGAAGGTCTCCAGATCCTTTCTGCACATCTCCCACCTGCTGGTACTCAATGTCTGGCTCCTTGGGGGCTGCTTTTGGACACGCAGCCCCGCAAACCTCGGGGCTCTGCTGCACATCAAGAAGAGGCTTTGCAAGAGCATCATCTATAGAAGCTGCCAGGCCAGCAATGGGGTCTCTCAGTAGAACCTCTTTGCAAATCAAGATGAATGAATAGTAATAAAAAAAAGTAAGTATTTCTAAGGAAGCTGCTCACTTTCGTCTAGAAGGAAGTGACGCCACCGCAGTCTCTGGTTCTATATTTAGTAAAAATCCAAACCAGACATTGATAATATTATTAAAGACAGGAAGGAGTAAAAGATGTAGCCCTGCTTGGATGAGCGATCCGGCTGCGCCAGCCCGTGGGAGGGCTGCTGTGATGAAGGTGTCTGAGGTCAGGAGAGCCTCCGCTCGCCGTTCCCCTTTACCAGCAGAACAAGACAACGGCCACAGCAGGTTCGAGAAGTCCTAACCTAGTTTAACAAGCGGTGAGAGAGAGAGGCTGGTTAATAAAACATTGGCTGCTTCTCCCAGGGCTGTGGAGGTGGTGTGGGAGTGAGAGCTCTTGTGCTGCCTTTTGTAGCATCACCTGGTAGAGGAGCTGCTGGCCGAGGGACAGCCCGTTGGCCGGGCAGCGCTCCATCTCTCCGTGCAGAGCGGCGGGGATGTTAGGTGAGATAAGGACATAAATGAATCCAAAGCACGGCGTGACCTTGGGTAAGTGACATCTCTCCTGGCCGGGCTCCTTTCCTCCTGGAGGCGGGCGCTGCGCTGCCCCACGTGCGCTGCCCTGGGTTGGGGGGTTTGCGTCACAGCACCTGCCATCACCCGGTGGCCCCCAAAAAGGAAAATCTGCCCCAGAACAGGGTGGTGTGGGAAAGAAAGGGGGCAATGGGAAAACCTTCCTCCTGCCGCGTTGCAGGCCCTGGGTGAGGTCGGATATCCTCGCCCCAGCAGTAATGGGACCCCCGTGCGATGTGTGGGATGTGGCTCTAGGATCCTGCATGATTATACCACATTTTCCCCCCAAACTGCATGCCTGAAGCCATCCCAGCAAGACCTCTTACAGCAAGCTGTGAACTGCCAGCTCCATTTATGTCCCCTGAGAGGTTTATGACCAAAAAAAATCTCTCGGGTGACCAAAGCCCACCCCATGGCCGGGTTTCCTCGGGGCGGCTGGAGGGGCTTTGGCCACCCAGCTCCCAGCCAGGAACCAGCGCAGCTGGGGGGACTCACCATCTGAAGGAGCATTTTCTGCAGCCTAGATGCTTTTTAGTTGTCGCTGTCAAATCCTATCTAAAAATTGTCAGGCTAATTAGAAAACAAAAAATGACATTTTACGGGCTGTTAGGGCTGTAAGTGGACTAAGGCCTTATGGTATTTAGAGAATGCTTGGAAAACAGCAGCGATATTTACATCTGGGGAAAGAGTTACTGGGCTCGGGCAGACGCTGTAACTCAGAACATTTTTTGTTTAATAAGCCCAGCCACGCTGATGACAGATATTACTGCACATAATTGCCCCAATTTTTCAGGGTGCTCATACCACATCCATTGCAAATCATAGCTGCTGTAGGCTTCCCAGCCTGGATGGATTTCTAGAGATTTGTTTTCTTCTTCATTTCTCTCTTGGCAAGTTTGAAAAAGTCAGTTTTGCACTAGCCAAAGGTATCAGCAGTGGGGATGGGGTGTTTCTACCTTGGTGCAATATGAGCTGAGCTGATGAGAGCCTCCTACCTGGAGCTATGAGGCTCCTGGCCAAGGGGCTACCTGATGTCATTGGTGACAACAGTGTCTTGGCTTCCTAGAAGAGAAGGTCCATTCCCAACACCACGTCCTGCTTCCATTGACCATCAAAGTTTGAAAACTTGCTTTGGTCCTGCTCCTCCTGGCTGTTACTGATGGCTGTTTCCCTACCTGCATTCCCATAGAGCGTTAGGGATTCTCACCCCTCTGCAGATTCAGTGCACAAAGGCCAGATGTCCTGCACAGGGGCTCCCTGGGACTCTTCACACTGCCACCAAAATCTGCAGTGGTGTCTTTTGGTCCCTCTGGACACCTAACATGCCAATGTATCACAGACTATATTGCCTCTTCCACCTGAAGACCTCCAAGCAAGTAAACGGAGTGAATAATTCACAATGAATAACTTATTTAATGAATTTACTCCTTTTCTCCCTCTTGTTCCTTGCAGACATAAATTGTCTGTGAAGAGAATGAGAATTTCTCCAATGTGCTTGTTCAAAGCTATTCACAGATCTCTTCAGTGATTAACTCCTGGCTTGTGGGAGCTTCCAAACCAGGGACACTAACATCAAATTTCCCTGCTAGAATTTGGGTTGTAGCCTAACAAAACACACATTCCAAACCACGCATGTCCGGGCAATGTCCAGAGTCAAACCTGCCTGCTTTAGCCACCTCCAAACACCAGTGAATGTGCAGAAAAGTCTTCTCTGCCCTTCTTATCACTGCAGGGACCCAAGTACAGTCATTTTGGCCTTCATTTCCACAGGAAGCCACTGTTTTGGGGCCTCATTTAAGACATGCTCCTGGTATCCAAGGTTTATCCTTCTTTGGGATGGTGATGAAGACAAGGTCACCTGGACCTGCCCCTGCGCCTGCAATAGTCCTGGTCATGCAGCAAACCAGGGTCATCAGAGGATCTCCCAGTGCGCTGTGATGTCCCACCACCCTCCCAGCTCATCCCTGAACGCTGATCCAGAGCTAGAAGGGTTGGCAGGGAGCACCCGCCTGCCCCACGGACAGGTAGGAGCCTCGTGACTGCCTTTTTGTTTACCAAACCGCAGATCTCACGTTCCCTGAGAGCTCTGATTCATCCTTCCCCAGACCCTAGAACAAATACTCCAGAAATCAGTGTGCAGCGTGGGGACAGGCTTTGTTCAGTGCTTTGAAAGAGAGCAGGTAAAGTCATTACCCTCGCTTTGCATAGCACAAATGATATGCATAACGCTGCATAGAACAGCCCTGCAAAGCTCAGAGGAAACAAATGGGCAACTTGCACCATGAATTTCAATGGGACTTTGTGCAGCCAGGATAATCGCCAGCGAGACAGTGAAATATTGCAGAGAGAGACACTGGGCAGTGAAAACAAGTTCCACTTGCTAATGCGAGAGAATATCCCGCAGTATCGCGTGGGGGAGATTGCTGAGCGATTGCACCGCGGAGCGCTTGGAGCAGTAAAGCTGATCCTGTGGGATATGCCAGGACATGGGACAGGCGCAGCTCGGAGGGTGTTTCTTATAAACATGCCCAGTTCCCTTCAGCTTGCCACTGGGGCTGTCCCCACCGGCCTGACGGTCTGTTCACGGGGAAAGCTGGCCCTAGGGACAGCACCTGGTTTTCAGGGAGGTCTCCATCCCATTTTTCACATGGATTAGCAACAGCCCTCGAAGCACCTGGCCTGCTGGAGGCCAGCATCGGCTGAGCTGCTTTGCTCGGACGTCATCACAAGCTCGTGGTGCCATCCGTAGCCAAATTCCCTGTTATTATTCCCAATAACAGCCTCCATGGCTCCTCCCCGCCTCCCAAACACAGCCTGGTCCCAGGTTCCTGCTACGTTGTGCTCACAGCTCCCACACGGCCCCTGTGCTTCCCGGGAGACTTGACACCCTCCCACACTTCCCACTTCTCCTTCCAGCCCCCGTGGACTCTGCCCGGCTCCTAAATCCCTTCTTTCCCCACCCTACACCTGGTGGAAACCTCCTCCCTGCTCCCAGGCAAGAGCCAGGGCTCCTGGCAGAGATGCCGAGGAGGACGACAAGGACACAGCACCGGATGGGATGTGATAGGCACTACAGAAAATAGAGAGAAGCAACATGCAAATTGCAATGGCTCTTTTTTTTTTTGCCCGTTTTGCAATGCAAATGCAAGCTCCCCTCTACAGCTCCCGGCCTCTCTCCGTAATTTCAGAAAAGCTCGGGAGCAGAGGAAAAGGCTGTTCGGGAAGGAGGCAGTGCTGGCCTCGGCCAGGCCCTCCAAGGATGCGGCTGGAGGACGAGCGCTGGCGTGACAGTGAGGGATGTGACCGTCCCCTCCCTGGCATCGTCCTGCCCGTTGTGTTATCGGGAGTGGGGAGCCAGAGAGGCTGCCCGGGGTTGCAACGCGCTCAGGTCTCATCTCTCTGCTCTGAAAGGGGCTGCAAGAGGTTTCCCAGGACATTTCCAAGCGCTGCGCGGCTCCGAGCCCGGGAATGGAGCGGAGCAGAGGGAGCTGCGGGTGGAGAGAGCCTCGCTGGGCCTCGCTGCTCTCCGTGCTGCCTTCCCGCCGGCGCAGCCTCACCTCCACCCGGCCTCGCGGCTTCGGGCGCGCAGGGATTCTCTATCATGCAGCCGTTGCGAGAGAAATCTGTTACTAAAGCTTCAGAGTGGGAATGAGAGAGGCTAAAAATACCTGTCTGTTCTCCTGCCTGTTCCTGGAGCTGCTCCGCTCGCAGGGCCTGAGGCTGTTGCAACCAAGACCACATTTGCATCCGTATTTTCTCACGCGGTCCCATTTCTAACCTCCTTGGACTTTGGTGACTCAATTCCAGGGCTCACTGTACAGGAGCCTTCGTGGCTTGAGATGAGGTGTGTTTATTCCCAGGAGAGCAGAGAATTGGTGTCTCTTGGACACCAGTGAGCAGCAGGACTGCTTGAGTCTTGGCTTTGCAGCCCGGGCTGCTCTGGAGGGCATCAGGCTGCTCTGGCACCGTGTTTCTGAGCAAACGGGGCTAAGCGCTGAGTTTCAGACCTGTCCTGGTCACCCTGAGCTCTATGTCATGCCTGTCCCCTGTGGTATCCCCTAGATTTCCTTCCTGACATGGCTTCGGTCCATCCACGTACCACTGCTGGGACCCGAGTGCTGCCGGTGCTGCCACTGTCTCAGCTCCATCTTGGTCACTCTGCAGGGCACCTGCTCATTAAATCTCTAAATATTGGCCAAGGAAATCACAGAACCACAAAACCCCACAATGGTTGAGGTTGGGAGGGACCTCTAGAGATCATTTAGCCCAATCTCCCTGCTCAAGTAGGAACTCCAAATCATCCTTCCATCTCACACATGGAGAACTTACCACAACTTACCAAGGCTGGAGAGAAGCAAATGCCTTTAAAAACAGCATCTTCTTCCCAAACTGCTCCTGTAGCCATTTCAATAGTTATGAAAAATACCCTGCAAGCAGACCCCAAGAGGAAGCCGGGAGCAAGAGGGATCCGGGAGGACGGGCCGCGCTCACCGCAGCAGGAGGGACGCGCCAGGTCACCCCCGGCAGCTGCGCAGGTAAACACTCCAAAGGCAGCAATTCCCTAAGGTGCCCTGAACTTTTATAGATTGCTGATGATGAAAGCAATAAATGAAAGGACACCTTTGAGTGAGCATCCATGTATTAAACAGCCTCCGAGGATGTCCCGGCGCAAAACAGAGTGTGTCTTTCAAGGCTGTGTAATTCTAGAGTCACGGCATAAACAAGGGATGCTAAATCCAGAAGGGGAAACCTCATCAGGTTGCATTTTTTTAAGATGTACAAAAACCACACAAAATGGGAAACCTGGCAGGGCAATGGCCTGATTGCTCCCACTGAGGCTGGTTCATGCACGGGGCCATGGGGCTGTTTTAGGGCCCTCTGCTTCAGGCCAAAAGCAGAAGGGGTAAGAGGAGAGAATAAGTGGACTTACAGGAGAAAGTGCAAGAGAGGGCTGATTAGGTCACAGCTTTGAGGCCTTTGACTCTTTGGCTCAGCAAAGCTGTGGACAAAGTGGAAACTCAGATAGGAATTCAGTTATGCCCAGTCCTGGATTAATGACATTATCTGAACTTCCTCTCTTATTTTAAGGCTGACCATAGTGCTGGGCTGTTTCTAACGCATCTGGGAGAAGACCTAGAAATTCATTTAGGTTATGAGTCACACAGCGTGGCTCTTTTCCCCCAGTTTTCCCCCCAGGATCCATAGGCTGGAGCCTTCCAAGATGTTAATCTCCTTCATTCCTCCCAAGCCAGGCTGACAATAACCCTTAAATAAGAGTGCGGGGAGCAGCTTTCTTCCCACCACCACCAAGCCGGAGCGCCGGGCTCTGAACACGCAGCCCGGGCGATTTTCCTTCTTCCTGACGCGCCGTTCAGAATAGCACAGCCCCGCGCGGCTCCCCGCGCCGCTGACTCAGAGCCGCAGGTAGGGAAGGAGACGCCGGCGAGGCTGATCCCACGGCCAGCGCCAGCGCGGCGGTGACTGCGCCGAGCTAAAATAGCGCTTTCTTTCCCCAGACTCGCAACCCCCCTGGGAAGGGAAGAACCTGCGCGATTCGCGCCGCTAGCGATGCCGGCGGGAGCCTGCGGGAACGTTTTGCTCGCAGGAAGGGAGGTTTGTGCAGCCTCTCCTCCCAACCTCGATTTACCTCTGCAAATTAAAAGCAGTGTGGGCTGAAAACGATGTTAAAAGGAAAACGGAGACGGAAAAAAAAGCACGCTGAGAGTATTGTTCTGCATAAATAAGACATAGGCACGCTGCTGAAGGTAGCTAAACCCATCCCACAAATGGTCTTCTCCTGCCAGGGAGATATGACAAAAATAATTACCGGGGCTACACATAATTATTGTACTGCTTTGAGCAACAGTCTGCACCCAGTGCGGCTAAGGGAGCCTTCAGCTGCCAACGCTTAATGACATTAACCACTAGCCCGGCAATGTCCTGAGCTACAAGGGGACCCAGCAGGGAAAGAGTGATGTGACCAGGTGACCTGCCCTCGCCTGTCCCCTCTCCTGCCTTGGGGACATGGGGCCCTCGGAGCTGTCCCTGCAGGAAGGAGGATCCACACACACAGGGCCAGATCTTGGATATCTCCATCCTCCCGCGATCCCGGGGCAGGAGCATCGCTCGGTCATCGTGGGAGCGATGCTCCTGGGTGCCCACGCTGGTCACACCAGCTGGTCCCTTCCCAGAGGTCTCCAAGCCCTCCGGGTTCTGTCCGGCTGCCAGGAAGGGACTTGTTTCATAGGTCACTTGGGGAATTCTCCTTGGGATAAATTGAAAGCTCTTCATTTAATTCTCCCAAAGGAAGAGATGAGAGTTTTACAACCAGCTGTCAAATGCTCTGCAGCTAAAATATCAACAAAGTATGACAGAAGCAAGATGGAAAAAGCCTCTGAGGTTTCCTCTTATTGACTGGGAAGCCTCTGTTCCTTCTCTGACTATCTTTCAAGCTCAACAGATACCAGTTCGACAGTCAGGAATTTGAATATGTTTATCGGCAAAAACCATCCTCTCCTCAAACAAACAGCAGTGATGAATATCTGAGAAGATCCACCACCCCTGCATGGGGGGACTTAGCAAAATAGTGTTTGATCTCAGTCCTCCCAGCCCTTTTGAGCAGAGCTGATGGAGACCCAGGCATCCTGCATCACCAACAGAATTATCTAGTAATAATCTTAACGCTTGGGTCACATGAAGTCAGGGCTCTGATTTATAATCGCATACTTGAAGATCACAGGGTATGAAAATTATTGCTGTGCTGGCTGGAATAAATTATGCAAAGCAATGCGTTATCTGGAAGCCTGCAACACGCGCGCACACACACACACACTTCGGTGATCTATCGCTCTCCATGCAGATGTTCTGCTGCAAAGACATTTTAATTAATATATTGAAAATACATTTCCAGCAGGAAAATCCAGCTCCTTCCGGAAGTGACACCGAAACGGAAAAGCCCCTTTGAGGCACCATCTACTGCAGCAACATCTGGGTGTAAAATCCTTTGCAACCAAGAGAAACAATTTGAGGAAGTCTCCAATACCAAAAGCAAGCTGGAAGGATGGGACACTTGGTTTAATTAAGAATAAGCCCTTCTTTCTCTTATTCTCCTCTCCCTTCTCATTTTGTTTCTACTGACTCTCCTCCCTCCTGTAGGGGCCAGCCAAGCCCTGTAGAGGCAGCAACGATAAACCCGGGTGCTGACGGACCGTCTGTCCGCAGCGTTTGCGCTCCCAAGCAGCCCAGCCCGGGATGCTCTGCAGCGATTCCCGCTCCGAGCTGCTGCAGGTGCTGGAGGTGGCCTCGTCCTCCACATCTCCAGGAGGGAGATTCACCCACCCCAGCAGGAGGTGGCTGAAGAGGCTGTTGTGTCCCCGAGGCAGCCGGCACGGCCACGGGGTCTGTGTGCGGGATGTGGCTCCAGGAATGTGGTTGTCTCCTGGTCGGGATGCTGAGACCACAGTGGAGACACGGAGCATGGTGAGGACACATCCCAGGCGGCCGGACAAGCCCTGGCCAGGAGGGAACAGGACCCACGAGGCTCCGTATTGGGCAAACAGGAGCAACCAGAGCAGAGCAGCGCCGTGGCCGGGCTCTCAGCTGCAGCCGCTGCAGGTCGGTGCCGAGACCCGACGTGTCCCTCTTGCAAAGCGGAGCGCGGCCGCAGTCCGGGATCACACGAAGGTGGATGCATGAGAACCTGGAGCGGCGCTTCCCGCCAGGGAAGGAGACGTGCCCGCACGGGGAAGTCATGCAGGAGAGGAGCGGGATACGATGCAATGAGACAAGCTGCCGCCCCGCTCCACGGGCTGCAGGCAGAAGTCCTTGGCAAGGTGATTCGCAGGCAGGGAGACACGCAGGACACGGTGCAAGCAGGCCCAGCCTTAGCACGACCCATCATGTCCTATGGACAGCAACAACCCCAGGATGAGTCTCGTGTACCCGGGAGGGCTCCAGCCTCAGGGAGAAATGCTGATATATTCCCCGGAGAGAGCAGAGCTGCAATTAGCTCGGCCAGGCTATGGAGTGCTTTTGTATTGCAACAGAAAGCGCTAGAGAGATAGCTCTGCTCTCCACAGGAGCTTCTCCCTATCCTCAGGATTTAAGCCTGTTAATAATGGAATATAATGATATTATCTGTTTGCATTGCACTGTTTATCACAAAGCGGTCCCCAAGCGATTTGCTATCACGTCCTCAGAGAGCCACCGGAATACAGGCCCTGCTGGGAGGCAGCAGTAAAACAGCCAATATCACGCTCAGGAGCTGGGGAAAGGGAAATTTGGATCAAGGAAACCATGTCTGCAATTTGCCGAGCCCTCACAGGCCAGGAAGGATGTGAGATTTCATGGTCTTACCCAGGAGATCTGCTTACTCTTTCGGCCACACTGCCCGCACGTGGGGCTGGCAGAGATGGACGCGTGGCCGGCGAGGACGTGCGCAATCCTTCTCTCCCCAAGGATCGCGTTCGCCAGAAAACCTGCAGGCAAAAATCCTAGCAGCTGCCAGCAGAAGTAACAGGAGAAACTGCAACGAAAGCCCTCTGCCAGCTGGGGAATTTCAGCATTTCTCACCCTCAGATCGCCTCGGAGAGGCTGATATTGCCACTTGTTCCTCCATCCCAGCCTGAAATGAAAATAAAGGGGGATTGCGGAGAGGTAAAGCTCCTGTGGGGAGAGGCTCATTGCTGTGTTTAGATGCAGGATGGACCTTTGGCTGCCAGCGCCATGTCCAGGCACCCAAATTCTGCAGCTGGGCACGGGAGCAGACAACGAGCTCCAGCCGGGTGCAGACGTCCCCAGACACCCCACCCTGCAAACGGGCGCTCGTGGCTTTCCCTTCCGCAGAGCTGTCCCCGCGCGCCCGCCGGGGCAGACAGCGGCTGCCACTGCGCATTTGTCGCAGGGCGAGCGCGGACACGCCGAGCGCTGCAGGTGAGCCCTTGCCCCGAGCACCCGGCCCGTCTGCGGCAGCTGACGGGGTCAGGCTGCGGGGATGGGGACCACGGAACGGCAAAAAGGGAAATAAACTGAACGGGGAAGAAGGGAGAGGAAAGGGACTGTGCAAGCTCGGCATGAACGAGCCTCACCAAACCTCATAGTCACCTGTGAGCATCGCTGGGCGCTGCACGTAGTTCGGAGAAGCACTTGCGTGTGTTTAATGCAGGAAAACGGGGAGCGCTCGGCCAGAGGGTTTCTGCCTCCACAAAGCGCCCAGCTCCCCCTTCCCCAGCTACTCTCCAGCCTCCGGGAACGGCGCGGCGAGGAGCCAGCCTGCAGCTCCCGCCGGGAATATCTCGGGAGAAGCACAGTCGTTCACAGCACCGCCTGATTGACACCCCGTAATAAAGAGATTCGCCACATAATTACCATGCATTTGGGATGCAGCACCATTATATTTTTTTTTAACCTAGTGACAGCTTTAAACAGCAGTTAAAGTACGTGTTTACATTAATGTAATTAGTTATTTTTGTGTATTTAACTGGAAAGGCTTTTCCTTGAAACGGTGATGCGATAAACAGCAACTCAGGTGTCTTTCCAGAGATATTTCTACCTCTACTTACAGACAAACTCTGTAAGTGAATGGGAGGGTGTGGGGTTAATTTTAAACTTTTATAATTAAAGAAACCAAACAGTCCTCTGTCTGGTAAGTAGAGATAAATTACTGA
>JAUBNY010000219.1:1917306-1962023 GCA_032275445.1 Crypturellus soui | reverse complement strand
TCCTTCCTTCCTTCCTTCCTTCCTTCCTTCCTTCCTTCCTTCCTTCCTTCCTTCCTTCCTTCCTCCCTTCCTTCCTTTTCCTTCCTTTTCCTTCCTTCCTTTTCTTTCCTCCCTCTCTTCCCTCCTTCCACCTCACTCGCTTCAGATGCTCTGAGCTCAAGTTGCCGCCATCACTTCTGTCCTTCTGTGCCACTGCTCCCCTCTCGCTACTTTTCATTTCAGGCCTCTGATTTACCCATATCGAGTTACATTATCCAGAAGAAAAATGCCCATGTAGTTAAAGCTCTGGGTCTGAGAGATACGGGTTTAATTCCCAGCCCTGCCACACTCTGTTTGTACAGTAAGGTGCTTTGATATGACAGCAGTGAGTCCCACAGAAAATCCCTCCTAGGCTTATTTATAGAGCTGTGGAATGCTGCAGTGCATTTGAACATCTTTTTGCTACAGGTGCAGAGATGCTAAATCCCACATTTTCCCAGGTCGTGTATCTTCTTCTGGGGAAGAAGCATCCCCTCGGCCCAGCACTGCCATGTGGCTATCATAAATCCCAGGTCCCCTGGGCAGCAGGAAGCCTTTTAGAGCTCTTTTAAATGGCATTACCTTGTCTTTGTGTACTTCTGATCCAAAGCACAGGAGAAAGCTGAGAGAGAGAAATCAGCATTTTAGCTGGGTGACATGGCAGTTCAGAGCAAGGCAGCTTATACACGGGTTTGCACAATAAAGAAATTGGCTAGTGGGAAGAATATTTACAGGAATCCTTCCCCAGCTTTGGAATTAGAGAAAATAATCCTGCTAAATTAAACAAAAGTGATAATAATATAGGAGAGTGCTTCTTAAATGTAACAGCTTCCATCCTTGCCAGCAACATAGAACTCAATGTTTTCAACACATGTATAATGCATTTTTAATGTAAACAGCGGGAGGCACAATTCCAGCATAGGATGTGAAATAGAGAAATTGTTCAGGAAGGGAGCTGGGGAAATTGCTAACACTGCACACAGAACGAAACTTTCTCGAAATCCCGGGCTCTG
Source organism: Crypturellus soui (assembly GCA_032275445.1). Classification (NCBI taxonomy): domain Eukaryota; kingdom Metazoa; phylum Chordata; class Aves; order Tinamiformes; family Tinamidae; genus Crypturellus; species Crypturellus soui. The sequence goes on along the minus strand of JAUBNY010000219.1, from coordinate 1,960,992 downwards.
TCTGCAGGGCATTACAGCATCAATGCTATTATCACCACACACCATGGACAGCTTATTGCTATTAATTATGTTAGCAAAATAAAGGATCTTCTCTGGCTGGACTGGATGGACAATGCTAAGCCATGCTGGAAAAGCTGGATAAGCCTCATTAAGGAGAATTTGGCACTGGGAGAGATAACAATGCAGCGCTCGCAGAGTTCAGGGTATTTCAGAGGGAAAAATGGTCCGTGATAATGGATTTCTTGGGAGTGAGGACATGACGGGGCATCCTGCTCACCTCGCAGGCCCATGGACACAGAGGAGGGAGGTCTGCGTGGAGAGAGGCCTCCCCGCGTGCCGTAAGGGCAGCTGCATTGCAGCCCGGGCGTCACGAGCCTCTGCCCCTTGGTTGGGGTTCATGGGTTAAAGAGCAGGTGGGGAAAAGTCCTGGGCAAACACACGGAGCGGGAGATCCCCAGGGAGCCGCTGTTTCCAGCAGTTCAAGGTCCACGTTGCCGGCTGGGCTGAGTGTGGTCCAAGCTCCAACAGGGCAAGGAGCAGGTTTGTTCTGCCTGCAGACAAGCGCGATCTGGGAGGGACAGCAAGGACGTGGTGGGGACAGGACTAGAATTCAAAATGCTAAAGGCAAATTGCATAAAATGACTCCCCAAAAGGAGATGAAAAGCAAAGTGGGGACAACAGCAAAGGGCTGCGTTTCAGCGGGAGGCACCGACTGCACAAATTCCATGTGGGAATGAACAGAGGCGTCTTCTCCAGAAAGGAGCTGGAATGACGGCGGGTTCGGGGCAAGGGTGCTACCTGTTACGAAAAGACACGAGTCCTTGAGCCATTCAAGGAAGGGCTGCTCCCTTTTCTGAGCTTAAGAAACAGCAGAGGAGGAACTTTAGCCCTGTCTCTCCCCTAGCTTAGCGGCTAAGTCTTTAAGGCCTTTAAAAGATAACCTCGAGGAGGAGGGGAACAGCCTGTTCTCCGCGGCTGCAGCACACAGGACAAGATGTCAAGGGTTTAAATTGCACTTACGGCAATCCAGGTTAGGCACAAAAGAGAAGTTTCTAACAGTGCCTCTCGAGCTGATAACATTGGGCTCTGGGGAGTCTCCACGCCAAGAGGCTTAACAGCGTAAGAACCATAAACTTTCCTCTCCTGCTAGCAGGCAGATTTTTCTTTCTGTTGTATCAAAAGTGTGAGTGAGAGGAAAGCAGGAGCTTCACCCACCCCTGGCGACTGCTGCTTGAGGTTCCCCTCAAGCATTTTCCCTAGCTCAGCGGAGGCACAGCCAGCTCATCGTCCTATGTAACTCCTGCTGCTCTGAATACTGCAAAAAGATGTAAGCGATGCTATTTTTGAAGGCAATATTAAACATAAATAGACATGGCATGATGCCAGTTTCAAAACATAACTGTTTCCAATAGAGCTGGGAGAACCGTTCAAAGAGTCTTTTGAAAAATCCATTAAGGCCCCATCAGAACAAGGAGCTTTTCATGATGACAGGCACATAGGTGCCTTCTTCAGCTCATTCATCAAAACAGAAAAATCAGGCGCATTTTCTCCTCATTTTCCTTCATTCAGATTCATCCCCTCCAGGAAAAAAGTCATTAAAGTTTCCGTCACGGGGAAGGAGGCAGCACCACTCCAAGTTTTAACAGGTCTCCTACGGATCAGGCTTAAATCCGCTGCCCGCACTGGGATCCTCGGCTGGGCTGCGCTGCTGCTGCCATCGCAGGGACTTAGCAGGCGGGCAGAGAGCTCACCAGACCGCGACCCTCACCCGGCATTCAGAGCTTAAATGTGTGGAAGCCTTTCAAGGATGAAAAGCCCAGGCTTTCGCTTATCCACCAGTAGGTCTTTGAACACCTCTGGGTCTTCATAATAGCAGCTTCTGCTTCATCATTTCAATTTCTGCATGAGTCATAGTTCCCCTCATGTTCTTTTCCCTTCCTGTTCTGCCTTAGAGATAAGATTTCACCGTGTCCCAGAGCAGAGATTTGAGAAATCTCAGGCAACCTCAGGCAACGGATTCACATCCAGAAAAAATGAATCTTATCTATGACAAAAAGGAAAAAGGAAGAGGGAGAAAAAAAGGAAAAATTGGGTTTGTAATAAAAAACCAGAGTGGTGCTTCCTAAGGATTCCCTAGGATGTAAAGTACCGATTAATGTTCACATGATGTGTAGTATGAATAGGCCAGGATTTTGACTCATCTTTCAACAAAAAAAACAAGCGAAGAGCTTCAGTGGGGAACACCAGAAGCAATTTCAAGGGGGAAAAGGAAAATCTTTCATCTTAGTCTGGATGTGCCTCAAGCAAGAGCTTAGGGACAGAAAAAGAAATACAGTTGGGAAGCGCCAAGATCCGGAGAAGGAAGTTGCGGGGCCTGTGGTCTGTCTTGGACACAGACCAGATGAAAGCTCCGGGTCCCCCCATTCAACTCTTTCCCAGTCATGAATCCAGCAATTGTTGCAAATTCGTCCATATAAGCAAGGATCTCAGACTGAAAGGGAAAAACAACGTGTTTCAGCTGCAGACCCAGCACTGGGCAGCGCTAATCAATGCACTCAGTGCCTTTGGCCCTGAGGTATTTTTAAAAGACTATTTTAGGAGACAGGATGTGTGCCAAACTGTTGAGAAAGCCACCAGAAATGGTCTTTTGTGTTGTTCGGAACATGCTTGCTCCACAGGCTTGCGAGGGAGTGAGCCCTGGGGGGAAGATGCCCTCCACGGACAAGGTCCTGGGGTTGTCCCTGGCCAGACAGCACCGGAGCCCACGTCCTGCCGGCCAGCCTGATGCCCTGCAGGGTTTGTGCCCGGGCACGAGGACAAACCAAAGCCATTTTTGGTGCCTTCTCTACTCACGGCTGCAGCACAGTTACATCCATCAAGTGGGAAGAGGAGTTCAGTTATCACTGTCACATCCTGGACGAAGGCTGGGCTGACTCAGTTAGAAGACACAGAGCAGTATTGATTAATGCCAAGCATAAATTGTGTTTCTCTCAACTATGTGGTACACCGGCGGCTTATTTGCCCCGTTCGGGTTACTCTTAATTTCAAACAAACATGATCCTTGCTGTTCTAAGTGTACGATACAAATTGCCAATATCATACTGCTTGTATTACTGCAGTCCCTACCAGCATCTGATGAGTTAGTAATTCAGCCACCTGATTATCTCATTTTATTTTCTTAGTGTTTGTGGATTGGACACTCTCCGAAAATGTATTTCTTGTTTGTCTTCAAAGGAAAGCCATCTCACAGCAGCAAGTTGCCCTGTAGATTTTTCCTGTGTTTTGGTTCCATCATAGAGGAGACTGGTTGTACTCCAAGGATCTTGTCCTACAATAGCAGCCATCAGTTGTTCATCCCATTCCCAGTGACAGCAGGTTCCTCCAAGAGACGTCCCCTCCCTGGAGACAGGGAGAACTGGTTCAGAATGGGCATTAGAGCTTCCTACCTCCGTTTGCTGGAAAACACAGCTAAAACACAGTCCTGGGTAAGGAATGACTGTAGAAACCTAAGGTCTTCTGGGGTAAATTGAAGCAAGTGTCATATCCTCATTAAATGCACCTGACTGCAGATCTGCTCCTTGAGACGAGAACACATCAGCGCTGCCTGTGGAAATCAGGCCACTCGAGTAACTTGCTATAACTTTACAGGCTTCAGCAGGGTCTCCCACAGCTGAGAGATCTCAAGGTCCCACATCTGAACCAGAAAACCAGAAAGGGGCAGCTTTCTGCACAGACACTGCTATTTTCTGCTGCTGATGCAATCTGGGAGCCCAGCTTCTCTCACACTTGCAGTTTCTTGCACAGAACCAGTAAATGCACCAACTGCACTGAACAAAGCTGGACTCAGAGGTCCCATGATCTTACTAGAAGATATTAAAATTCTCCATCTTCCTCTTGCCTGATGGAAGAGGGATAAACTGTGCTTGGGCCAGTTAGAAATTAAACCATTTCAACTGTACAACATCTATTGCTGTCCTTGGGGATGATTCAGGATGTGAGCAACGCAGCTCTGGTGGGATGGCACTGGAGAGGACAGCAGGGCCAACACTTCAGCTCTGTATTTATGGGTATCATCAGAAGAGCTTTATTGGATACATATTTTGCATCACTCTCTCTGGAGGATCCAGCTGACTTTCGCAATATCTTTGTTCTCTTGCTTTCAGTGGCATGAGATTGAGCGTGTGTGAGAGTGTGTGCATGTATATGTGTGCATTTTCATGTATATTATATGGGAAAGATTTTGATAAGACCCCCTCAAAGCATAGAGAAATGGAAGGAGTCTTCCACTTGACACAACTCATCCCATCTGCAAGATACCCGTGACCCAAGCCCCCAGCTTGGGGTAGAGCCCCTCCACAGCCACCTTCCACCTGCTAAAATGAGATGTTTTCTCTCCCCACCTTCATACGTGTCACCAACTCCTTCCTTTGAGCTCAAGACTTCTCTCCAAAGAGACCATGTCTGGTCCTCAGAGAACGCTTTGCAGTATAGGATTGCTCTGCAGGGCAAATCTTGTGCCTTCCCTGCCTCCAAGACCTCGAGCAGCCTTCCTCTTCCAAGCAGTTGCCTCTTGGCTGAAGACCAACCCTTGGTGAGACTGAAGGCACAAAGCAAAGCAAAAAGAGCATGGAGAAGTGCGAGAATTGCTCATCTCTGGAAGCCACACTGTGTTTTAGGGGGAGAACATGGAGCTCCAACCTTGGACCCAAGGCCAAATGGGCTGGACTGAATCCTCTCCTTGTACTTGTCACCATATTGTGCTTCCTTCTTCTAAAGGAGAAGGACATTTTGCAAGTTTTCACAAAACTGGCACATCCCACAGGTGGCTTAGGTGAATCAAATGCTTTCGTCGACACTTTGTAAAATAAAGTGTGGATGAAAAAATGACATGACATGAGAACTGCAGCTTTGTTCCCAAAGTCATCAAAGCAGGACACTGCAATCTAAAAGTTACTTCTAAAAGTGATCAAAACAACATAGCCTGATTTGTCAAAATGGCATTTCCACCAGAAATCTCTTTGACGGTTTCTCTTAATAGCTCTTCACTGCACCATCCCCAAAAGGACTAGTCCTAATGGCAGCACGACGTGATCATCTGGGAATTTTCATATCCTGTATTGCCTCTGATGACAGGAGCTAAAGGCTGGGTATGGCCTCTCTTTTTCTATCCCTGTACCACCCATGGGACCTTTAGTCTTTTGCTTAAAGGTCCAGTGGTTATTTGGGGACATGGAGAGCATGTGCATGAAGGCACAACCCTGCAGATCTCACAACTGCACCATCGCTCCCTGCAGTAATCAAGTTTTGGGCTTTATTGACACAGATGGCCCCAAGACAGCAGTGATTTATCAGACGCGCAGGCACGGGAAGGAAAGCGAGTCTGACGCGAAGGTCGTGCTACATGTTTTGGTCCATCCATATTCATAAGGCCAACGTGCATCTGTTTGCTGATGCCCATGCGTACAGCAGATATTTAGATACGACGGCGTATGCCTATGCACTTGTCAGCATGGCACTGAGATGGCCGGCACACGGCAGAAATATATATAGGAAATGAGATCTGGAGCAAGATTGTGAGGTCTCCCTCCGCTGGAGCTAGTACGTGCTGAACTACGTCCACACGCCGAGGATGGTACAGACCTGAACGGATAACGAATGCCCTTCTTCATCACGCAGGTGTCACTTCTCCTGACTCAGATTCAATTACACTCGTGGAGCTGATTGCAGATTTCAGCCTACTCTTGCATATCAAGAGCATATTCAATGTTCCAGGGACTCGATGAAATAAAACGTCACCACGTGGCCCTCCCTAGAGCCCCTGAGTCTGGTTCATTCCCAGTGGAATTACACAAAGAATAAATTTGGCCCATTTTGCCAGGAGCAGGGATATCTGCAGAACGGTATGTTCAATTCTTTATGTCAGGCCATCTATCTCTCCTCAGCAAAATGCATCTGTGATTACTTCTCTGTTTGCTGTCTTTTTTTTTAATATGAAATTATACAATATCCCTCAAATAGAAGGAGGGGGAAATGAAAATGTTTAATTTAAAAGTTTATCTTGTCAAAGTAAAGTTAGGGAAAGCATTGAGCATCTCAGGTGCTGGTTAATCTATAAATGAAAAACAATGAAGACAGGGAGAAGAAATATTAAGTGAATTCTCGAGGGAATCACATTTTGGCTCATATACAAGTCAGATATACTCCAGAAGATGGGATGGGACGAAGAGTGGATGGGAAGGCTGGGGAAGATGGGATAATCAGCGGCTCCCATGGAAGATAAGGGAAATTTGAGACATGTCTATAATCAGGTAAGATGGAGAATAGCTCCACATCAAATAGTGTAGGCCAAATTCATGCACATACATCCATAGCAGTGACAAATGATCACTTGTCTGGTGACAAAAATGGGTCCTGACAGGTCTTCTTGGAGGCCAGGTCTCTCCAGCTTCTGTGTCAGCTGAGATCCCTGTTGTTCTGTTGCACAGATAAGCACTCTTACCTGTTTATCTTATGTGCAGATAAAATCTCTTCTCAAAAGCTCTGACTTGGCTTCCAAGTCAACACCAAATAAACTTCTGCAAAGAATGCTGAGTGTAATGCAGGTCCCAGCTGGTTTGGGGAGCATTATTCTGTTGGAAACCATATTTCACACTCTATAACTGTGACAGGGGGTTCTGAAGAAAGCCAAAGTTGTGGGAACATTTCTCACTCCTTGAAAGCTACTGCTCGCTCCTCAAAAAAAGGCTTACAGCTTAATTGAAAAATGGAGAGCAAGAGAACAAGCAGGGGATCAGTGCTGCTGTTAATCATCAAAGCTTCCATTGGGCACCACCTAGTTCAGCCAGCCGTAACACATATTAGAGAACTGTGTGTAGAAACTATATATAGAGGGGAGAAGAAATAAGGAAGGGGCTTGACTCACTTGCTCAGAACTGCATGACACAAGCAGCTATTCCACCTCGATGTGGCAGCAGGAGCCTGGCTTGGCCAAGTGCCTCCTCCGTATTGAACATTTTTCCCGGCTTCTAATCTTTAGGACCTTTCGTCAACAAGCATCGCTTCAGGCTCCTATTTGTAATGTTTGCATGATATATCAGGAAACATCTAATCACAGCATGTCTAAAAAGAGACATCAGTCTATGGCAGAGAATCCTCACTGGGAAATGATTTGCTGTGCTCCAGGCTGTGAAGGGGAGATCTGTTACCCATTCAAGAGCTGCCCAGTTCAAACTGCTGAAGCCAAAAGCAAATTTTTTCTCTGAGTCAACCTTGAACCAAAGTCCCAGCCAATACCAGGGAGCCCTATTCTGTGAGAAGAGCCTCTTTTCAGATAAGACTTTCATCCAAGGTTATCTGAACACTTGCAATCAAGCGGCATTTTGTGCTAACATTAATCCTGGTGTCCTGGCCACATTCCAGCTTGAGTAACAACGTTCTGCCAACCTAAAATCCTCCAGGGATTTCAGCAGGATGCGGTTTTCTTCTTCCTTCTTGTCTTCCACTTCTGCACAGTTAATTCTGGACAGGGTAAAAGACTGAGTGTGTTTCTCCCCAGAGATGGCAGTATTTTACTGATGGTTAAAATGGACCCTGAAGTTCTCTGAGACCAAAATACTGGATGAGCCTGGATTATTAATAAAAAAACTACCTTTAAATATATTTGTACTTTTAAAACTCTAATATCAACTTAAAATATAGAGCAGGATATTACTGAGAACCGAGTATGATTATTGGGAAGCCCAGCAATCAGAACAGAGAAGTATATTTTAAGTTGCAATCAATACAGCTATGACACAAATGAAAGAGAGACATTATATAAGGATTTCTTCCACTGGAGAGAGCCCTGACAGCCAGTTATTGCAGTGAGGGAAGGAAGTCATCCAGATGGACTCTCCATCACACTAATGAAGCCGTCTCATAACTGTAACAGAGACCTCATGTATCTGCTGTGACACTTAGCAAATCCGGGCATGAATAAATAACCAAAGTCCAATTGAATTAACCTCCAGCTGATCAGCACTACTAAACAAATTATCCTAAACTCTGAACAGGATTAGAAGGACTGGCACAGGCCAGAATCCTGCGGTAGGAGTGTTAATTCAGTTTAACAAGTTTAAACCTAATCCCCCGGTGTTCTCCTCTGATCTCAGGGTTTCAGGGCAAAGTGGCTCCAAAAAGCTCACGGAGAAGCTCGGGAAGGAAGCTTAGAGCAGGCTAAGAGCAATGACGGGAGCTCAGCCTAGAGCTGCCTGCAGAAATAAGAGAGGAACTGTAAGTAGAGTGCGGAGGATGACTTATGCAGGACATCACTTACAGAGATGGAAGAGAGAGACGGAAAACGGCATTGATTTCCCCATAGGATATTCAAACCTTACTTCTGAGACGAAGCTTAAAAAGTTCATAATTTATCCACTTGATGAAAATCTCTTTTTTTTTTTTTTTTGGTAGAAATAAGAGATAAGCACCTGAAAAACAAGAGAAAATGCTTTATTTTAATGACATTTATTTTAATGCCATTTTCCTCAGTATATAATTGTATTTTTCTCCTAAAAGTATGTTTGCATTGCCCATCAAATGCACAATTCAATTACCACAAACTTCAGTTCATTACTTAGAATGGTGCTTACAAACAATTTCAGTACTTTTTCATTTTTTTTGTGTTGGTTCACAACATTCTTTATGCATTTATTTGAAATTAACTTTAATTTAAACCTCAGCTTTAACCAACTCAACATTTTTCAGACTTCTGAAATGTTAAACCTGCCTCCAGAAGAAAACATTTATTCTATTACTCTCTAGAGATAGGAACAGACCTAGTAAATTCTGCTCTTTTTAAGAAATGGAGATAACTAGGATTTGCAGATAAACACTGAAATATTTCTCATTGCAAATTCCTGGAGCATGTATGCAAGGTTCTCAAATCTCTCGAATCTCTACTCTTTATCAATCTGTTTCCAGTCCTGGAAATGTCATGCCTGCTCTCCAGAAATTCCTCAGCAAGGCTTCCAGTTCCCTAAAATCTCCGATTTTTCAGAGACAGTAACTGAATTGGGTTAGTGTAGGCAGATGAAGACAGGGATCCCAGAGCTTATACGTAATGCTGGAGGAGATTTCGTTACATTCTTTTGCCTTGTCATGGTGTGTCTTTACACAGGCCCAGCATATTTACTCAATATGTTGCTCATTCTTTGTTGTGATTTATAACATAATTAATGTTTAATGTTCTAAACTTCATCAGAGGAGAGTATTTCAATTTTGATTTGATGACAAAAAAAAAACCACTGTGTATTCTGACATGAGGCATTTCCACCATGCCCTTCTTCAACAACAGTGAAGAACTTAAAAATCAGACTGGGGCAATCTTCACCTAATATTCAAAAGTAATTTCTAATCCCCCAAATCTTTTTGCTACTGTTTCATTTGCAAAGCAGAGACTTCCAACTCTCTAGCAGTTGCCTGAATGTTCCCACGTATTTAAATTTAACAAAACAATCATCTGTAATTGTGAAACTGTTCCACAACTGTTCTGTTCCACAACCCTCAAAATCAAATCGTGACTTTTCTGCTCCATACTTCGCTGTTATTTATGCAGTATATAAACTAAAAGCCAATATTTATTCTCATTTTCCACTGCGTGCACTGACTGATATCTCCCAAACTTAACAGGAGCATTATCCAGTACAAATGATGATACATTGTCAAAGTTGAAAATATTTGATTGTACGCATCCTACATTTCCAAATATTCCCAGTGCAACCTCATAACTGTCTGGCACATAATGAGACAATGGATTTTTCCTCTTTCAACTGTATAATAATGAACAACTATTAGAAACACTTTATTATTTCCAGACTTGTAGGGATCAGTGGCTACAGAGAAAATATGGCCTTTTCAACTAAGTTCTTAATTGTTTTCTCAGTTGAAAGAAGAGCTAATATATTGCTGGCAGTGCATAAAGCATTTGTCTCATCAGGACACATCATTTTTACTATGGGTGATTCTAGAAAACAACACTATTTAATTTGGTGTCAGAATTAAGTGATTTATACACCTGACTACACTATTAGTATCATACTAATATCCTGATATTCTCTTGCTGCTTCTGCAACAGCTCTGTTGTCCTTTTCTGCATTTTCACCCATCTTGGCAGAAAAAGTAATATGAATTCCCTTCTTAGAAGCTTTGCTGCAATTATTTTTATGATCCGCTCCATTTGCATGCTGTCTTTCGTCTGACAGACCACCACAAGCAGCTGAGAAATTCCTGCATAAACTACAGTGAGCTTTATGGTGATTACTGCTGTCTTTTCTGATCCGTGGAAAATAATTTCTCCAGCCGTTCCAGACATGCAGCCCTTCTGCTGTTCTTAGGGTGGATCTGTTGATGGATGATACTGTCCACGGGGGCTGCCACGGTCTTGATCAATGCAGGGCTGTTACCTGACACACAAAAATTATGTCAACGGGGCTCAGACTCAGTCTTGGATCGTGATGACTCTCTCTGCTCTGTACCCTCTGGCTACAGCGCCCAGTGCAGCCAGCTGTTATCTTATGATAAATATCGAGGCTAAAATTATCATTAGATGACAACAAATTGAGTTCACGAGGTAATCCTGGCTCTTCTAGGTGGCTGGTACTTTTTTAGGTAGACTGCAGCTATTCTGGAGGATGTATTTCACATACTTCAAAAAATGTAATTTTCATTTTAGTGACTGTTGGAATCATTTTTGGATACCTTCTGCTAAGAAATATAGGCTCTATTGGCTTCAAAGGCACTGAGTATAAGTAAACTACATATAGATCAAATGCGTAGGAAATTGTTTTCAGCAGAGCCTCTGTGTGCGTGCGACTCGCCTCATTTCTGCCAGGTTCTGCAGCCCCAGCAGCAGCCCCTCCTGAACTGCCCCTGCACCAAAGCAGCCCATTTCTCAACCCAATCTCACGCATCCTCCTTCCCCAGGCTCACAGCAGCTCGGAAGGCACAAGTGACACAGCACAACAACGTATTGTAAGGGCTGGAGTACTCCTCTATTTATAGACCGCTAGAATCGAAGGAAAATTTCCAAAGAGCTCTAGTCAAATTACTAGTTAGGCGCTTCCAGGCCCAGCCAGAGCACGCTGGCTCGCTGCCGGCTTTCAAAACTCTACCCTGTGCCTTGAGCTTCTGCAGGAAAATATCCTAGTGACCATACACGGGTACTTCTCATTTGCACAGGCAATAATGGCCATTCCCACATCATTTCCTTACTGAGTTGCAAATGCAGGAAAATGAGACAACAGCATGATTCAACAGTCTCAGGCATGCAATCACATCCAGGATTTCAATTTCCGATGCGCACCTAAGGGCAGGCTGAAGACTTTATAGAAATGGAACAATTTGGGTTTTGAGCTTTGTATTTAGTTCTCGTTAAAAGAATGGGGTTTTTTTGTTGTTGCTGTTTGCTTTTTTCAGGCTGAATTCTACCCTGAAAACACAGTTTCATCAACAGATAAAATAGCTTAGGGTGGACCTGCAATGCCTGATGGATCAGCTTAGCTTCCTAATGCAACAAATGAATGGAATAGACGTCCCATACAATGAAAGATGTGTGGACAACTTAAGGACAAAACACAGTTCTTAGAATAAGAAATGACATTATTCATTAACCTAGAGAGCCCAGAAGATGCCCCAATTCACAAAAGAGCAAGAAGCCCCTCATTTTCCCCCCAAATGTGAGCACATCAAGTGAGAGTCTCAGAGCTTTGACACTGAGACCTCTTCTCCCGCTCACTCAGCCCTGGACGTGCCCAGCTCCTCAGCTGCTCCCTTTGACCGCCGGCCTCCCTGGAAGCCCCGGTCCATGCCTTGCTTCCCGTTCACGTGCAGACACTGCTCAGTTTTGCCCCTGGCAGCCCCACGTTGGGCACAAACCTCCCCGGGATCTAGAAACCAGGAGACATTTACGGCAGTCAGGTTCCACCCCAGCAGGTTGCTCCTGCCTGGAGAGCCAGGTTCAAGGCAGCAGTGACAAAAAAGTTCCCCCCAGCAAGCCAGGGCCACCAGATCACTGGGCTGCAGCTAATCCTCGGGAACAGCCTCGGATGTGCTCTGCTGCTTCCCTAAGAGCAGCGTTTTCTGAGACTCCACTCAAACGCAGCGGGAACAGCTTGAAAACCCCGCGGGGTGAATTCCTGGCACTTCGCCTTCCCCTCTGGGCAAACGGGCTGCATGGAGAGCGCACTCGCCTCTGAAGAGACCCCACATCACCCACATCCCCTGACCTCGTTGCGGTGTCAGGAGGAGGAAGAGCAGCTCTGCTCTTCTCTGGCCAGAGGCAGCTCTGCTTCGCGTAACCAATTTACAACACGGGCCAAAGCAATTCCCAAGCAGCTCCTGCATCAGGGAGCAAACTAATTCCTTTCCTCTCCCCTTGGCTGCGCAGAGCAGAGCCCGGCTGCACCTGAGGTTCCAGCTCGTAGTCTATATTCTGCATCATGAAAGATACAAGAGAGAAATCTAAACTAGAGAAGTAATAACCTGTAAACTAATAAAGCAACCCAGCACTTTGATAGCTAGGCGCTCCCAAGAGCGGGGATTATTAATGGATGTCCTGAAACACCGTGTCTAGTTTTCGAGAGAAGTGGGAAACATTTCTAATGCTCTGCGGATCTTACGCATTTGCTCCATAAAATCACTTCAGATAAATACAATTATTGTAAAAAGCAGCCTCCTTTCAGTCTAGGCATTGAAGCATTTTAAAAAGAACGGTACTAAGAAAATGCTCAAATAAATAATAATAAAGGTATAAACTGTGCTATTATGGGCTGTTTTCCTTGTCGAAGTACTGGGCAGCAGAGTCATTGATTTTCTGCGGTAATTGAGATCATGATGTGCACACGCCTTACATTCCTATAGCAGTTACGTGCATGAGAATGGAAAAAGCAATCCCGGACTCCTGCGGAATCTCCAACAAGGATCCGATGGCCTTGGAACTGTTGGTCTCTCTTCTCCCTCTGACCATAAAATGGGATACATTAGTAATTTCCCATGTCTAAAGAGAGCTTGTGAAGCTAATGCAGTAATGTTTGTAGTGTCATTAGAGATCTCTGGTGAAAAGCACTACAAGTAACTGGAGCATGGATGCAGACACTGTCCTTCAGCACCAGAAAACGTTCAGGAACAGGTGGTAAGCAGACAGACCTCCAGGGAAAGGTCCCGTTATCGCCACGGCGCATTCTTCACTTTCTATGTTCTGCTCGAGTCACGCGGACAACAGGAGCCCTCTCCTTAGTAACAGCTCATATACATTTTTAATGTATTTATTTTTGGTGATGAAGACTCAGTACTCAGTTGCCTCCTGCTGTCTGCCTGATGCAGTGGGTTTGCTGTGCCCTACCTCAGCTCCACGCCAAGATGAGATTTCCAGTTGATTGAAGGTGTTAAAAATATCTCTTTGGCCCCACACTAATGAACAACACTGAAGCACGGGCGGAGGAGCTGTTTTCATCTAAGGCTGAACTTGAGAGGACCTTCCTCATCCTCCTGCCATATAAAAATAACAAGGTGGTTGGCAAGGGTGGCAGGAGTAACTTGGCCCTTTGTGTTTCTCAAAGTGAAATTATTCTCTAGAAAAGTCAGGAATAAACATCTTTAAGGGCCAGGAGGCTTTTGTGATGAGAGCTGCCCTATCCCCATGCAACAGGCAAAGCCTCACATGGTGATGGAAGCAAGAAGGAGCAACGTTGTATTTCCACAGTGCTGGAAAACAGTATTTGCCCGTTTGCAAGGAGTGCTGAAAAGGTACCAAGCCTCTATACTAACCGCGAGAATAACCTGCGCTCTTAGCTTTTCCATGGACCTCTGCTGCTCTCTAACGGTGCCTTACAGCATCCTCAGCACAAAGTTCGCTGCAAGTTTGGAGGCTCCTGAGTCAAAACCAAAACAAACTACAGTCTTTGAAGGTGATTATCAACGTAGACAACCTGAAACTGTGATTTCTGCAGCCAGCATTGGGACGTTTTAGGTAGGGCTAGAGAAAAAGTAAAGTTAAGCTAATAGAAATGAACGTTTGGAGTGTATTTATTTCAGACATGTTATACTTAGTATACCTGTTAATGGCAGAGGTGCAGGACACCACACACTTTCAGTGCTTTTGATAATTTGGTCAAAATTACTAGAGAGAAAAAAAAGAATCAACAAACAAACACTTTCCTCAAGTTAGCCACATGCCAGGAGCAGAAGCCAATGCATCCATTACTGACCGATATAAGCGTTTTTTCCCAGATTATTCCCATGTTTATCTCCCACCGCACAGCAGGGCAGCAGCACGCGGCCACTGTACAGGGAAGCGGCTCGCAGAGGGGCACGGAGGTCCCGGCGGAGCCCCCTTCTCCCCGGAGCGCCCCAAAATGCGCGTTTCGGTGCCGTGGCTGCCCGCACCCTGGCAGGACACACTGGGCCAAGAGGCCGGGGGGCTGCCGGGGCTCCGAGCGCTCGCCAGGCCGCGCCGCCGCCGCCGGGAAGCGGTTCCCGCCTGGGAGCGGGGTGGGCAGCGGCCGCCGGAGCCCCCGCGGCGGCTGCTTTGAGGCAGGATTCCCCGGCGGAGCCGGCAGCAGCGGCGCTGCCCCCCGCCTTCCCCCTCAGCGCGGCCGCCATGGCCGCGGCGGAGGGAGGGGAAAGCAAAGCCGCGCCGCTTCCGCCGCGGCGGGGCGGGCTCCGGCGGCGGCGCGCCCGGTAGGGGAGGCCGCGGGGCCGGGGCCTGGTGCGGTCGGGACCGGGGCCGGTTGCGGTGGGGCGGGCGGAGGCTGCGGGGCTGGTGCGGGACAAGCGCAGCCGCGGCGCGGGGCGGTCTCCGCCTGGTGCCCGCGGTGGTACCGACCTTGAGGCACCGCTCGCTCGCACCCCCGGAGCGCCCTAAAGCGACCCAACCCCCAGCGTCTCCTTATTTTCATATACAGAAACTCCAGAGTTTTCCACAAATCCCGGGGATCGCGGCGGTGTCGGCGTCGCGGGATGGCGGCGGCGGTGGCGTCGCGGCAGCGCGCGGCCGTGGTGCGCGGCGTGCCCACGGACGTGGTGTGCACGGCCTTCTCCAACGCCGTCCTCGTCGTGGCCACGCAGTACGGCAAGATGGGCACCCTCGTCTACCTGGAGCCCGCGCGCGCCGCCGCCGCCGCCGGCCTGGGCCCCGCCGCGCTGGCCACCCGCGTGCTGCTGGGGCAGGACGAGGTAACGACCCGCGGGACCCCTCGCATCGGCCTAGACTGAAGGCATCTTGATCCCCAGAATGTGGTATTCGCTCCTTAATGCATCGAGTTGAGCTGTTCCCCACGGATCTGCCCTCCGTATCCGATGGGATGTGCGTGCTCGGCCGCGTTTGCAGGAGGCTGATCCGGCGCCTGTTGATTTAAGAGCAAACACGTGGCCTCCGGTACCTGTTTTTGGTCCCAATCCGTTTTGCTTTCCCAGCCCCGTCATGGACTTGAGTTGCCCTCTCCCAAGTGTGCCTGCCAGCGCCTGCCTGTGATAACGTTTAATTTGTTTTGCCTCAACAAAATAGGGTTTTTATCGACCATTTCGCAAGGCTGGAGAGAAAGCAAAAGAAAACATATTTTGCAAAGCGTCAAGTAGTCAAGCATTAAACAAAAAGTTATATAGCTACAAGATTATAGGGCTGGGGCTGCCAAATATTACTTGCTATCCTTAACTAGAAAAACTCTGGCAACACGAGTGCCTGATTCTGTTGACAGCTTCTCTTTATGGAGTTCTCTTTCTTCAGTAATAGCTTTCCTCCTTTAGGATACTTTGCTTTCCCTGATGTGATGTCTGCTAATTCAAAAAAAAACAAAACCCAAAACTCCAGTCTGCCCGATCTGTTTATATGTGTTTTATTGGAAACAGGAGGTGCCTTTATTTACTTCCTTACACAGTATTTTAAAATAATTTTAGAAATTATTCAATCTAAACTTTAGGAAAAGGCCTTTTACTAGTTTGCTAACTTCCTGATTTTCATTTGGAGTGCAAGCTCCAGCTCATGCTGGTAGCTAAAATCAAGCAAACTAATTCTTCAGGTAAATATCTAAGAGAGTGAGTGTAAATGAAACCTGGACAAAGCTCTATGTTCTTATAAAAGAAACCTCATTAAGAAGATAATATCATTTTTCTTCCCTCCTTTAGCCTTATGGCTTATTTCTCATTTTCATTATTTCATTATAATCCAAAACGAAATGGATTTTACATATGGTGTCCAAAGCTTGTGTATATAACACCATGCCAGGGTCTCTAAGAATTGCTAAAATAAGGCCATTTTTTAAATTTCCAGGGTTTGTCAGCAGAACATGCCCTGTTCAGCAATAAATTTTTAAATGAGAATAGAACTTAGAGGCTTCTTCATAAATCAGTTTATGACGGTAATAGAAGTATTTGGATCCATGGCATTTCATATAACTTGATATTTGGTGGTGTCATTTGCGGGGGAGGATTAGCAGAAGCAAAAAATCTCCTCCTGGCTTTCCAAGTTTCCCAGTCTGATGCAAAACTCCGCTCAAGTGCAGCTCCAGTTAAATTGTTTCAGGGTGGTTTGGGTGGCTACCGCTCTCGGGCCCCAACTGTTCCATTTTCAGCTGTCTGAGAACGTGCTTTTCCAAAATGTCTCGTACCCTGGTTTGGCGGGGCTGACCAGCCAGGCTACGTGTCTGTTTCAAATCATCTCTCAGGCGTTCCACAAACCGAGTGCTAGGGCTGAATCCAGTACAGACAGGTTCCCGACCTCCTTCATGAACAAATTATTGCAGCACTTGTGTCTGCTCACTAATGCGGGCGCGTTCCCCCAAATCTGATGGTGCGTATCCATATATTCTTGCTTCGCAGCCCCTCGTCCACGTTTGTGCCAAAAATCTCGTGACGTTTGTGTCTCAAGAAGCTGGGAACAAACCTGTCCTTCTCGCCATGGCTCTAAAGGACAAGACTGTGGAAGGGATACAAGCTCTCCGGGAAGTGATCCGAAGTTGCCAAGTGTGGTGAAGTTGTGCCATCTGGATTCAAGGAAATGATCTTCAGTCCGTGACTCATCACCACTCTTTTAAAAAGGACAAAAAATGAAAATGATGGAATGTCTTTGTACTGGTTTTGGACACGCTGAGGAATTTCATGACTTTTTCTCTACTGTGTAGAACGCTGGTGGGTTTTGTTATTGTGACAGGTTTGCAGTCCATACAGCCGGTGATTAGATGAGAACAATTGTCTCAACGTACAAGAGAAATTTTATTTTTATCACATCAGGTGGGATGCGTATTTGGAAAACTGCACAGCTCTGCATTTGTGTGCTGATAAGTGCTAGATTCCAAACTCTGTAACTACAAAACACTGTACTGCAAAGGGAAACACCCATAGCAGAGTGAATAAAAGAAACATTGATGAATCCTAATGTTACTGGGTTTTTTTTGCTAGGCAAAAATCACTTCCATTGAAATACAAGCCTCAGTCACAAATCAACAGCAGCTACATAACAAGAAAGATTATCTTGCCTGTTTTTTTAAGGAAATGAATCCTATATGACTGTTTTTCTCCTTATGTCAGTGTCTTTCTAATGTATTCTGAACCCACTCTCCAATTTCAGTCAGATTTTAAAGAGCGATGGGTAATTACACTGCGCCAGTTTTTGAAAGCTGATGTCAGGGTATAAGAGAAGAAACCAAATTGGGGGTAAGAAAAAAGACAAGAAAATCTCATCTATTTATATATTATGTGGTAGCAGCCCATCAGCACCACCTGCACCCTCGATGTCCCCATCACCGGGGATGGATGGGGAAGGACCAGGATCACCCAGGCCTGTTTTTCCTGTGTCCATTGGGGGAAAAAAACAAGTGTAGCCTGTGCAAAATCCGGTGAGTTGGTGCAATGTTGCCTATCCCAACTTCCGTATGGGAAGCTTGTCTGGTTTTACCTCTCTCCTTGTAACAAGTAGCACCAATTAGTAACTTATGAGTAACTCATTAAACATTTTGTCACATATGAACTTCTCTGAGCAAACAGAGACCAGCCCTTTGCATCTAGATTCGGAGCAGCCTGTGCCGTGTTTTGGACCTATTCCTAGCAGCAGAATTAAAAACACGCACATGTGTGTCCCACAGAGACACGGTTCCTGGTACATAAAAAGACCTCCAAGCGTGCAAGAGCAGATGATTTTTTTTTTCTCTAAAGTCAGGTTTATTTACATTATTTAAAGCATTATGAGAAATGAAACTTTTTTTTTAAGCAGTTCAAAAAGCTGCAGGCTTGCAGCTGCCCTTCACAAGAAATTTCATCTAAAAATAATTTTCCAAATTGTGCTTCCAAGAATCATAGATTCGCATCTGTCAGAACTCCAAATTTTCCTTTTTTTACACTCTTTTACACTTTTTTTTTTTTTTTTGGCTTAGGAGGGCTCAGAAGACACATTGAGTCTGTTAATGTTGATCCTGGTTCGCTGGTGGAGATTCTTTCCTGACCCAAAATGAAAAGCGTTTCCCTGGTTCCCGGGACTTGTGCACTGCCCGTAGCTTCCGCCACTTGCAGGAATCGCGGGTGAGGTGGAAAACGGGGTCCCGAGCGCGTCTCGCCCGCGGTGTCACAGTGCACACGGCTGCGCCCCGCGCACCGGGAGCCTTTGCTGCGGAGCCGGCCGGTGTCACCGCTGCCGCTTCCCGGCCGGCCGTGTCACCGGATCCGCGCGGCGCAGGTAGGGAGGGCCGCGCGGCTCTGTCCTGTCCCACGCTCCGCGTCCGACTCACCTCGCTGCCACCCACGGGCCATGGCAGCACCGCACGCGTCGCCCCCCGCACTCCGCCTCCGCGCCGGCTCTGCCCCGAGGAGCGGGCGCCCGGGCCTGGTCGTCCGCACAGAGCGATTTTAGCCATCGCTGCCCTTCTGCGGGCGGTGTTAATTTGCGGTTGCGATTGCCAGGGAACCTTTTGCCGCCCGGGAGCGCTCCCCAGGGGCAGGCGGTGCCGCGGCCTTCGAGCCGCGTTTGCTTTCCGGGTGCGGGAGCCAAGCGTGGCCGACTGGAAAGGTAGGTTTGGTGGCTTTGCCGGCGGCGCAGCCCGCGCAGCGCTCCCGGCCTCCACGGAGCCCGGGGGCGGCCGGCACGGGAGAGCAAGGTGCCGGAGGAGGAGTCTCTGCGGGGGATGCGGAGGCAGGTGCCGGGAGCAGCCGGGAGGTGCAAGGGGAGGGCGCGGATAGCCCCAGCGGTCGGCCCTGCGCTCGACCCGAACCCCCACAGCGCCGTAAGGAGGACGCGGTGCTGCTCTGCCTTTCCATTTTACAGGTCTGTGCCCGGGGCTGGTGCAGGGAGGCTGTTCCAGGTAAGTGCCCTGGGCTCTATCCGGCAGCAATGGGGAGCAGAGGGCCATGTCCTGCGCCACCAGTGCCCTTCCTGGCCGGGAGAGCCTGCTCACTGCGTCCCTGCACAGCGGGGCAGCAGAATCTCCCCTTGTGGAGTGCAATTTCTCCCCTAGCTGGGTGCAATCTTTCCCGCTCTCTCCCCAAGTGCCAGCACAAGGCCGAGCATTGTGACCGGGCGACACCGGTGGGTGACTTCAGGCCCTCGCGATTTCCTCCGGACTTTGCAAGGAGCCTGGGGACAGGCTGCGCAGGGAGGCGATGGGGCCCAGGAGTCCGGGCGGACCGCGCTGTGCCCTGGCAGCCCGCCCGCCCCGGGGAATCCCTGAAAGGAAGTGAAAAAATCCTGTTTGCAGGTGGCCTTCCTAAGCGAAGGTGTCGCCGCTGCGGTTTTGCCTGTTTTGGGGCTCATTTAGCACCTCCGGTGTCCCGCAAGCTGTGCCGGCTCCGCTGCTGCGCGGCGTCTTTAAGCAGCCAAGCTGCGGCAGCTGCGCGGCCTTGCCGAGGAGCCGGGTTTTATCACTAATATTATTCCCCTCGGCTTTTGTTTGGGAAGCAAATGGGCCTTGGGCTGCATTGAATTGCCCGGTTACCTTGCAGAGCTGGGATCTAATTACCTCGGGAGCCGGGAGCGCTGGCTCCGGGTGGCACCGAGCCTGTTGTTTTTAATGACTTGCCTGGCGCGCTAAGAGCCTCACGGTGACAAAAAGGCTGCCAGGACCCGCGCCTGGTGCCGGGGCGGTTGTGTCCCGGGTGCAGCACGCACCCCCGGGATGCAAACAGGATTAAAGGGTCTTGCAGTTAACACGGAGCATATCCTCCCCATCACAAAACTGTGGTACATCTGTGCGTTTTCAGCACTTTCCCCCTTTTCTGTGTGGAAAGCGGCAGCCCTGTGGCGAGGAAGCCGCCGGGGCCTCGTCCTCGCGTTATCTCAGCCCCGGTTAATGTTTACATGGCAGGTCCCACGCCATTCCCATCCGTCCAAAGAGCAGCTGTGCCGCGGATATCCTGCTTCCGCGTGCCGGGAGAAAAGGCCCCGGAACCCCACGGGTGTCTGCAGCACCGAGGAAAACCCGCTGCCTCGGTAATCCCAGGGCACCGCTGCGGCTCTTCCCTCTCCAGCATCTCCCCTTGCAGGCAGCTCCCGGGCGGGCAGCGGGCGCAAGGGGCTCTTTTTAGGCCAGTGGATTCAATACCAGGTTGCCCACTCGCCAGGTAGGGTTGGGAGAGGGTGGGAGAGTGGGAATCCCAGCTCCCAGGTCCCTTTCTGTGCCCAGCTGGATGGAGGTCATTCCCAGCCGCTCTTATCTGTCGAGATATCCCTCTGCCTCGCGCCAGGTCAAGCTTACAGTTTTTCCTCCAGGCGATAGTTACCCGGCAGCTAAAATCTTTGTTTATTAACAGTGCCCTGAGCAGCGTCTGTTTTATTAGAGGACTGGCTGCAGGGCTTATTAAAAATAAAAATAGTGTTGCTGTATTACCAGAAAAAAAAAGCAGCTCTCTGTAGATTAGCTGGGAGGCCAGACGTGGTGGTTTATGCATCCCTCGGCCTTGGGAGAGGAGGCGGCCCCATAAAGGAGAGCGCAGCACCGCGTTGTGGATGGTGGCTGCGAGCCGGGGAGATGCTGGGGCTGCTGGGGGCCCCCGACTCCGCCACGGTGCCGAAACAGCCGGTACTGCCTGCTGGATACAGCCCCTTTGGTGTCTGGACCACCGGGGGAAGGAAAGGGGCCAAAATGTGGGACCACAAGGGTGCTGGTGTCCCGGGCTCCCCGGGAGATGGGATGTGTCCGCCCGCTCGCTGCAAGGTCCCTGTGGCGACAGCAGCGACCTGAGGGCTCGGTGATCAAGGACTCACTTCCATCACAGACAGAGCGTGTTTTCTGTCCTGGAAATCTCTGATTTTTTATGGTCCCCAGCCACAGGTATGAATTGGGAGGTGCATGAGTGTGGGTAGCTCTTCCCTGGAGCCACGCAGGAGGCAAAAGGCCAGGGAGCCCGGGAGTTTTAGGGAACACACGGACTACATGCAGCTTCTCGGAGAAAAGAGGTTCCATTCTCATAGAACGGTGGAATTTTCTCACTGGGAGAAGCGGATCGAGCTGTGGTTTACGAGAGGCTCTGATGGAGCCAGAGGCGCCCTGCGAAAGGCCTGGCGAGGAGAAAACCGGTAGGAATATGGGCACTACAGCCCCGTGGCACTCACCTTTGCTCCCGGCTCCCGCAGATGAGTGCCGGCACCCGCGCCCTGCCCTCTCCGGCGGCTCCCGGCACGGCTCCCGGGCTGGCCGCGGCGCCCGGCCCCCCGGCCCTCGCCAGCCCGGCTGCCTCCGCGCTCGCGGCCGCCCACAACGGCTCCCAGGGCAGCGGGCAGCTCTTCCTGAGCACCACGACGGCGCAGGTCGTCTCTGGCTTCTTCGTGTGGTCGGCGCTGATCCTCACCTTCCACCAGGTACCCACAGCGCTTGGGGTAACACGAGGGTAGAACCTACTGGTCACCTACGGGCTCGCTGCAGTTGCTCTTGCCCCTCCGTCACCCCAAATAACTATTTCCCTGTGCTGACACGAGTGCCCTGGCTGCAGCCAGGACAGTGCAAGGCTGGTTGGGGTGTCCCTGGTGTTTGCAGCCCGGGCGGGTGGATTTGCCTGGCCGTCCTGCAGCCAGGACAGAGTTGGGGCCTCAGCAAGTGCTGAGCTGGAAGCTCTGCCGTGCTTCTCCCCATGGTGACGTGCTGAATGCCCATGCCACGCCAGAAGGTGTGTCGTTTTGGATGTTGTTGTGGTCCTGCATCACTGAACCCAGTGGGATGGTACCAGAGCAGCATGGGCACCTCTGAGAGCCAAACTCAGCCCGGATCCCCATCATGGCCACTTTGAGTGTCTCGTCTCCGAGGGAGGTGTGGGGTGGAACGGAGGAAGGCAGTGCAGGAGGAGCCTCCTGCAGCACTGAGGCCGAGGGCAGGGTTTTCCTCCTCCTTGGACTACACACTGGAGGTTCTGCCAGCGATGCCCTTCTTTGCAGATCTACATGCACCTGAGGAACTACAGTGTGCCCAAGGAGCAGCGCTACATCATCCGCATCCTCTTCATCGTGCCCGTCTATGCTTTCGACTCGTGGCTCAGCCTCCTCCTCCTCGGGAGCCACCAGTACTACGTGTACTTTGACTCGGTGCGCGACTGCTACGAAGGTGAGCACGGCAGGAATGCTAGCGGCAGAGCAGGGCTGCTTTCCTTGGGGCTCCACATGGGTCCCTGGAGCATCTGGGCATTGCACAACGTCATAAATCTTCTCCACATTTCTCACATCTTCCTTCTGGAGGCCTTACCCTACCTTGCCCTTCAGCAGCATGTCCAGCTGCATGGATGAGCTCCAAGAATTTCTCCCCTAAACTGACAGTGCTGCCCAAATGTCTTTTTTTACCATGCAAAACCAAGCGTCTAGTGACATTTGGGGTAGGGAGGGAAGTGGCCCACGGACAAACACGATCTGGTGTTTCTCAGCCATCTGCCAGGCTCAGGGAAGTACAATGTCTGCTTATGCTGCACTGGGAAGGGCTTTTCTGGCTCCATTTGAGGTAGAAAAACCTAAAGCAGAAGGCAGAGCTGCCTGGGGTGCATAGTTTTACCTAAGAAATTGGGAGATCTGGGATGTTTTGAGGTGCAGGGGAAGCTTGTGAGAGCTGCTGGTCTTTGACCTTGTTGCCCTTCCGCTGGGGAAGGAAATGTGGTGGGCACAGGTATTATGTTGGGTTTGGAGCAAGGGAGCATGAAAAATAAGTGATGGGAATCTAATAAAGCTCTGTTGTGGTCACTGAGCAGAAGGAGAAGTGAACTCACAAGCTGTGGAGAGCATCCCAGAGGCAGTTTCTTGCTTCTCAAGACCAAACAATCTGCTCTTTGCTGGGCACTAGCTGCTCAAGCCGCTCTTTGGTATTCCAGAGATCCTTGCACGAAGGTTGTCCCTGGCCAGTGTATTTCTGCCCTGCCCGGTGTAGCTGTGTGTGAGGAGCAGCTCTGCTGGGAGCTCCAGCTGCGGGCACGAAGGGTCTGAGCGAGCAGGACAATTCTGCTGGGTGCCCAGAGCACATGGGAACGTGCGTCCGGCTCCGCTTGGAAGCGCCTGCTGTGCTGAGCAGGTGCTGCAGATTCGACTTGCGATTCCTCTCGCTAGGCTCCCACCCACGTGGAGACCCTGAGCAGCGTCACAAATGCTCAGACTCTGCCTGGATGTTGTGCTGGGAGCGGGTGAGAAAACACCTCAGCAGAAAGGATGTGCCACCTAATGTAATAGCCCCCTGGCTCTCCATCAGCCCTGCTGATCCCGTCTGTCCTTGCCTTGCCAGCTTTTGTGATTTACAGTTTCCTGAGCCTGTGCTTCGAGTACCTTGGTGGCGAGAGCACCATCATGACGGAGATCCGAGGGAAGCCCATAGCGTAAGTCGTGGTCCACGAGCTCCCTGGCCCTCCACCTGCTCTCCCCGTTAACCAGCCCCCATGGCTTCTCCTTGGTTCTTCCTCCCAGGTCCAGCTGCTTTTACGGGACGTGCTGCCTGCAGGGCATGTCCTACTCCATCGGATTCCTGCGCTTCTGCAAGCAGGTGGGGAGCTGGCGGGGAGCTCTCCGGGGCGGGTGGCCACCTCGGGGTGATTCCCTTCCCGGGGCTCCTGCTGCGCCGCTCTTCGGAGATGCTCATGTTTTCCCGGAGCAGCAGGCAGCTCTCGCGGCCGTCAGGCGCCGGGCCAGCAGCAGGGCGCCGCGCTCGCTGTCCCTGCCTCTGACTCACTGCTGAGTCAGGGACCCTCCCACTGCAGAGCTCAGATTGTATCTCGGTCCAGGCCCAGGTTAGCCCTGGGCCCGGACAGCTTTCTAGCTCCCCAGGGCTGCGAGCTGAGTCCTGGCACTGCTGTATCCCCAGGCCACCAGCTCTCGCTCCTGCAAGTGAGATGTTTGTGGCAGCTCTGGGGCATATCCCTGCTTCTGGTTCATATTCCGTGCTGTATGTAGTGCTGGTCACTGCTGTGCACTCAAAGGCAGCCTTTCTGTCCCGGGAGTAAAGAGGTTGGCAGCAAGCTCTGCTTCCAGCCATCAGGACACCCTCCTGCCCGGTGCTGAACAGCGTCTCTCTCCTCTGCGCAGGCCACGCTGCAGTTCTGCATTGTGAAACCCCTCATGGCCATCATCACCATCATCCTGCAGTCGTTCGGGAAGTACCACGACGGGGACTTCAAGTGAGAAGGCTGGGGACGGGGGTCAGAGAGGAGGATGGTCATCTCCCGTGGGTGGAGGGAAGGATGGGTCCTTGCTGCATCCCCAAAGACAGATCCCTGCTTCTGCAAGCACTTCCCTGGGCTGTGTCCTCCCTGCCTGCAGCTCCTGGAATGAAGCCATGTGCTCCCCAGAAATCCCTGTCCTTGGTGCGGCATCGGACCTCCTGTTGGCTACGAGAGCCCCAAAAGCCACGAGGGCAGCCCACCGTTCCCCCAGCTCCTGCCTTGCAGCACAGCCCAGCTCTGTGCAGCTGCCAACCTCGAGATGCCACAGCCAAGGGTGCCTGGGGCATCTGTGCCTCTCGCTGGAGCTGTGGCTTCTCCTGCCACTTCCCCCTTCTTCCCTCCTCAGCTTCCAGCGACTTTGCAGCCGGTCGCGCTCACTGCGCGGTCAGGGCAGCATCGCTCTCTCTTTGCAGCGTCCACAGCGGCTACCTCTACATCACCATCATCTACAACTTCTCCGTCAGCCTGGCGCTTTATGCCCTCTTCCTCTTCTACTTCGCCACCATGGACCTCCTGCGCCCCTTCAAGCCAGTGCTCAAGTTCATCACCATCAAGGCAGTGATTTTCCTCTCCTTCTGGCAAGGTGGGTCCCTGCCATGGCACTACGCTGGGACCTGCCACCCAAGGGTGCATGACCAGAGCTGATCCCTCTCTGTCCTCCTCACAGGGACATTGCTGGCAATCCTGGAGAAATGTGGGGTCATCCCTGAAGTTCAGATTATTGATGGGAAGGAAGTGGGAGCTGGGACAGTGTCTGCTGGCTACCAGAACTTCATCATTTGTATCGAGATGTTTTTTGCCTCCATTGCTCTGCGTTATGCATTTACATGCCAGGTGTATATAGAGAAGAAAGAAAATTCAACAGGTAACTCTGCCTCTTTTCTATGTTTCCCTGGTGGATAAGGAAGGAAGAGAATCCCCTCACAGCATGGAAAAAAAAAACCACTAGAGGAATTTCCTTCTCTTGCACTCCATGAGATTCCTCTCCTTCCCTTGTGAATGGATAAGAATAGGGAGACACGGTGAATAGATAAGAATAGGGAGAGATCAGAAACAGGCAAATTTTGGTACATGCTGCTGGAGAGGGTCCATCCTCTTCAATACAACTTGGAAACATGGAACCGGGGTTGCCTTTCTTGCCACCTCTGTCCCATAGGGAGACTTGGCCCTTGATGGGGGCCGTGATCTCCAGTTTCTAAGGAAACCAGGCTAAAAATCCTCCTTCAGTCAATATCCTTGGAGTGCTCAGGCTGTTGCCTGCTCCTCTCTGACCATGTCCCAGGGCTTTAGCAGTGGGTTTGAGCCCTGTCTTCATCCCTTCCTCTGCTCCAGCCGCCTGTGGCTGGTCGGCCGTGGCTGCTGCCTCCTCACCGGCCCTTCTGCTCTCCCTGTCTTCCAGCAAACCTTGCCCCGATGCAGAGCATCTCCAGTGGGCTGAAGGAGACCATGAGCCCCCAGGACATCGTGCAGGACGCGATCCACAACTTCTCGCCCGCGTACCAGCAGTACACCCAGCAGTCCATGCAGGACGCCGAGCACAAAGTGCCTGGTGAAAACGGGCACGTGGTGGCCAAGGCGGAGGGACTGAGCAGCAAAAAGAGTAAAAACATTGAGAAAAGAGTGCTGATCCTGTCAGACGAGGAGCTGTAGGTGACACCAGAGGGGACAGCCACACTGGAGAGGCTTAAAGCCACGCGAATGGGAACTCAAGGCTGTGACAACCTGATCTAATCAGAGCACAAGAGAGTAAAAGAGGTAGGCCAGGGTAGCTTATTAATCTCCTCAGACAGCCGGTCTCTTCAAGTGAAGAGGGAAAAGTTCAATCAAATAGTGCCAGCTTCTACTGTCCCAGGTCTACTGGTATGAGAGATGGGGCTCTTTTTGCTCCATGCCTTGGCCTGTGCTTTGCCTGCCCCACTGGCAGTGTTTTGTTGCCACTCTCATGCCCATCTCCACACTCCAGCGATGCTGAACGTGGCTCCTGGGCACCCCCGTAAGTGCTGTGAGACGGACTCGCTGCTCTCACCCTCCTCTTGTCTGCAAAGGGTGCTGAGACCTGAGAGAAATGCTTTTCTCAGCACAGTTCTGCTCTAGTTTCTCTTGATTTCAGTAAAAATGATCTCTAAGGACCTTGTGGAGAAAAACAGACCAGCAAGGTGACTCCGCTTCACCTCAAAACCCGGTAACGTTTTAAAGATGCTGTTCCTTACTTTTATATACTCCCCTCATCCCGTTCTCTCAGACAAGTCTGAGGAGCTGTGTAGAAGACACAACCCGTCCTGTTGGAAGCGTTGATCATCCTCTTCTCGCTCCTGATGGGGATGCAGCTCCCTGAAATAGTGATTCCCCTGGGGAGGGACGGTAGGACCATGCTCAGGGCTAGAGCAAGGTCTTGCAGCTGCATTTCAGAGCTGCTGGTGACAGAACCTCTCTTGTTTATGTCTGAACTGACTATCTCCAAAGCGATCTCAAGTTAAAAGGGATTCCAATTTCCTTATCAGAGCGGTTATTAGGGAACCAGACTGTGACTGGTGCTGGTAGGAATGTACTTGCTGGAAACTGTCTGTTCTTCCTAACCCCTTTCTATTTATCATCCCTATCCCCACACTCAGAAAACAAGTGCTGTGGCTAGATGCACCCCAGCCACGCATCTGGGCTGAGCACCAGAGGAATTAGTTCATGTTGAGCCAGCAACACGTGAGCTGGTAGCACCAGGGCTGCACGTGAGCTGCTGCTTGGCCCTTCTTTGCACCTGCAACCCGGGAGGCTTCGCTGGCATCGGTGGGGACGGACGTGGCCGCGGCCACCGCGGGCCGGGGCAGCGCGGCGTGCAGGAAGCGACGCGCGGTAACGAGGAGCGAGATGGATTTCCCCCGCACCGAGCGGTGGTAGCGAGCACACATTCCGCGAAACTTCCTCTGTGTGGGTTTTTCTCTTATTTCTCGGGCTAGACTAGAACCTAGAGCTGCTCATCAGATGATTTCTGGGAACTCAAGTGGGAACTGGCTAGAGCGCCGCTGCGGGGTGGGTGAAGCCGGCAGGGGAAGGACAAGGGCAAGTCAGCAGCCTCAGATCTGCAGTCATGCGGCAACCAAGCCCATGGGTACGGCTTAGAGCCATTTTACACTCAACCCCCGCCGTTTTGGTTTGTTTTTTTTTTGTTCCGCTCTTGAGCTGAGAAGAGTAAACTGCAACCTCAAATTATTTTATTTATGATTTTTTTTTTCTAATAAAGAGCAGTTTCTACTTTGGACTGAACAAGTGTTTTCACTTTCTCACCTCAGAGAGCAAAGCCCATAATCTGCCTATTTCTGCTCTTACACTCAATTTCCTCTCTGCCTCTTGATGCTGGGGCAGCAGAAATATCTGCACAGGCAGCATCCTGCACATCTCGGCATTCCCGAGGTTTTTTATGTTCCTCTTTCTCACTCGTTCCCCTCCTCACGTTGTGCCTGGCCCCTTCCCAAGCCGGGGATGCAGCAGCTCAGAGCTGAGCTCCCTTTAGCCAGGCTGAGCACAGACTCCACCAGCAATGACACCAGGTCTATTTATTATTATCGGAGAAATCTTACAATGCCGGAAGACTGGGATCAACAGCACGGGCAGGCGGTAGCTAAGCCAGTCCTACCAGTCCCTCTGCTCCCAAGAGCCGCCTCATACCTGCTCGGCCGGCCTGCTGTCACGTTTCCTGCGAGCAGGCCCGTAAACAAGTCACACAGTCCATAAACGCAGGCGCTGGGAGCAGGACCCTCCTGCCTGTGACGTGCAGCTCCGGCGCTCGGGGCCGAGCTCAGATTTACGACGCAGGCAGCAAGGAAGCAGCCAAGTCCCCGAGCTGAACGTCGCGTCTCCGCGGCGCGAGGACGGCCCGCCAAGGTGACAGGGGCACATCTGCCGCCGCCGAGACGAAGGCTTGCTCAAGAGCACAGCGAGAAACGCGGCCGTACTTCATTGCACAAATGATCAGCTCCGGTGCGTAATGGGCTGCGTTCATTGCTCTTGCCAGCAGGTGCAATTCCCACAGCAGACAATAACCACTGCCTATTTATGTCAAGCCCTGATTACTGTGTTATATGTAAAACAGGCCTTCCTCACGAGCAAAACAAGAGGAAAATAAAACATCAGCTGCGGCTCGCGCACGCCGGCAGCGCGGCACGGCCTGAAGGAGCCCGTGGCCCCCAGGGCAGCAGCGGGCAGAGCATCCCTGTCCGGCGGCGCGAGCGGGAATGCCTGCCTGGACTCAGCCTGGGAGAGGTGAGAGCTGGCAGGGCAGCCCGGGCACTGTCACCGCATCCGCATTCTTACAGTCGAAATGCATCCACAAACAGAAATGCCTATGGTGTCAGGTTGAGCAGATACGGGAGATGTTCTGCTCAAAAATCTCCCTCTTTTTAGCAAAAACACAGCAAAAGCCAGCAGTAGGTCATGCAGGTGACCTACACACGTGCCGGTCTCTGTGTGTGGCGCCGCGCCAGCGGGCAGCTTTGGAGGAACAGGCTTTCCCCCCGCTGGCAGTGGGCTCGGTGGGCAGCAGACTCGTCCCCCAGCGCTCGCGTGTCCTCCTGCTTTCCCTGTGGGAAGGGCTGTGGCTGAGGGCACTTCCCAGCCCGTCCCGGGCAGCAGCTCTGCCGGGGCCGCGGCCTCGTGGGCCACGTCCTGTCTCGGTGCCCACAACAGCTCGTCCTGGCCACATTTCCTACGTGCTCGGGTGCAGGGCAGGGCGGTCGCCGCTGCCCCAGCAGATCCACCGTTTCCACATGCCCAGCGGGAGCTGGGAGGCAGCGCTGCTCGGCTTGGAGTGTTTGGTACCTTTGCACCAGCTCTTGGTGTTTCTCAGTGGGGAGCAGGATACCTGCAGCGTGAGCTGGATCCCTGCTCTCCCAGGGCTCTTCTCAGCCCGGCTGCAGGATTTTTTCCCCCCTCAAGCATGAAGGAGACTTTTCCTGTCACTGACAAACTCGGGCTGATCGCTCAAGCCCTTCTCCTGAGCTAATGCTCCCCTGCCCTGCTGAGGGTCACAACTGTCTCGTGTCCCCCTCTCGCAGCCCCTGGCTCCTCACTGCCCTCTCTCAAGGCAGCGGCTGCAGCAGACGATGCTCATTGCTGCAGCAAAACCCCAGGGCTCCCACAGTGCAGGTCCCCCCAACCCCGCTCCTGGCACCTACCAGCCATCCAGAACCTGCTTCTACATTCACCACCTCCATCCCGCTTCTCTGCACAGAAGCAAAGCTACCTAAAGACAAACTCAGGCCTTCATCTCCAACATCCCAAGTCCAACACCGTCCAAGGGTTTTTTTCCCTCCCCATCACTTGTCCTCCAAAACAAGAGGCCGCTCAGAAAAGGGATTAAGGATAATTCTGCTCCTAGGCAGACAGTACCAGGTCCAGAGTAACAAACTGGGAGAGGCAGAAATATTCATTTAAGGGATTGAAGCAGTTTATTCACAAGTTGTTGTATAGGAAAGGGGTATTTCACAGCCCCAAAGAGGGTGGCGTTTCCCTCCAACGCTGCGTCCCCACAGCACGAGGTCCTCAGTGCAGGAGCAGCGGCTGTAGAGCAGCTCTCGGCACCACGAGCACGAGCAGGCGCCTCCGACCAACCCGGCCCTGCTCGAGAAACACCTCGCGATTACACATTGCGCTCTGGGTCAGAGCAACGCCACCAAAACACCACCAAAATGCCACCAAAACCAGGGCTTGGAGCTGGCCGAGGCGGCTGCCGCGCGCCGGGGAGCTGCACAGGCTATGGCAGACACCACAGCGGGGAAAACATCCCAACGAGGATCAACTCAAGCTCCAAAATGCTGACCATACACCAGGGCAAGTCTGAAACCAGAAATGCTTTATTGGAAAGGTACAAAAAAACCAGTCACTGCAGCTAAATTTACAGCAATAAATTACGTTGTGGCTGTCAAGAGAAAATAATGGACACATACACAGGGCTATTCGCCTTACAAACAGGAATCCACATTGCTTGGTATATCAATAATTTATTTTATAATAAAAAAGCAGCACAAAAATAAATATTGAAATGAAATTACTGAGTAACCACAGAGGATAGAATGAGCTGGTGATAAAAAACAACTTTAAACAGAAGACCTCTATCATTAAAAAAATGAAAGCAAGTATTCACCATCTACGGAAACACCCCAGCAGACTGAAATACAGACGAAGGAAAACAAATCCACATTACAAAAGTTTTTTTGTTTTTGTTTTGTTTTTAAATAAAAACAATCATGACAATGAAGTTTAAATGATTTGAGAGAGAAAAATAAAATAAAATGAAATAAAAATGCCTTCTCCTCCTCCCCGGGCTGGGGGTGTCCGGTAGCCCGGCGGCCCCTACGATGCGACGAGCGGCCGTAAGAACCGCTCGCATCCGCGCCAGCTCCTTCCTGCCCGCCCCGGCTGTCCCCGCGGGGTCACACAGGCCTCTCCGGTGGCACTTTAGAGCCTCCTCGGGCGGACGGAAGAGCCGGGCAAGAGCAGAGGTGCTGACCTGCTCCGAAGGGACGCGGAGCTGCCCTAGAGGGAAGGGATCCTGCTGCCCACAGGGAGCGCAGCAAACACATCCGCAGGGACGGAGATGTCCCCCCTGCTGCTGCTGCCATCGCTTGGGGCCACCTCCATCTCTCACCCCACGCGGTTCCATCACCCTGAGGACGGGAAGCAACCAAAGAAACGCCAGGCCCAGGGGAGTTTTCCAGCGCTCAGAGCTCCTGCCCCGCACGGGGGCAGGGGTACAAATTAATAGAGGGGAGACGGGAGTCCCGGCATCCAAACTGGTGCAGGGGGACCGGACCCTGCGGCAGCCACCGGCTCCCCGCGCGGCGCCCGCCCGGCTGTCACACTGGCAAGTACAGGACGGAGAGAAACAAAACAAAACAAACAAAAAAAACAAAACAAAACCAAAAAAAAAAGAAAAACAAACAGAACCAAACGAACCCCAGAGGAATGCAATGCGACAACCCCAAGCTGGAGGGCCCTCCAGGCCGGAGGGTGGAGGAGCTGGGTCTCCAACGTGGCCAACAGCTTTCGGGTCATTCCTCCCTCCACATTACCTTGCAATTCTGATCCCTCTGTGGAAGTTTATCCAGGACATTTCATTCCCCTCCAGGTCACCACCCAGGGAGCCCTGGACTGGCAATTTCTTTTAATAAAGATTTACAGTATCAAACTTGGAAAAAAAATTATTTTTTTACGAAAAATCTGTACGATAAAATGTATATAATTATATATTTATATATATATTTCTCTCTCTTTAAATATTTCCACGTGGTCCTTATGGATATCCAATATGGATTACCTACCATGGCTATGGTATTAACAGCTTTAACAACACCCAGGCCTCTTGTTCTTTATCGAGTGACCAGAGATTTAAGTGCCTACCAGCGCAAAACTAGCAATCACTTGGACAAGCCTTTGGCACCCTTCCAAGAACTGGAAAAAGAAACACTTGGCCACAAGGGAAGTGCCACATAAAGATATGTTTCTCAACTCATTCCAACAGCAAGAAGACCCCATGGAACAAAGTTCAACCTCCATCCCGCTCTGAGCAACTGATCGGAGCTCCCCGGCAGGGACTGAGGATGGTCAGAGGGGTGTTCCTATCTAGCCAGGAATATTAAGAGCTCTGGAGCTGTTTTAAGAACTGGAAGCATTTGGGCATTTTCAAGTCAACTGGCCTTTTTCTTTGAAGTTTTCATCTAAAGCCCCAGCAGTGCCAGGAGTCTCCATTTTGCCTGGTTTTGGAGGCACCTGTAAGGTCTGGGAAAGTTTCCAATGTTTGCGAGCTGGAGAACATAAGAGGACCGGGAAATGACAGTAACATCTTTCTCTTCCTCAGCTTCTGCTGTGGGAGTCAATAACTGGTACGATATACAGGACATCAGTCTGCCCGTTAGGAGATAGGGAGCGGGTGGAGGAGAAATGAGGTAACGCTAAGTGTCGTCCAAACTGTGCACGTTGGAAAAGAACTATCCCTTGAAGGAAACTCCCTGCTCCCCTGCACAACGCGTGGGTCCGGCAGGAGTCACGAGCCTTCGGGAATCGTTTCCTTTGCACCTTTCTGGCTCAGGAAGGTCACGAATGCAGATGTTGAGGACTGAATGAGAACCAAGTCTGAGGTTTTCTCTTTTCATTAACCTATTTCACAAAGGACCCTCTTGGGAAATCCTGAGACTCCAATGATCCAATGACAAGGTGAAGAGAGGAAGAAAAAAAAAGAAAAAGAAAAAAAGGCAAGCTGACAATTCCTTCCAAAGACAAATAGAACTTCAATAAAATTTAAACTTAGTGTCGTTCAAGACGAGACAAAGCCTTGAACAACAATATTATAGTGAGTCTTGGATGCCAGTTTACTGCCCTTTAAAAGCAACAGGGGAACTTGATTATTCTCTTTCAGTCCTGAACACTCATTAATTTTGTTTTATATTTTAGAGCCCCAACTCTCTAAATTCTTCTCCTCAGCTTAAACTTCAGCAATCTCATCCTCTTCTCACCTGTGCGATAACAGGCATCGTCCATTCCACAAGTCTCTGACCTGCCCTACAAAACTCACAATCCCTTTTCTTTCCTAGTTCAAAAAGAAAACAAAACGAAACACACGAACACCAACATAGCTATTTTTACAGTGACCTGGAAACATTTGTCTTCTCGGTGCTGTTGCAGAACAGCAGAATCTCTCCTTTGGCTTCCCACTTCCTGCCCATCGCTGAGCCAGAACTCCCTCTTCTAAACCACTGCTCGGAGCCACTCGCACGACTTCGCAATCCCCATTTTACCGTCCCCTGTACACACCAATTTGTAACCTGCCCTCTGTCCATCTCTTGGGATAATTCACAGATTCCCACGAGAAAGTGTCAAGTTTCAGGGTCACATTCACACAGGTTGTCTGAGCACTGAGGGGGTGCGCTGCACTCTTTGGAGCCCAACGTCAGTGCCCGACACAATACAGAGAGGAAAAACTCTTAAGACTCCCACCCAGCTACCCCACAGCCCCTCTCTGGTCCAAGACTGGCGAGCCTGGCTCTCCAGCGGGGTCGGTCCTTGCTACCTACCAAGGCTTTTGCCAAAGAGGAGGCTCTACAACTCCTCTCTTTTTGTCTTTTTGCTATTGCCCTCTAGTTACACGTCAGTGCTTTAAAAACGTCTTTCTAAAATATTCTGTATAAACTCCTTATCATAGTGCTGATCCCAGCAGATTGCTCCTACCTTCTCGCAGTCAGCCCTGCCTCCTAATAATACTTCTAGCACTTTTCCTCCTCGTCTCCCCTACTCCTCGCCATCACGCAGCTCTTCACAGCATTTACTGTGTCTCCTTCCCTTAAGCTTCAGGGAATCCATAAAAAAAAAAAATAAGCTGCTACTTCAAGACTGCGGATCATTCGGAAGAAATAAACTGCATAAATATACCCAATTCACAGGCACACCTTAGGGAAGGAGCTATTGGGAAAATTGGTTTGGAATAAAGGAGGCTGCAATATAGTTTTTATAGGCCACACAGGTAATGGGGCATATTAAAATATGTAAAATATATATTTTTCCATATTTTAACAGCATGGATTGAAAACAAAAGGTTATTCCTAATGGGTGTGATCAGACCCAAGCATTAGTCTCCATCATCCTCCCACTCCCATCCATTCATGGCAGGATGAAATCCACTCCAAAACGCCTATTTCTCTGCCCTCGTAATAGCAGATGGAAGGAGGGAGGGGAAATGAGATCTTTCTTACAGGGAGTAGGATGCCACTAAAGGAAACTCTTTTCCATATATTCATCTCACATGATGATTTCTACGGTCCATCTGTTTCCTGGCTCTTGAGCATCATTCATGAAGACTCCGGAGGCTTCTCAGGTATCTTCTCCCAGCTGGAAAGCTGCCCACAGCCTAGAAGAGGTTGAGGAGACAGGGGAAGGAGGAAGCAGATCTTGCTATTTGTACTGCATACAGAGCTCGAATCCTGGACACGAGACGTTGATGGAGCCACCGAGTCCAGAGAGAAGCAGCCAGTTAAGTTCCCTTTGTAGATAATTTTTCTTTTTTTATTTTCTTCTTTTTTTTTTCCTTTTTTTCTTTTTTGCACTTTTGGAAGAGAACTGTTAAAATGCCAATTCTTGACGTGCCCCAGGACTCTGGAACGAACAATGCATAAGAGCCTTTTCCCCTCCCCTCTGAAAGGCTGCTAGTTCCCCAACCGAGGGCACTAGGACGCTGCTGAAAACGGCACAGAACTGGATGAGATTTCAGCTGATTTCACGATGGTGATGACACTGGTGGTAGCAACTTTGGTCGGGGTGATGGGCCCTCGCGCCACAGTACGAGCAAAGGTCTGGAGTGCTTCGTACTTGGAGCGCAAGGCGTCCAGCTCTAGCTTCATGCTGCTGTTTTCTCTGGCCAGCTTCTCCACCTCTTGCTGCAACTCAACCCGCTGCCTCTCTAACTCCTCCTTCTGAGTCACGCGCTTGATGCGGCAGCTGGCAGCGTAGCCCCTGTTCTTCAGCGTGCGTCTCCGCTGCTTCAGACGGATGACCTCCTCCTTGGTGAGACCCCGCAGGTGCTGGTTCAGCTCCCGCACGGACATTGACACGAGTTCATCGTCACTCAGCACTGGGGCATTCTCTCCCGCCTCCTCCTTTACCTGCAAACACCAACAGCACAGGGGTAGCGGCAGCCCTACACGAGCAGCCGTTCTCAGGGAGGAGATGGGCTACCCCGCGGCATAATCCCCCAAAAGCCCCCAAAGCACCTTGCAGACCACGGGCTCCGCTAAAGCAGAGCCGCAGATGGGCAGAATGCAGCAGAGATCAGAGCATCATTTCTTCTGGCTTTGAGTAACCTCTTTCAGCTCAGAAAAAGCAGTTTGAAGTGACAGATAAAGCAGTACTTTTACCTCCTTCAAAATCTTAAAGTGGACTGAAGTGCTCTGTGTCAGGACACGCATTTTATATTGAATCCTAAAAATGACACCTTCTCTCAGCACCACGCTGGGCCACCTCACACGCTCATTATACTCTGGGACACCTCAGCACTCTCAAAAGCAGAAGAGCCACCAGCACGCAGGCTTTAATTAAGCACCTGGTGGCTTTTCATTGAAGATGCTCATCCAAGCACTGACCAAAACAAACCCTGCTTGGCTTATTAGGACCACAGCCAGATTTGTTCTTCTGGAGCAAAGTCCAGAGAGGTTGCATGAATGAGTCACCAAGGCATTGTGCCTTTCGCTTGTGGATGTTTGCTGCCACCAATATTCTCAGTATATTTCTGATATTTTTTTGGGGGGGAGTCTCTTCACAGATTGCAAGATATCTGGAATGAAAAGCCAAGACAGCAGAAAGAAGAAGCAACAAGGACTGAACAGCATGTGCAGGGACAGCCACAAATCAGTGCCCCAGATGTTTACTGGCTCATGCACCATGAGAAGGCAGGTTTAAACTTCCTTTTCCAGGTTCCTCTCAATCCAGAGAGCAGGAGGAATGATTTCCCAGGGCTGGGAGCACCGTGTTCTGATGCTGCCAACACCTAATATTATCAAAAACCTCTTAGGTAGCAGTTAGGATACTCTAGTCTTGATGCAATCCTAGAGTCTCCAGATGCTGTCCTAGGGTCTCCAGACTCTAGGCTCTAGACAGCAGACTAGACTGCTGTCTAGATCATCACCAGTATCCCCCATCCTGTCTTAAAAAGTTTCCTGTTGATAGTGGGAAATTATATTGACATCCACTTGTAAGATTCTCACCAAATGGGAATATATATATATATATACACGGAGCATGGCTCTCCCTTGCAACCCAGCATCACTCACTGAGCCTTTCTTCCTACCTTTAATGCCTTGTTCGGTTTGGGATTAGTCGTCATAACCTGAGCACAGTCTTCTGGACAAAACTGCTCAGAAATTGCAACTGAAAAACAAACAAACAAAAAAACATTTTCAGATTATAATAAATTCAGAGATAACAGTAGGAGAAAAAAAAAAAGAAGAAAAAAGGGGATACTAACACCCAGTTTGAAACCTCAACTCTAAAACACCATTGAAAGAAATAACACCAGAAAACCATTTAAAATCCAGGGAAGGATTTGAAGATTAGTTTATCCTTTTCAGATAGGAGAAATTTGCATGGACAACAAGTGCCTGGCTTCTCAATGCCAAGCAGCTCATATTTGCTCTGCGTACATCAGGAGCGGGCAAGGCAGAGAGGGCAGGGGAGCAGGAGAGGATACCTGCTCGCGCCTGTAAACAGCAGTTAGGCTAATAACCACACAGCGCCCTGCGAGAAGCCTCCTCTGCTCAAGGGGAGAGCGGAGCTCGGCCTCCCGGGCCCCATCGCTTGCTCACCTCCCTCTGCAGGAATCCCAGACGCACCGAATGGCCCATTAGGGGCTGAATTAAGAGTTACCTCTGCTCATAAAAGGCATCGAAAAGCCACAAGACAACAACTCCCTCCATTCTTATTTCGATCATTACTGACCTAGCCTAAAATTGAATCAGCAACCCAGAAATAAGCTGCCTCGTCGGTAACCTGCTTCCAGAGCCGTCCCCACCCAAAAGAGACGCTACTGGAAAATCCCAACGGCAGAGGCGAAAGCCCCCGGATAACAAAGCAAAGCAGCGCCCGCCTCTCCCCGCGCACCAGGGCTGCTGCTCGCGACGCTCTGTGCTCCGGGCTCAGCGCTGACCTGCCTGATCCTGCTCGTGACGCGGGGGCACGTCCACCGGCACGGCGGGTCCTCCGCCGCGCCGCTGCCCTTCGCGCTGCCCTCGGCCGGGGACCGCACGGCGCGCGCCGGCGCTCTGGAGAAACCCACCTGCCTGGACCTGCGTGCGAAGCCCTCGGCCCGCGGAAGCGCCAGGGACGAGACTGGAGGCAGCGCCGCCCGTCAGCGCCCACCCCGCGAGGCGGCGGCGGCCGCGACGCCGTCCCAGGCGCCGCTCACCGCGCGCCCGGCATCGCGGCGGCCTCGAGGAGCCGGCGGCACCGCAGAGCGCCCGGCGGGAGCCCTGTCCCCCCGGCCCAGCCCGAGCCCTCCCCGCTCCCACGTCTGCATCGTGTCACACATTCTAATCATTCATGAAAAACCCAGCCCAAGCATCCCAAGCATGATTCCCTTCCGATAGTTGCCATGGTGACCTTGGGAAAGTAGCCAACCCCGAGACAGTCACCATGGAAACAGAGAAGCCCAAAAGCAATAATGACTTCAGGTCATGTCTGTGCAAAGACATCACGAGGTCGTCGGAGAGTAAACAAACTCATTCATAGCTGCAAACAAGGGGCGAAGGGACCTGGGGGGGGACAAAGGTGGGCTGGGGGGAACAAAGCAGCCCTGGGGACAGAGGTGCTGGCTCAGCCAGCGCTGCTCCCGCTTGGATTTTATCAGTCAAGACACCTCGCTGTCATATGACTTGCAGAAAAATCAAGATAGGGATGAGAGGAAAGAGGGAAAAAAAAATAAAAACACAACAAACGTTGTAAATGCAAAGCCGCAAGATACTAGCCTAGATATTAGGGCGTGCGTTCAGGCGCCTCCTCTATTTTTAAGCCCGAGACGGCACAGCCTTCCATGTCTGCGGGAGGAGGGACAAGGACAGGCGCGCGGCGCGCCGGCCGCGATGCTCCGTGATGAATGGGCCGCACGGCAACTGGTGTGCGCCGCGCGGCCGGAGCATCGCAGACCCCTCGCTCCGCATCCAGCTCCGTCGGTGCAACAGGTGCAAGGAAAGGGGTGCCCGGAGCAGAGCCACCCGCGCTGCCACCGCCTGCCCAGGGCGGCACCGCAGTTACCGAGGGAAGAGGCCGCGCGCGGCCTCCGGCTGCTGCAAACCTGCATGTTCCGCACCGGGCGCCTCTTCGGAGCTCGGCGCTGCCCTGTCCCCACGCTCCTCGGCGCCGCTTCCCCCGCTACCTCCCGGCCGGGGGCTCACACGGAGGCAGCAGGAGGAGGAAGGAAAAGCTCCTGGTGGCGGCGGGTTAAGGAGAGGCTGCCAGTGCGTAAAGGAAGCGGCCGGCAGCCCCCTCCCTGCACGTGCGGAGCCCGCGCAGGCACTTGGTGCCATAGTTATGCAGTGAGTCACCAGCTGTTTACAGAGCCGGAGAGCTCGCATTCCCACAGCACCAGCAACGCTGCCTTCCCCCGGCATCCCCCCGCGCCCGCCGCCCCTACAAGGGAAGGGGCGCGCGCTCCGGCCCCGCACCACGCGCGGGATACGCTGGAAAAGGAAAGGCGAAAAGCAGGGGGAGGCCGAGGACAGCCCGGTCACACCCCCTGCTTGCACAGAAAGGCTTTTGATCCTCACCCAACGCGTCTTCAAAGCACCTTCTGCGCCAGCCGGTGGAAAAACTGAACAGGCCGCTTGGCCGCGCAGAGGTGGAAAGAAACGTAAAATATCGTGGAAAACAAGCGCGGAGGGTTGAGATTCCCTCCGGTGGGGGTCACTGTCTGGGCTCGCCCGCCACCCAAGGTGATGCTGCCGTCGCCACCGTGTTAATTTGCTGCTCCGCTCCACGTGATGGATCCACTCCTGGTCACCTGTTGCTCCGTGTCGCCAGAGCAACATCTCCTTACCCGGCACATTCCCGCACAGACAGCGCGGGCTGCTCCACATTTGGTACCTTCAGTACCTGGAATAAGGAGGGTCTCGTGCTTTCCATTCCCCTCTCCTCACTTCCGACATGCTCCAAGCTCCAGTTTCCCTCTCAAGCGCGCTGGGACCGGTCCTATTCCATCGGGGTCAGGTGCTGGGGTCCTTCCTGGCACGGGCACGAGGAGGGGGTTCAAGGAGCCGTCCATAGTTACGATGTCGGCGCATCTTCAGAGCGAGCGGCACGGGGCTCACCCGCTTTTTAAAGGCCAGAATTCGATATAGAAGGAGAAACACTCACTTGGGCTCCAGTTCTTCACCCAAACACGAGCACCAGAGCAAGCAGCACTGCAGGGGTGGCCCTAGCTGAACTCGGAGCCGATGCATCAACACCGCCATCCTCACGGACCCCACCTCCCATCCGCACAAGCCCTGTCCTCAGTGCTATTTAGGATATGCAGCTAGAAATAAATACAATCGGCATGGCACTTCCTATAGAGAGGAGGCAAAACCCCAAGATAAAATAGTAAATAATGCCACAAACTTGTCACTTTCAGTGGTGCCCCCTAACCATGCTGCATGAGGGTCTTCAGGGACTCCAGCTCCAATTTGATTACTAAAACCCTTTTAGTCTTTACCCTATTTCTGCCCTTCTTTTCTTAATTGCATTTGCTGCATCATGGCTAAAATTAGGAGCTCGGCTTTTTGGAACAAGGACCACATTACATCTTTATTCTGTAAGCTGTATGACACACTTAGGATGCCACATAAATAAAACAGCAAGTAGTAACACACCGACAGTCAGGGGCAAAGGCTTTCACAGCTCGGCTCCAAGCTTGTACTTAAAGCAAATGTTTTGATGGTAGGTTACACAGAGAGCCCTTGTAATTCTACAATAAAGTTATCCAGCGATAGCCTTGCCAACACCCTCATCCTCTCGGAGACAACTCTTAAGTTACTCATTGCATCTTCCCCAAAACCTGGTATTTGCAGGCTGATGCCTTATCTGATGGTCTCAACCAGGTGATCTAGAGATCCCCAGATCCTCTGCTTGGAGCAGAGGGAAGAGCAGAGACCCTGAGCAGTGCTCTAGGAGCAACAGCGCTTTCTGTGCAAAATTTGCAATTAAGACAAACCACGTCAGAATGATGTTCTATGTTACAGAGCTCTCAGAGCACGTTACATGTTAAGGACTTACTGTAAAGTCACTGCTAACACTCAGCAGCCGTGGAGGGACTCAGATATTGAAACCCATTCGACATGAGAAGACGAGCGTGGCCAGAGCAGGAGTGCCTGGCAGGCAGCCCTGCTGTATCGAGCTGCCTCCCTCGGACGAGCCCAGCAAACCAAAAACGCGCAACTCTCACCTTGAGCTGGCCAGCAACGACTTCTAAAGGGTAAAACACAGCGTTCGGTTTAAGCAGCGAGAAAATCTCAGCCTTAATTCTGTGCACAGCACACGCAGGGAACACTCAGACACTCCAAAACGCAGTATATAATTCTCCAGCAGCTTATTGTTTCAGCAAGTTGCCTAAATTTCCAGTTTATCCACGAGTTATTCCCAACTCCAGAACGCTAGCCCAAGGCATGTGCTTACCGAGGATAACATCAGAGCTGACAGGTGAAGGGAACTACGGACGCTTCAGTCCCGATCTCGGTGCCGCTCTCCCTCGGAAGCGCAACACGGATTTCCCACGCGTCACAGCACGGCACACGGAGCCCCATCCCTCCCCTATCATCCCAAGACCATTTTCCTGCTCCGGCTGGTGTTACACACCCCGAAAGACAGACTGACGCTTGTCATTCATTTGTAATGAGAGAGGGGAGGGCCGGCCGCTGGCGTGAATCAGAGAGCAGAAGCATTTGCAAGGCAAGAGCTTTGACACGAACAGGGAGAAGACACAGAGGAGGGGGGTGAGTCACTGTTTACTGTTCTAGAGGCGCTACACACAGCCCTCGCCCAGCTGGCCGGCTTTCCATTTCCCGTATGGATCGGAACCAGCATCCAGCAGCAGAGCGCGGAGTCGGGAACCTTCAGGCCGAAGGCGGGCGCTGGCGGGACGCGGCCCCGCGAGGCGCTCTCTGGGGGAGCCTGGCCGCAGATCAGACGCCCCTCGCGGCGCGGTAAACAAGCGAGGCAGATGCCGCAGCGCCTGTGGCTGGAGCAGAGCCTGCAGGAGGGCACCCGCGTGTGCCACCGCACACAGCCCCGGCTGCCGCGGAGGCCGCGGCCCAAGGGCAGAGGTGCATTAAAGGTATAGGGAAGGTCTATTAAAGCAGAGGCAAAGCACACCGCACTTCTGCGCGTTCAGCACATATGAAGCACAGTGACAGAGCAACATCGGAGTCAGATCTCAGCGTCACCAGCCTAGAGACGCGTCTGGTCCTCAGAACGGGATACTGAGCCACAGAGCGACTCAGACCAAGGCACAGAGCTGGGACCAGGATTCCGACTTCGCGGGTCCTCATCCCACAGGTCCTCATCCCACGTGCCAGCCATTAAGGCAGATATCTCCCCGATTGCTAATAATGGAACATATCAGCGCCGCTATTCAGGGTCCTGTAATATCGCAAAGCGGTGGGATTTGCCGTGCAATCTGTCCCTCCACTCCAGAGCGTAGCAGCAGGGTAATTGCTTTCATTACCGCCTCCCTCCTCCTCCTCGGCTTTATAGCCACCCAATGCTGCATTGCTCTGTGCTTGCTTCATGCTTGGAAGCCTCTCTGCCCGAGTTTGAAGATAGCCTGAAACAATAGCTCAGACAGAAGTGGAAACTGCCTGTTCATCTCAACAGGGTGCTGAGCCTGAAACTTCCTGATAATTGAAAGTGCTAGCGCTGCTCAAGTATTTCACAGCTGGATGTTTACAAAAGCGATCGGCGAGCGAGCTTATCCCGCAAACCCCGAGTGCCGCGGGGCCAGCACTCCCAGCTGTCCTCCCTTCGGTTCCCAAACATCGAACGCAGCGAGAGACTTTCAATACCAAATTCTGCAGCGCATTCCACGCCGTTAATCATTTTTCAATGTTGATGGAGCGCCGCGGCTTTAGTCTTTCGGAAGGCACCGCCGCTCTCCGCTCCTCGCTGCAACAGATTGCCAAAGACGGGCAGAGGCACCGGGACGCGATACGACGTGACAAAGCACGCCGTCCTCGACGGGCGAGCGAAAAATAAAAAGCTAGTGGATTTCTGCCGCTGCTTTGGAAATACTTTCAAGGCAGGTTACAGGTTTGCTCCAATAGAGCCCAGAGCGTTTCACACAGTAAAGCTCAAGCGTCTCGACAAGGCGAGAGGCTGCAGAGACCGGGGGGGTGTCCGAGAGTCACCACAAGCCCCAGCCCTGCAGCAGCCCCCCCTGCTCCCGCCGATAACATCTCCCCCGTCCCGGGCATCTCCTCTTTCGGGTGCAAAGAGAGTTAACGCTCGGGCGCCGGCGCCTGCGTGCTGCCATTGGACAGCGGCCGCGTCCATCACGCTTAGGAAGTGACTGCGCGGGGACGGCTGCTCCGCATTACAGTGTGTACACGGAAGGAGAGGCAAAGAGCGGGCGAACGCGCGCCGGTTTCGCCAGGGCGCAGGCGACCAGGTAAAGCGATTTGCCGCTAAAGCCACGAGAGCCCCGCGGTGCAACGCGCCGGGCGCCGCTCCCGCACGGACACGGCTCACGGGGACGCAAAGCACCACGGAAAGCATCAACTTCCCACCCCGCACACAGGAGCGTTCTGTTCCCAGCAGCTCTGCCTCGGTTTGGCTTCGGGAGGCCAGCTCGGGAGGGAGGGGACGGCCAGGTGAAAGCGAAGCCTTGCCGCTTTTCTGTAACGTAACTTTGCCCAAAGGGGGTTTGGTCCTAATTTGGGATCGTGTGGCCTGTTTTTAGCCGGACTGGTAAAATAGATGCCCTCCTCCACGGAGCAGCACGTGAGGGGGGACAGAGGAGTCAGAGCAGCCCAGGCTGGAGCAGGAGGAGGAGGAGGAGGAGGAGGAGGAAGGTGGCCTGTCTCACACTGGCCATAAAGCACTCTGAGAGCTCAGAGCTCTCGGTTCCCCCTCGCTCGTGGCCTGGACATTCCTCTGCCTCACGCCGCCTCCTTCCCCGTCTGGGCAAAGAGTTCGGAAGAGGGTTTTCCCCACCCCCCCTTTTCTGACTAAAAATCCAAACTGATCTGTATCCACCAGACAGTCACGTGGCCGTGGTGCCAGCAGAGCCGAATGTCACGGTCCCCTTTCCTCCCGCAGGCGTGGTCTCCGGCGCCTGCACATTATCCTGCTTTTTCCTTTATTTTTTTTTCCTCCTTTTCCCCCATTTCCCCCCTGCCACGAGAGCCCCGGCGCGGCGCCCCTCTGGGCGCGCAGGGCAGGCCGTGCTGCGGGCAGATAAGCGCTCCCGGCCCGCGGACGAGCCCAGCGCAGCCCCGGGCGCTGCTGCGGGCGCCCGATAAGCGGCGGGCGCCGCCGGGAGCCGCTCGCGCCGCGGCGCCC
>JAUBNY010000219.1:1882325-1917206 GCA_032275445.1 Crypturellus soui | reverse complement strand
CGGTGGCTCCTCCTCGGTGCGCTCCTCCTGGCGGTCCGGGTGCCCTCCGGGTGGCTCCGCTGTGGCCGCTGCCTTCGGCTCCGGTGCTCGGCGCTGCCGCCATGAACCGCCCGAAGGCGACGGCCGTGCGGCGGCCCAGCGCCGTGCCCAAGCCCTCCGGTGAGTGCCGCGCCGCGTCCCT
Source organism: Crypturellus soui (assembly GCA_032275445.1). Lineage (NCBI taxonomy): Eukaryota > Metazoa > Chordata > Aves > Tinamiformes > Tinamidae > Crypturellus > Crypturellus soui. Next base: position 1,917,025 of record JAUBNY010000219.1, on the reverse strand, counting down.
GCAGCCGGGGAGCCCCGCGCGGCGCCCTCACGCTTCTTCCCCCGCTCCTCTTTGCAGCCCACCCGCCGCCCGGAGACTTCATCGCGCTCGGCTCCAAGGGGCAGAGCGGCGACGCCAAGGCCGCCGTGACCTTGCTCAAGCCGGCGCCGTCGGGGCTGCCCTCGGAGCGCAAGCGGGAGGCGGCGGCCGCGGGGCTGCCCGGCCTGGCCAAGCGGCCCAAGCTGCCCTCCACGCCGCCGCTCAGCGCCCTGGGCCGCCTGGCCGAGGCGGCCGTGGCCGAGAAACGCGCCATCTCGCCCTCCATCAAGGAGCCCTCCGTCATCCCCATCGAAGGTGAGCGCCGAGCGGGGTCCCCGGGGCAGCGTGGGCCTTGGCGGAGGAGGTGATGTGGCCCTTAGCATCCTGACACGGAGCCTGGGAAACCTTCCTCCGAGCCCTTGCGCTGCTGCGTGCAGCCTGAGGGACTTCCAGAGGTTCCCTGCCTTGCTCCTCGGAGGGAATGCTGAGTTTTCAGTGAAAATAGTAGCAGGCATGAGCACAACCTCCCCGGGTGCTTCTCCTTGGTGCTGGGGTTCACTGTCCTGCTGCCACTCTGGCCCTCGTTCCATGGGCTTAGGGTCAAGAAAACTCCTCTCTCCTGTTCCTACTGGGTGGCTGTGCCTGTACCGCCTGGCAGCCGCCAAGGAGCAGCGTTTGAAAACATCTTTGAGGAAATCTTAGAACTCAGATTGTGAACTTATACCCATGTATTTTTAGCAGTCTTGGTTATTGCTGCTTGTTTTCTCGGTTGCTTTGTTTCCTGCTCTTGGATATTTTGTGGAAGGATTATTCTAGCAGGCACCAAGGAAACAAAAACCTGGAGGAGCGTTGTCAGGCATGAAACGGATTTTAATGGCATTTGGGTGTGAGAGATGGAAGCCACTGCAGCGGGTAAAAGCAAGCCAATCCATGCTTTGTTTTCTAGATTATTTGTTTTTCAGGTGTCCCAGGGAGGGTTGTTTTGCAAAAGTGTAGAAACTAATGCCTGTGTGTTGGTTGCTGTAGTTGTCCCCACGGTGCTACTGGATGAAATCGAGGCAGCAGAGGCAGAAGGCAATGACGACCGGATTGAGGGGGTGCTGTGTGGAGCAGTGAAGCAGCTCAAAATGAACAGAGCCAAACCTGATACGACGCTCTACCTGAGCCTCATGTACCTGGCGAAAATCAAACCCAACATATTTGCCACTGAAGGAGTTATTGAGGTGAGAACCATGTCACGTAGGCACCCTCAGGTTCATTGGCAATGGGGTTTTTGCCAGCCTATGAGTGTAGTTGCAGTTTCTCTTAGGCCAGAACATAAGCTGTGTGTGTGTCTAAATATCTGTGTTGCACAAATTGCAGTAATTTGTGTTTCATCTTCCAGTGCTTTTGTGTATGCTGTTCTGCTAGATGGTCTGATTTTTTTTTTTTTTGGTATGTGCTCTTGCAGGCCCTGTGCAGCCTCCTCCGAAGAGATGCATCCATCAATTTCAAAGCCAAAGGGAATAGCCTGGTATCTGTCTTGGCTTGCAACCTTCTCATGGCTGCATATGAGGAGGACGAGAATTGGCCAGAGATTTTCGTCAAGGTGATTGAACTGAGAGTGCTTCTGCTCTTTGCAGACGGTGGTGGGCAGAGAGGGTGAACTCCAGCTAGGGCTAGGAAGCATGTGTGTACTGGTAGCAGGATAAGAGCAGAGAATTTAATACTGCGGCAAGGGGAGAGAGCGTCCAGTGACCTGTCACCCAGCATGGGTGGGAAGGAAGAAAATAACCTCCCACCAAGGAAAAATCTCTGCTGATGGTCAACATGCTGTGGCCTCTTTTACCTTTTGCTGCCTTATCTTTGCTTTTCAAAAATTCCCTTGGCAATGTGTATTGATGTAACAATATCCCAGAGATGTCTGACTCTCTGGATTATCTGTAGCAACTGAATACTTAAAAGCTCATCTGTTTTAAAAACAACAGCTTAACAGGCCAACTTCTTTATGTTGGAAGTGAGAGCTGTTGTGAAATCTCTGCTGAAATAAAGCAGCTATGATCGCAGACTGGTTCAGTGTCCAGCAAAGCCTGGGTTGTTTGTTTACCTGCTCTTATGTGACACACCTGAGCTCATGCAGTCTCAGTTTCTAATCTGTGCAATGAGGATGCTGTTTTCCTACCTCACAGCTGTATTTTGAGAACAAACAAACCATAACTTGCCAAACTCGCAAATACACTTGTGATTAACATGTACAATACAGCTGAGCGTGGTTTATATTCTCTACTGAGCGTGGTTTATATTCTCTGTTCCTTCTTTTCCTGTAGGTGTATATCGAAGATTCCCTCGGGGAGCGCATCTGGGTGGACAGCCCTCACTGCAAGACATTTGTGGATAACATTCAGACAGCCTTTAATACGAAGATGCCCCCTAAGAGCATGTTGTTGCATGGGGAGGTTGGACGTAGTGGAGGGGACCTTAGTGCTGGTAAGAAGTTTGAGAAATATGAACAAAGAAGGAGGGAGAGGAGAGAGCTCAGCAGGTGAGAGTGGTTTGTTGCTGTGTGGAGTGACATAGACCAGGTTTAAGAGATCAGTGACAGGGATTTAAAGAATTGTGTCTGTAAGTGATACAATGTGAAGAAGTGACAAGTTGTAGCCTCCAGTGTTACTGAAGAGAAAGCTGGAGGCTTCAGAGCAGAAGCAAGGAATCTGTAGGCAAGGGAGCAGTCTCCTACAGTGTGCTGTGTGTTACTCTGTTGCAGGGAGCAGCCCTCATCCCTCCATGACGGAGGAGGAGGACAGCCAGAGTGAGCTGCTGATTGCAGAGGAGAAGATGAGCCCAGAGCAGGAGGGCCAGCTCATGCCCAGGTACAGTGCTCTCTTCTCCTGACCTAGCCACGGGGCAGATTGGGTCTGTGCTCACCCCGATCAGTAGTTCCTGGTCAGAGTGCTGCAGCTGGGAGCTCCTTCTCTGCACTAGCTGTCCTGTGAGGCTAGAGGATGTTGAGCACCAGCTGAAACTCTGTCTTGGAAATTGGAATAGGAAACATTGTTTTGTTTTGTAACCATGCCACAAACAGGAGAGGATGTTGATCTCTCGATACAGTGAAGTATGACCTGAGCTCGTGCAGAAGTGAACAAAATGTGATTTGTGTGCCGTAGGTATGAGGACCTTGCAGAGAGTGTGGAGGAGTACGTCCTAGACATGCTGCGGGACCAACTCAACCGGCGCCAGCCGATGGATAACGTCTCCAGGAATCTCCTTCGTCTGCTGACGGCAACTTGTGGCTACAAAGAGGTTCGACAAATGGCTGTGCAAAGACTGGAGATGTGGCTGCAGAATCCAAAGGTAAAGAGAGCAGCTGCTGGGCCGTGCCTGTGCTGGCCTTGGTCTGGAGCCCAGCCAGGAGGGCCACGTGGATATACTCCAACTGCACTTCTACATGTGATGGTTGGTGGTCGTAGAGTCTTTCCTTTCTTCCCCTGCAGTTGACCAAGCCAGCTCAGGACTTGCTGATGTCAGTCTGTATGAACTGCAACACCCACAGCTCGGAGGACATGGAAGTTATCTCCAACCTCATCAAAATTCGTCTCAAACCTAAAGTCCTTCTCAACCACTATATGTTGTGTGTGAGGTAAGGGAGCGACCAGTCCTGTGACAGGAAAGGAGTACCTGGGACCTTGACGGTCTCGGTGCCTCTACAAAGGGTTTTGCTGCAATTAAACCTGAAGCTCTGATACTTCTGACCTTTCCTTTCAGAGAACTACTGAATGCACACAGGGATAACCTGGGTACTACAATTAAGTTTGTAATCTTTAACGAACTGTCAAATGCAAGAAATCCCAACAACATGCAGATCCTGTACACTGTGCTGCAGCATAGCTCAGAGCAAGCTCCAAAGGTACGTGGAAGGTCCTGCAGATTCTTGCTGAGAGATCTAGTTGAACTGTGGTTGAAATGATATATATTCCCCGTAAAATGGCATACTGTATGCTATTATTTTGAAAATTACATTGCTGCACTAGTTAGAAAATGCCCATGCATATTACTCTTAACTCTCATGTTTGGGGTAACTGACCTTGCGGTGATGAAGTTTTGAGAGGAATATCTGTTATAGCTCCCCAGTGATGTTAGTTTAATGGGGACCTGAAGGACAAGAAGATTGCTGGGGCTGTTTCCTTATTTTTGTGTTTCTTTTATTCTGTGCATACTGATACATTACAATACATTGAAAACTTTCTTTCTGGCCCCAGTACCTGGCCATGGTGTTCCAGGATCTTTTAACTACTAAAGACGATTACCTGCGGGCTTCGCGGGCGCTGCTGCGGGAGATCATCAAGCAGACGAAGCATGAGATCAACTTCCAGGCCTTCTGCCTGGGGCTTATGCAGGAGCGGAAGGAGGCCCAGTATGCAGAAATGGAATTCAAGGTACCACTTATTTTGACTAATGTGCTGCCAGATGTACTAGAGGTGTACTGGAGTTTTCTTTATCTAATTTTTTGGGCTTTTTTTTTTTTTTTTTTTTTTTAACTTTGTCATCTGAATGGGTCGATATTTTTCCTATATTTAATAGTTGTGCTCTAAAATGTCTATTTTCTAACTGTCTAACCAGTCACGATTTGTTATTTTTGATGAACTTTTTCCACAAGGCAGCTTGTGGTATTGCTGACTCTACTGATTTCTTTTCAGGAGCGATTTGTCATCCACATTACTGATCTACTTGCTGTTTCCATGATGCTTGGTATCACAGCTCAAGTGAAGGAAGCTGGAATTGCTTGGGACAAAGGAGAGAAAAAGAGTAAGCAAAACAACTTGGATCCTCTTTAAAAGTGGACAGGTTAGGTAGGCATAACTTGGTAGTGCTAAGACTGGGGGATTTTGTAGATGTGATTAGGAAGGGGTGTAAGTTGCCTCTTGCAAGGTGCAAGACATGTTTTTTGCATGACTGGGTACAAATGCAGGTGCTTTTCATGTCTGTGTAAGCAGTAGGTGAGAGCCTCAGAAGGACTGTATATGGAGGGCCTCAAACTAGGTCATATCTGAAAAACCTTTCAGATATAAGAAAAACCTTTCAGGTATAAGAACTACGTAAATACCTAATGCTGAAAGCAGGCTTTTGGGGTAGTGTTGAAGAGACTACCTAAATGTTGTCTTCTTGCAACCATGACTTTTCTGTACTATATCTTAGGGTTTTGTTACACTTTTCCACTGTGTGCTGTTAAGCCAAGCATATGTGTGTGTTTAGGGCTGGAAGAGTGCCTGGTTTACACCTCCCCTCTAGAGGTGCAAGCTTGAAGCAGCCACCTTCTCCTGCCCTGTCCCCAGCACGGTTCTGATGCACATTTGTAATCTTTCAGACCTGGAAGTACTGCGCTCCTTCCAGAATCAAATAGCTGCAATCCAACGAGATGCTGTTTGGTGGCTTCATACGGTTGTTCCATCTATCAGCAAGCTTGCTCCAAAGGACTATGTGCACTGGTATGAGAGTCGGGGTAGCTGAGTCTCCCTTTCCCCCTATTAGGCTGGTAGCAGGAACAGTGTTTTAGCAGGATTCAGTCTGGGACTGTTTCACCCTCAGGAGTCCCTGCCCAATGTATCGCGTTACCAGAAAAACATAATGCCAAATACACCTGATACATATTATCTGTGTCCACCTTTTTAGTTCAGTAGGGAGTTTTCATTTATCTGGCCAAATACATGGTTCCTGTGGTCCCTGCATTGGTTTGAGGGTTTGTTCCCCCATCTCACACAGACAACATTGACTGTTTTCATATCTCTACAGCCTCCACAAGGTGCTCTTTACTGAACAGCCAGAGACCTACTACAAATGGGACAACTGGCCCCCTGAGAGTGACCGCAAGTGAGTATGCCACCACCTACAGCTGATTGCCAGGGTAGAGCTGCTGCAGCCAGAGGCAGAGCAAATCAGTGTTTTCTGATGCTGCTTCTATATCTGTGTGTTGGAGGTCCTGGAACTGTTCTTAGACTTCCATTATTTGTTGGGCTGCCTTGAAATTAGGGTATATTGCTGCAGCCTACATCTGTTCCTCTTCACTGGCTCTTCTTCCCTGTGCCAAGTGCTTCTGTATCTTGATACTGTGATGTGAGAATGGTAGCCCTGCACTGGATAGTTTCTACTGGGGTAACATTAGGGGGCTTAGACTCAATCAAGCAGGTCTGAATTGCATTTGTACAAGGCAATACAGGCAGTATTCTAGGAAAAAAAGAAAACTTGTTACAGATATTTGTAGTTACAGCTGAAGACTGAGGAAGTGGTGGTTGAAAGCTGCACTGTGGCTTATTTTCTGCTCAGATGAGCTATGGGGTCTATGGAGAATTTCTGCAGCCGTGATGCTGCAGTCAATAAAAACATAACTGATGCTTTATGTCTCATTCAGCTTCTTCCTTCGCCTCTGCTCCGAGGTGCCCATTCTTGAAGACACACTGATGCGGATCCTTGTCATCGGCTTGTCACGGGACCTTCCCCTTGGCCCTGCGGATGCCATGGAGCTCGCTGACCACTTGGTGAAGCGGGCGGCAGCTGTGCAAGCAGATGGTAAGTGTGCACAGAGCTCTAACCAACAGGTAGGTCTTTCTGACCACATACCTGCTTCTTGCCCCCTTGCACCCCAGTGTGCCTTTGTATTACTGTAAGCATATTTTATTCTTGCATTTGGCTCAGAGCTAGGTTGCTGTTAGTTTGTCACTTTTGGAACCTTTGGTTTCTCTGAACTGAAGGAAGGAAGCTCTGAGCAGATTGTCTTTCAGATAAGCAGTGAATTTGCACACTGAAAAAGATATAGATGTCAGATTCAGTACATTTGGAAAAATAAAAGAAAACCTGCTCCTATAAAGAATTTAATGCAATTAGCAGCTGAAAAGCTCAATATATCCTTATATCCTATCTTACTACTACTTCTTTTTGTGTGCATGTGTGCGTTGCTTTTTTATAGATGTTATTGTCTTCTGATCCGGTAGTATCATGAGAACAAACCCACAATAATGTAGTTGTTTGAAATTAAATTTTTAATATACTTTATTTTTCAAGAAGGACTTTCAGCCAGGTAGGCAGGTCAATAACTTGATTCGACTTACTTATTCCTGCAGATGTCGAAGTCCTGAGGGTAGAGAGAATCCAGCTGATCGATGCTGTCTTAAATCTGTGCACTTATCACCATCCAGAGAATATCCAACTACCCCCAGGGTAAGGCTTATCACATAGATAATATTAATGTGATCTAGCTCATTTTCACCTTGTGAGTAACAATACTAACCCACAGATGTTAAAATGCTTTTCTGTGTAATTTTTAATAATCATGTCATGAGGACACCTTTTCAATGTCACGTTCCAGTGGGAGTTTCTCCAGGGAAAATCAGACCTGAGTCATGAAATAGATATTCCTCTGCAAGAACTCTAATGTTTCTCTTCTATAAAATTCCAGCTGAACCCTGTTGTTGCTCCTGAGAAGAATTCTTTCTTGAAGGCTGCTAAACCAGTGTGGCTGAATCAACACAGTGAATGATTAAAACAGTGTTGAAAGGGACACAAGTAACTAAATCCAACCACTCTGTTTCTCTCGATGGCTTTTGCAGGTACCAGCCTCCAAATCTAGCCATTTCTACCCTCTACTGGAAAGCCTGGCCCCTCCTCCTCGTAGTGGCTGCATTTAATCCTGAAAACATTGGTAAGGGCAGACACTTCTTGGGACATCAGTTCTGCTACAAAAATTGATCAGGGTGCATTTCACTGAAATCTGGTTGTCTGTGTTCAAGGCATGTGCTAAGATGGCAAGATAGTGTGATTTCTTAACTAAGCTGTGATATTGAATCACTGTGTGAGCAGAAATACACAGTATAATGGTTTGGGGGAAGAATGTGGCTGTGATCAGCCACATGTTTAAATGTGATGGGCTGCTCCAAAGTGAACTTACTGTATCTCCCCACCTTGGAGCGTGTTAGAATCTGTGTAAGTATCATGACTTTCCTGAATCCATGACTGCCCTTCTCTTCTGTGCTGCAGGGCTGGCTGCATGGGAAGACTACCCCTCTCTAAAGATGCTCATGGAAATGGTCATGACCAAGTTAGTATGTTTAAATCTCCCCATAGATCAAATGGACCACTGAATGCACGTTTCTGAATGAAGTTGTTGCCAGTTGCCTCCTTCCTTTCTTTTGGGACTGATGTGCAATAAGCTATCTGGAAATTAGAGTAAAAAGAAGTTTTTCCCCCAACAGAAATATTACGAGCAAAGAAGTAGTGATCTGAGGGAGCAAGGGCTGATGGTGTGATGTTACTTGTCATGAATGGCTCTGTTTCCTTGTCCATGTTGGGAAGCTGTCCTGCTTTTTCCTTGTTGCCTAAGGAGCTGAGGTTGTGGGGATGTTCAGGCTGTTTTTAGTTCATGAATTTTGGATAGTGCAAGATAATCATTCTTGACTTGTTTTCTTAGTAATTATTCCTATCCTCCATGTACTTTGACGGATGAGGAGAAGTGCACAGAGATGATTAACCGCGAGCTTCAAATATCTCAGAGGGAAAAGCAGGAGATTCTTGCATTTGAAGGTCATCTGGCTGCTGCATCCACAAAACAAACAATTACAGAGAGCAGCAGCCTTCTGCTGTCCCAGCTGACAAGTCTGGATCCTCAGTAAGTAGCCTTCTGTGGTCTGTTTCCAGCAAGAAATCCCAGTTAATCCTAATCAGGAGACTGTACCCCTGATAGGACAGAAATATGAGATTTGTTAGGTGGATGCATCATGTTTGCTCCTTGTCTTCTACCATAACCATATGGCCCCTTTGCACTGATGTGAAGTGATCCTCACCAACATGAGAGCAAAAGTGTATCTAACTGTGGATAATTTCTTGTTGCCTTGGTAGGGGCCCCCCACGCAGACCTCCCCCACATGTCCTCGAGCAGGTGAAAAGCCTGAACCAGTCCTTGCGCTTGGGCCACCTCCTGTGTCGCAGTCGCCATCCTGATTTTCTTCTCAACATCATTCAAAGACAGGTGGGTTCCCTTGACGGCCTGGATAAGTCAGGATCAGAATTCTGTCCCTACTCTGCTCAAGTTTCAGAAACTAGAAGGGAACTGTGTAAGATGCAAGGAAATGTGGCTTTCTACTTGAGAATGAAATGATTCATGTGCTGCATCTAAGTTTTCCTGTTTCCTAGGCTTCCTCGCAGTCAATGCCATGGCTGGCAGATCTGGTTCAGTCCAGTGAGGGCTCCCTGGATGTCCTACCTGTGCAGTGTCTCTGTGAGTTTCTGCTTCATGATGCTGCTGATGAGCCAACCTCAGGTGAAGAAGAGGATGAGGGTGAAAGTAAAGAGCAACGTGCCAAGAAACGTCAGGTGAGTGGTCTCTCATGGTCGGTTCCTTTGTCTGCTTTCTGCACAGCCCAATTCTTGCTTGATTTCACTGGAATGGCCGATTTCTCGCTCCACAGAGACAGCAGAAGCAAAGGCAGTTGCTTGGACGTTTGCAAGATTTGCTCTTGGGTCCCAAAGCAGATGAGCAGACAACCTGTGAGGTGCTTGATTATTTCCTACGTCGCCTGAGTTCCTCCCAAGTGGCTTCACGGGTTCTGGCCATGAAGGTAAGAAAAATAAAGAACTTCTGACCAGGGCTTATCAATCACTGAGGGCTAAGTCCTGCACTGATGCAAGTTCAGAGCCAGTGCAGTAAAACTGTTTCGTGTCATCCTTTTGCAGTGACTTGCATCAAATGGGTCTGGAAACGAAGACTTTTGTGCTACTTCCTGTTCAAAGGCTTCCTTTGTTCAGGAGCCAACTGTTCATTTTAAGATGGAACTGGATTTTGCTATGTCTGCCACAAAGTTCAAGCATAATCATAGCAGATCACATACTGCATGAAGTAGCAGGCACCAGATTTTCTGTAGGATGTAAATGAGTAAATGCCTGGTCCTCCAGAGCACGGTTAAGGCAAGTAGAAATCTAGCTGTGGCTTCATATACCTCGAGTCTGTCCATTTGCATTATGCAGGGCCTGTCCTTGGTACTGTCAGAAGGCGGATTGCGTGATGGAGAGGAGAAAGATCATCCCATGGAAGAAGATTCTGGTGATTCAGAACTTCTCCAGGGGTATCAGTGGCTGCTAAGAGACCTCCCAAGGCTGCCACTATTTGACAGCGTTAGAGCAACAACAGCTCTCGCCTTACAACAGGTAGGTGTCAGCAGCTGAAAGGAATGAGAGACAAGGTTGGGACAAGTTATTCTTCATCTTACTTGTGCTAAAACGGATCTGAGCAAACCATGGTCATGATATAAATCCACATATCTTATGGATTGTGCTTGCAAAAAAAGAATATTCCTTAAACTGATTCTTGTTTTTATTACCTCTTGGTTTCTAATGAGAAGAATTCTCCTTCCAGGCCATCCACATGGAGACGGATCCCCAGACCATCAGTGCTTACCTGGTGTACCTCTCTCAGCATGCGCCCGTGGAGGAGCAGGGACAGCACAATGACCTGGCTCTGGTGAGAGAGCAGCTAGGATTGCTTGGCGAAGACTTGGCAAGCTGAATGCTTTGCCCAGGACATTTGTTGTTATGTGACTTGCCATACCAACTGCATGAGATTTTTAGGGGCGCATGAATTCAATAGTTTTGTGTGGGTATGTGTTGGAAGGCAGTCTCTCTTTGATTTGGTATCTTTCATGCAGAAAGCTGGAGAGCAATGACCTCTAGCTGAGGAATAGAGCAGTCAGTCCCAAATGGTATGGGAAATGCAAAAGTAAACAGTGGTTTGAAGGAAATGTCACCACCTGGTAGTGTTACTTCAATGGGCAGATGTTAAATCTGCAGCCAAATTTGTCTGGGGAGAGAACAAGAAGTCAGAAGACTTAACGATGGGATATGCCATCTCCTGTAACCGACACTGGAATCCTGATTAAAAAAAAAAAAAAAAAGGTCACATAGCAGTGGCCTTTTTCCGCAGTGTGACAGTTCCATCTTTGAAGCCTGTGGGTTGATCTCCAGAGCAGGGCTAATGGGCGGATGACACACGGGAGGGCATGACACAGTGCAGCAAGGGGGCCTTTCTGTGTTGCTCAGTAGAGAACTTGCAAATCCCTTTTTTTCCCCTTGCAGTATGTGGCTCGGCTCATAGTGGAGCGCTCTACCATCATGTCTCACCTCTTCTCCAAGCTTTCCTACTGTGCCGAGTCGGATGCAGTGCTTGTTGCTCTGCTCTCCATCTTTTCTCGCTACATCAAGCGGATGCGGCAGAGCAAGGAGGGTGAAGAGGTTTACAGCTGGGTGAGTGCCTGCCTTATTTTCTTCTTAAGTAGGTGAAAGAAGCTGGGCAAGTTCACAAGAGGTCTGTTGTGGATTACTAAATCTATTTTTTTTTTTTTAAATCTGGTTCAGAAATTTCCTAAGCTGAAAATAGTTGGTGATTAGGATATTAGAGCCAACTTTTGTGTGTGTGTGTATAAGACGTGTATGTATAGTAAATATTCACACACACGCACACACATAAAAAGCATTTTCTTACTCTTCCTGAGGCATCTTTTGTGGCTGCCGTTGAACATACTAAGTGAGACATTAAGTCTGTTGCAATTTGTCTGTTCTTGTGTTCTCTTGAATACGTGCCTCAGTGACTTCATCTTTCTTTCTACACTCTTGTTCATCCTTTTCTGCCCTTTTTCCAGTCGGAGTCCCAGGATCAGGTGTTCCTTCGTTGGACTAGTGGGGAAACGGCCACCATGCACATCCTTGTGGTTCATGCCATGGTTATTCTTCTGACACTAGGACCACCTCAAGGTTAGTGAAACATGCTCAGTAGGTTTTGGACTAAAGAGGGAGTTTTCCCCTTATCTGCCCTCTCTGAACAGGTCAGAATGCTGTTAATTCCGCAGATGGGACTCGTCCCTTGCAGTTTTTGATTCTAGAAACCATCAGAATATTCCTGCACTGAGTAAAGGAATTGCATGCTTATTTATTGCCTTCTGTAGATGGCATGGAATGATGGTGTATCCCTCCCTCCAAGGAGAAGAACAAGGAGAACTCAGAGGCTTATTGTAGTGTGAGAACTGGGCAATCGGATATGTAGTTCACATTTCCACTTGATAGCTTATTTATTGCCAGGTTGTTTCTAGACTTCATGCGAGAAATGGTTCTGATTTATGGATTTGCAAAAGAGAAGAGTTCTAGATGCTTATAAACAGAGAAGATAATTTTTGTATTCACTCTGCAGCAGGGGATGGTGATTTTTACACCTTACTGGATATATGGTTCCCGGAGAAAAAGCCCCTGCCTACTGCTTTTCTGGTCGACACTTCAGAGGAGGCTCTGCTGCTCCCCGACTGGCTAAAGCTGCGCATGATCCGCTCCGAAGTGCCACGTCTTGTGGATGCAGGTGAGCCTGGGGCTGTTTGCTGCTGCCGCAGCTCCTCGTGCAGTAAAGAGACAAACTTCCCTGCTCAAACCCTCCAAGTGTGCGACCGTCCTGCGTGGATGTCTTTGTTGGAGGACAGTCACTGCTCAGCCTGGAGCTGAGCAGGGAGCTTGCTTGCAGGGCCGTTTAAAAAGCAGTGTGTATGTGCAGATTTTGTGGCAGCTACAGTCTGAACACAGTAGATTGTTTGTCACGTCCCTTAGGGCCATCAAACACCCATACAGAATATGAGCTGGTTCCTGGCACAGGGAAGTTATGGGATGGGCCGGGATGACTCCTTGTTTTGTGCAGAGCCAAGTGTCGGTGAACAGAGTTTGAGAATTGCTGCAATCTAGCCGAACCATCAGTGCCCAAAGGTTAATTCTAGCAACATGTAAAGCTCCATTCAGTGCAAGCTGAGACTGAAGAGGATGTCAGTGTCTTAGGTACAGCACCTTACTGCAGTACTGGAGGCAATTTGTTCCATTCTGATTCAAGTGCTGGATTTTGCAAGCTTTACTAGGCAGCAGCTGGTACTTCTGAAGGCGGGCAGAGGGTCTGGCAACTGTTTCACTTTCCATGTGTTTTAAAGGAAGTGGGTGACCATGAATTATCCCCGGTATGTCTATTCAGATTGAATTAAGTTACACAATTACCAGACAACACACAGCACTTTTTTTGTGGTGCATGTTACTAGTGCAACATGGAGAACAGTGTCTGAAGGATGTGACTATAACTGTAGTTATTTCTACTAGCCTAGCTTGTAAATGCTCTTTTTCTTAGTATTCATAGCTTTTTGTCCCATTCTTACTAATTAAATGACAGCTCTCTATAGCCTGTGATTGAATTATTCAATAATTTCTGCCTGCAACCATCAACAGATAGAGCAGAAGTTATTTTTAATACAAATGATTTGGTTCCTGAGGTTTTGATCAAATTAAATGGAAGATTAAATTAACCAGTGAGTGAATTAACCGGAAAATGCAATAAGAAAGCAACAATTTGCAGAGCAAAGAAAACATAGTAAGCAACTGTCAGACTTCTGGCTTTAGGTTTTCCACAGCTCTGTCATTAATGTGTCACTGTTGGTCCAGTGAAAAGCACAAAGATGAGGTAACGAGGATGACCTTCTGCAAGCAGTTCAGAGGTGTGAGGGTCCGGTGTGTTTTTGTTTCAGCCTTGCAGGACCTGGAGCCGCAGCAGCTGCTTCTCTTCGTTCAGTCCTTTGGAATCCCCGTTTCCAGCATGAGCAAACTCCTGCAGTACCTGGACCAGGCTGTGTCCCATGACCCGCAGACACTGGAGCAGAACATCATGGACAAGAGTAAGAGCCCTGCACTATATTAACTAGGCATTTTACTCTTTTGGGGCCGTTTTGGGACTTCTTTGGAGAAGTCCAAAATGGTTCCGTGAGCTCTATGCCCAGGCTGCTTTGACAACCTGTCAGTCTCTGTAGTCGCCTCCCCAGGGCTTGTTTGGATGGGTGTTGGTTGTATTTCCCAAAGATGGGGAGATGTTGGTCTGTGTGGAATCCAGAAGTAATTTTGAGGCTAACTGTAAGAGACACAAGGGGTGCTCACATCGTGTTTACAGAGTCTTTTGGGATAAGTCCCTCCACTGTGGGAGCTGTGCAAACAGCAGCCTGTCTTGTCCTGCTTTATTCAAGAGAAGGAGATGATGTACTCATATTTTACCTTTCTTTTTTTATCCCAGACTATATGGCTCATCTTGTGGAGGTTCAGCATGAGAGAGGAGCAACAGGAGGCCAAACCTTCCACTCCCTGCTCACTGCCTCTCTACCAGCCCGACGAGGTACTGAATAGTGTGGCTTGAACTTCTGAATATCAAAGTCCTTTCCTGAGCTTCCTCTGCTTTTAAGGAAGCAGAGGACCAGAAAATACTGTTTTCCAAATGGGTTGTGCAGTGATACATTCACAAACTGCAGTTTAATGCCAGTCCTTGCCAGAGTGCTTTAATCCTGGTCAAGGGAGAAATTCTCAGGTTTGTGGACTTTGCTACAGTGACTTGTTCTGAGGGAAATAGAAAAGTGGGTCTTGCTTGGCTTTGAAAGGAAAGCTACTTAATTTCTCATAAGTTGAAGACCGTTAAGCTGAAGGCAATACATTGTGGTGCTCCAGATGCCCTTTGCTGTAACAGCACTTTTTGTTGTTTATTTTGCTGTTTTTTTTGTTCTCCTTGCAGACAGTGCTGAGATGGCAAGATCAAAATCTAGTCCTGAGAACTCTCAAAACCAGAACCGAATACGAGCCTTAAGTCAGGTTCGGGTTCTGGGCCCAGATGATGACCTGGCAAGCATCTTTCTGCAGGTACCAGTACAACTGCTACCACACAGAGCAGACAGTTGCTTCCATGCAGCACCTTCACATAACCCCGATCACTTATACTTACATTTTCTGACCCCTTCTTCCTGCAGTATTTAGAGGCAGTGAGTAAGAAACCTGTGCAAGCCATCAGGTTGTGCTATTACAGGCTGGTAGGATTGCTATGGGAAGATTATTTTTTTATTTTCCCTGAAGTTGGGACATGATGTAGTTTGTCATGCGCAATATTTACAGTGCCAGCTCGCCTTCTCTGCACACTGTTTGTTTTGTGTATGGTACATTTCTTTGAAGCATGAAGGATTTATGAAAGCTTGCAGGCCTTGGTGGCACAGCTGTATGTGGGTAGCTTTTGTGCACAGGTTTGTCTGCCTGCAGAGCCTCTCTACTCACTCCATTAGGAACCCAGGGGGAAGTAATTGACCAGGATAGCTGCTTTTATCGGAGTAGTGAGACAATTTCACCATAGTCTCAGTACTGATGGCCTTATTGGAACCATATATGCTATGCCTGCTTCTGCACCAGGCACTAAAAGCCTGGTGCAGTCTCACAGCAGTGAGAAAGCTGTTTCAAAACACCCTCAGTCTATATGATTGTTCAAGATGAAATCAGTTCTCTGTCTCAGGAATATTTATGGTATAGCAAGTCTCTTCATTTGCTCTCACTAACATACTCCCTTCTGTCTCCTTCCAGCTTTTCCCACTAAATCCAGACCCAAGGTGGCAGAATTCAAACCTGCGCCCGCTTGCCCTGGCATTACAGCAAGCCCTGGGGCAGGAACTGGCCCGCATCCGCCAGGGAAACGCTCCGGCGTCCGGGATCACGGCCCGGCTCCTGCAGGCGGTGGCCGCGCTGCTGAACTCCCCGCACAGCGGCGCGCTGGTCATGGCCATGCATCGACACCACTTCATCTCCTGCCCGCTCATGCGCCAGCTCTACCAGTATCAGGTGAGTGGGTGCTTCTTGCTAGCAGCAAACAAAAGGTGAGGAAGAAATAAAAAATGGGGAGCACGTCTGCTCTGCACCGTGCAGACCCTCTCCTGCTGTGGTGCCAGAAACATCCTGGGTGGTGTCGTACGGAGTTGCCTCTCATGGCATCTGCACTGAGGCTGCCTGCATAAGAGAGTTGGGGTTGGGTGAACCTTTCCTGTGTGGGCAGCTGTGGATTTGCAGTTGTGGGCAGTTGTGGGGTCTTTAGGCTGTGCTGTTTTTCAAGCTTTTTTTTGCTAAGCTTTTTGGCTTGTGTTGATACCCTAGGAGCTGCTGCCTTGAGGTCACTGAGTCATGGCCCAGCAGAATGGGTGTGCTCTGTGCTCTTGCCAGTATGTGCCACTACTTGCGTCTTTCCTGATATCTTTGCTGGGTTCTTGAAGTGTGCATAAGCAGGTCTCTTGCTGCTCTCCCTAGCGCTGCATGCCCCAGGACACTGCCTTCTCCTCGCTCTTCTTCAAAGTCCTCATGCAGATACTACAGTGGTTGGAGAACCCTGCTGTGGAAGACGGTCCCCTGCGTGCTCAGCTGAAGGCCTTTGCTGTGCAGTACTCCTCCAGGCACAGGATCAATGATGGTACGGTCACTGCTACGTTGTGCAGCTTGTGGAAGCATGTGTTGACCATGTGGGACAAAAAAATTGCACTCAGACCAAGAGTTGGGGTGGGCAGCCCTTTTTAGAAGCTCAGGAATAGTGAAAAGAGGAAAATCTGAATTGCACTGTGTTACATAAACTCAGCAGTGGGTTCGTATGCTTGGGTACTTGTGCCCTAGAGCCAGACAGTGCATCTTGAAAAGAGAAGCCCCTCAGATTTGTCTGAGGAGGGGGCTGGCTTGGCCCTCTGATGCCAATGCTGGTTTTTTTTTTTTTTTTTTTTTTTGGCAGTTCGCAGTGGCTTTCTGCACCTTACAGAAGCACTGACT
The DNA here is from genome assembly GCA_032275445.1 of Crypturellus soui. Lineage (NCBI taxonomy): Eukaryota > Metazoa > Chordata > Aves > Tinamiformes > Tinamidae > Crypturellus > Crypturellus soui. Next base: position 1,900,375 of record JAUBNY010000219.1, on the reverse strand, counting down.
TTCCGTCGTGATCCTGACTTGATCAGCTCTGCAGTTTGTGCCATCATTGCAACCTTGAAATCGGGAGAAAAGTGTAATGTGGAGCCAGAGCTCGTCAGTAAAGGTATGGCTGTTCCCCTGCTCTGCTCCCCTCTTACAGCAGCAAACTGACCTTCCAGCCTAGCAAGTGAGTGTCCCCTGTGCAGGGACGGGGAGGCTGCCTTCTTTCTGGCTCAGAAAACACAAACTGATCAAAACTTGGTCCTAGCTTATGTTGCCTCATTCAATTGCACTGGTATGTGGGTTTGTACACTGTGATCTGGCACTTGAATTAATTTCTCAGCAAATTGCTGGTTTCTGCTAACATAACGAGCAGCAGAAGCCTGTTCCTTATCAGGCCACACTCGAAGGAATGTTATACTGAATGCCTTCATGACACATTTGTAAAGTTCCATTGAATCCTCACCATTTCTTGGAGCCTAGTGCATGACACCTTTCTTCTTCTGCCAGCCCTTCAAGGCCTGATTGAAACTCACTCTCCGTACTTGGAGGAACTCCTGACCGTCCTCTTCTCAGCTACTGTTGAGACTACCACCAGGTTTCCTGCCATGAAACCAGTTGCCGTGGTGAGCTCCTTGTTGCTGCAGGACAAAGAGGAGACACCTGTGAAAAAGGAGCTGGAAAGCTGCAGGTGAGCCTAGGCAGTGATGGGAAGTTACAGGTAGATCTGGTTTCAGGGCATTACCACTGATACACGGGTTTTGTTTTCCTCTCAGCACTGAAGCTGCTTGGCTAGGGCCCTCCTCAGGCCTTCTCAATGACTGGCTGGAGATGCTGGACCCGGAGGTGATCAGCAGCTGCCCTGATCTCCAGCAGAAGCTACTGTTCTCGTGGAACAAAGTAAGAATTCTTAGACAGGGGACTTCTACATTATAAGCACCTTCCTTGGTAACAACCTGCACCTGGAAACAGGGCCAGGGGACTGTGCTTTGCTCCATGTTGCCCCAGTTCTACATCTTCCCCCTTAGCGCAAGGCTTATTTTCCTCTGATTTTTATACTTCTTCAGCCCTGTTCATTTCAGGACTTCAGAGAACATTAGTGGCATGAGATAGTCCAATGAAAGCCCAACCAGCTGAGTTTTCCATTGTGGCTTACAGACAAGATAACTAGTTTGCCCAGAAACATTGTGCTAAGGCTGAAGCTAAGCTTTCCAGCTTATCCAGTGCTGGTTAGACATGTGCTGTATTGACATACTGTACAGTACCATACTAGTTTGTGCTACAATGCAAATCCTGCATTAATGTTGTCTTCTGCGCTGTCTTCCCCTGGATCTTCGCCCTTCTCTAACGTCTGCCTCGCAGTATGGATCTATTGATGCTCATCTTCTTGGTCATTCCAGGCAGGATCGCAGGTGCCCTCCTTCCGCCCGTATCTCTTGGCTCTTCTCACTCACCAGTCCAGCTGGACCACGCTACATCAGTGTATCAGGCTTCTGCTTTGCAGAAACAGGGAGCAAAGGTGAGTCTTGTTCTTCCAGTGGAGCAAGGGCTTTTGAGTAGGGCAATTCATTTTGTCTCAGAAAAAAAAAGAAGCAGCTGTGAACAAGGTGCCACATTTCAGAGTGCATCTGGTGGGAGATGTAACTCGGCCAAAAACAGACTTTGAGAGGATGCTGATTTCGGTCATGCTGATTTGAGTACCATGATACAAATATTACCTGCTGTTTGATGGAAGCGGCACATAAAGACTTGGCTGTGTTCTAAACTGGAAGTGCTGATTGCTGGGCAATCCATCTAGCACTGGCGTTGGTGATAATCTTTATGAACATGAGGTTTGAACAGTGGCTTGGATAGTGAACTGATGGGAGTCTCCATGCCTGCAGAACCATTAGGTTCTACTCAGTCTTTAGATATTTTTTTTAAACTAACTCTATTCTCTCTTGATGCAGTTCATTACATCAGGTGACCAGTTCTGTTCTGGTTCAGTCCCAGTTCTCAGCTCTTATACACTGCTTGCAAATACGAAAGCACCTCTGTAGTATCTTGAATTTATTACACTTGTGGACCAGGGAGCATTAAGACCTAATAGAAATTTAAGTCATGATTAAATTAGCAGTCTCTCTAAGGCTAACAGTATTCCAGTTTGCATATTATTTTATTATTAATCTTGTGCTTGCTAACAATTTCATTAGCTTCTGCAATCCAAGATATAGTAAGCAGTATATTCTATTATACTAGGACAGCAAGGTCATTGCTCTGATTAAACCAACTGCTTATGTTGGTGGCCTTGTGTTGCAAAATTCCTTGCAAGCAAAGATACTCTTAAATACCATGCTTTGAGCTCCATATCGTGCGCTGTGCTTGTTGCAACAAATCATTAGTCATAATCTGGGAACAGACCCAAATGCTTTCTCAGGACTTAGTGGATCCTATTTTTACACTTGCAGATGCTTCTTTTTCACAGTACTCGAGATGTTTAGACACACTACCTTGTTTGTATGCTGCTGGAGGGTTACTTTGAGTCTAGGTACAAATCTGTAATTTTTTATCTCTTGGCAGGTTTGACCCAACAGCATCCTTGGATTTCTTGTGGGCCTGTATTCACATTCCTCGGATCTGGCAGGGAAGGGACCAAAGAACTCCTCAGGTAGTGGTTCATTCAGTTCCTCCAAGGTATCTGTCTGGGTGGAGTGAAAAGTGACACTTTCCTATGTCCTAAATTTCTGTGGCCAAGAGGTGGCTGGAGTAGTGCAGATGCATCGTGCCAAGCTCGCTGCTTGCACCTCAGCTGGTTACTGAGCTGCTCTGCTGAGTTACGTGTTACAGTGTTAGTCTGGGGTTCAAAGAGCAGATCTGCACGCACCTAAGCTTTTCTGCTTGGTATTTCCTCTGCAGCTCTTGCAGCAGGTGTCACAATGTCCATAAAAGATCTAATCATAAGGCCCATCAATGGTGGGAGCTAAAACTCATTGTGGGATAATTTCTGTTTTACCCTTCTTTACCAAGATGGGATTTTGTTTCTTCTCTACACAGGGAATTTCTTTTGTTTGACTGAATTATGAATTTTGTCCCATTGCACTTTGGAAGTAAATGACCTCAAAAGTAGAAGAGGGGTGAAGAGGCCTCATCTGGGGATTGGGATACACGATTTCAGAGCTCTAGATACCGGGCAGTCCTTAACTGTAGTTGTAAGAAAGCTGCTCCCTTTAAGTTGAGGAAAGTGTGAATAAAGGACCTAAGGATCTAGCGACCCATTTTGGATTCATTTTGACTGTCCTTCTGTATTATAGAAGCGTCGCGAGGAATTTGTGCTCCACCTGAAGGCATCAGAGTTGATCAGTATGGTGGAGTTGATCTTGGCTGAAGCAGAAACCAGATACCAGAACACAGAGGAGGCCTCCTGCACCCTCATCCAGTCTCGACTGCCCTTGTTACTCAGTTGTTCTCATGGGGACCTTGAGAACATCAAAAAAGTAACGGAGTATCTGACCAACTGCATCCAGCAGTGGGGAAGCAGGTGGAGATGCAAATACATCTTCTAATTTCAGTTACTCAGGAGCGAGCAGTAATGTCATGCTGAGACTTGCCAGCGTGTCTTTGTTAACAATATCATGTTCCAAGGCCCTTGTGACAAGTACATGCTATTGTCTTGGAGATAGAAAAGGAGGAAAAAAAGTCATGCTCAGTGCCACAGGGACCAGGAAATGGACTTCAAAAGTGACACTGCAGAGACCTTTTCATTATTGTTTTTTAGGAATTCAGGATAAACTGTGGGTGTCTTTTTTGTTGTTGTTGTTTAAGCGTTATATTTACTTACTGGTCTCTAATTTGAGACCTCTATCTTGTACTCATTCCTTGACACATCATTAGTATAATGCTACTGTTGACCACTTTGATTTGCTCTTGAAGCTGAAAGGAGGCTGGACCATTTTCTCATAGCTGTGTTAGCACTGCAGGAAGAAGAGGAAAAGAGGATGTTTCAGTCAGTGAAACAAACTGACCTAATCATAACCTCATCTACAGTGGTGCTGGAAAAGATTTACTGAGTTATCTGCTCAGTTGCCCTTGCATTGTATTGCCTGGCAGTACAGAATATGACTGGGAATTGATGGAGGGCAGGTGTGCTGAGTGAGAACAGAGTGATTAGTCTGAACAGTTGTGCTGCTGACTGCATTTGTGCTTGAGATGAGGGATTAACTCAGCACCTCTAACACCAGTACTATGTAGAAGAGCTCTCCTCATGGGGAATATAAGAAAGCTTGGAGGTCATACTTGTAACTTTGTATTTTTCTAACTCCAGCATCGGGTATGACTTAATGATAGATTTGCATAGACTGTGTATCATTTGAGCAGCCTGAAAGAAGCAAAATCTGGAAAATTATGATTCAGATTGGTGGTGGTTGTCTCCTTGAGCTGTTTGCCATATGTAGGCTGGCTGTTACTGATCTCGTGAGTCAGGGGTTGTTTATTTGACTGAACTAAAGCAATAAACAAGGCTGACCTCCTCCTTTCTCCTACAGCTCTGTGGGAAAGTGCTGCCAGGACCTTCTTCTGCAGATCTACCTGCAGCTACCTGAGCTGCTTGTGCCTCTGCCTGAGATGCTTCTGACCAGTGAAGGGGCCAGAGACAGCAGCACTTGCAAGGTGAGGTAGAGGAACAGGAAAGCCCCTTTCTAGTCATGCACCCACAATAGGTGTTACCTTGATACATAGACTAAAAGGGAGGACAGGCAAATGGTGTCTGGGTCATCGTGGCTTCTTCTATTGCCCTTTCCCCGTCTGTACACTCAAAGAGTTCAGGTGTGGTTTATTTTGCAATGTCCTTCTGTAAAAACAGAGTAAGTTCTGCAAGCTTCTGTGTGCTTGAGCCTTCTGGAAAGCACAAGTGTGCAGACACCTGACTGATCCTGCTTTGCTGTCTATAGGGACTGTGGATTTCAGATCCCATTCCAGCTGAAATGCCGCATCTGCTCACAGATTCTACCTGAAAATATTTCCTTTTTACCCTCTCTGTCTTTTGAAAAGAATTGGGAAGCACAGCTGAAGAGCTGCGGGCTCTGCTTTAAACCTTTTAATTGTTACCCATTACTCTTTCTAGCTCGATGCCCTGGTTCACAGATTCATCAACCTCCTCGCAGACACCAGTGACTCCAAGTCATCGGAAAGCCGTGTGTGGGATGCCAACATGGCCTGCAGGAAGCTAGCTGTGGCTCATCCCATCCTACTTCTTAGGTACCACTCTTTCTCTTCACCCACCATGTGACTGGAGTTCATTGAAAATCATCCACCCTTGTCCAGAAGGGGGTAGCTAGTTGGGTGCAATCCTGATAACTGACTCTGCATTTATATACAAAAGTCAAGGGGAAACGAAATATCTCCTAATGAGGTAGCACCTCTTTATTTCCTTGTCTGTCAGCCCTCTTGGAATTGGAGACTAGAAAACAGAAAATAGGTGGGAAATGGGGCTTGCTGATTCCATGGATACAGGGATCAAACACAGAACTCTGGGAGAGGGTAAGGGAAACTTTCTTCTAGGGATTGAGGGGGTAATAATCTGTAAATGTTTCTGGGAAGAGGCTGGATATGGATGTTCTTCTGTTTGGTGTTTCAGGCACTTGCCAATGATTGCAGCTCTGCTGCATGGCCGTGTTCACCTCAATTTCCAGGAGTTCAGGCAGCAGAACCACTTGACCTTCTTCATCCACGTCCTGGGGATTCTAGAGCTGCTCCAACCTCAGGTCTTCCAGAACGAGCACCAGGCGGCACTATGGGACTGTCTCCTCTCCTTCGTTCGTCTACTGCTGGTAGGAAAGGTCCCTGTTCCCCTTCCCCGTGCAGGCTGCCAGCCACTAGAGGGAGAAGCTAGTGTAGCACAGGACCAGCCTAGCTCTTTCCTGTCAGCAGGAAACCAAAACCTTCACAAAACTGAGTCAAAAGGTGCATCGTGTATCTTAACTTAGTGGGGAGGCGGAAGGTCAAAGTGTGCCTCCCTGGTCACTGGTGCATTTCCCCCAGCAGTACAGGATAGGACAGTGCTTTACTACTATTTTTTCATAACTCTTATCTTCTCTATCCTTTCCCAGAACTACAGGAAGTCCTCACGGCACCTGGCTGCCTTCATCAACAAGTTTGTCCAGTTTATCCACAAGTACATCACATGCAACGCCCAGGCAGCTGTCTCCTTCCTGCAGAAACACTCGGATCCACTCCAGTAAGCTCCTTGCTGCAGTTAGCTGTGGCGCCTGCCGTGCTGCCCTCCTTCGATGTTCACTGCAGGCTGGCATGAACCAGAGCTTGCTCAGGCAAAAGGCTGCTCTGAGCTGATCAGTCACGAGACAGCAAGAGGATGTGACAAAATAGCTGTTAATGTGCGTTTCACCCTTAGCTCCTTTAAATCTCCATCAGCATCATGAGCATCAGCATCATGAGCAACATTTCTCTTTTACAGCTAGTGAAACTGAGCCCAAGGAAGTCAGGTGATGGTTTCAACCTACAGAATGATGGTCCTAAGTGACCCTGTGAGACACTGTGGTATCCTGCAGTCGTTTCCAGAGAGGCAGCAGCATGGTCATTTACCTGAGTAGTGGAAGTACGGTCCCATCTGCAGATAGGAGGACAAATTAATTTGGATTCCAGCTACTATGAAAGGGAAATCAGTTTCTTTAGCTGCTTCAGGGGAGGAAAAAATAATCAGCTGCTGTTCTTGTTTGTCCCTGTTTGTCCCCTCCTGATTCTGCCTCTGAGGAACCAAAATTTATCTTCCCTGTTTGTTTGTAGATACATGGACTCATAGCATCATTGCTATTTAAAGCTGTGTGTGCTTTCTCTTTCACTAGTGACCTGTCATCAGACAACAGTGACCTGGCGATGCTGAAGTCCCTTCTGGCTGGGCTGAGTCTGCCTAGTAAGAGTGGCGTCTTGGACAGAGGCTCTGAAGAAGAAAAGGATGGTGAGTCTGAGTGGGAGAAAGTTATTCTAGCTGGTGAATCTGTGGTATGTTTTGGAGAACCGATGCTTTTAGCGCAGCTTTATGCAGTGTTCGCCCTGTTCCTGACAACAGCCCAAAGGAAAGGTGTTTTAAATGCAGAATGGCATTTGTATACTCAGTAATTTTGGAAACAGTGTCTGGGATTTTGGTTAGTTGTTTTGCTGGCTGCGGTGTCTTGAGTGGAAGAGTAGCTCTAAGAGATGGAGAGTTTAATTGTTTTCAATTGTTGTTTTAATTGTTGTTGCCTCCAGCCTCAGTTGAGCATTGACATAGCAAGAGATCCTAAGGGTATCTCCTCTCCTCCACTGGTTCCTTTACAATGTGCATGGGGAAATTATTTGGTATGAAAGCAGCTCAGGAAGGTCCCTTTTCTCGGCCTCAGCTGAGGGGACCCAGCAGGACCTGTCTCTGCCAACCCACGCAGACTGTGAGCAGTGAGCTGGTCTCTCTCTGTCCTAGATGAAGCTGCCGCTGGCTCCCTGCCTCTTGTGAGCGTTTCCCTCTTCACTCCTCTCACCCCGGCTGAGATGGCGCCGTACATGAAGAGGCTCTCCAGAGGCCAGACTGTTGAGGGTAAGTGAGGACCTGCAGGACAGTGCAGGCTGATAACAGCTGCAGACCACTCTTTCTGTTCCCAAATCTTGGGTTTGGACAAATCCAGCTGTTAGGATGTGGGTTTTATTATGGCTGAGCTTGTCTACAGCCTGCTGACAGAGGCTTCCTGTGATACTGTTGTCACTCAGAAATTCGGCAGTGCTGTGTCTGCCTCTGCCTGGGAGCTCTCCAAGGATCTTTTAAGTGTTCTAGGAAGCGGTGTTGGTGGTTCAGGGAGTACTGCAGTTCATGCTGAGCCTGCATGACCTAGTGCCCCAACTCTCTAGTGTCAGTGGGAGTTCCTTGTTTGTTTGTTTTAAATATAAAAATACTCAAATGAGGAGAAATAAAATTTTATTAGGAATTCCCAAGTGACCTTCATGAAAGAAAGCTGTTTTAACCTGGCATATGGGAACAACGTGCTGCTTCTCTGGAGGTCTTTGGAAATCCCAGGTGCCAGTAGTGGCATTGGGGCATTGGAGGGCTCACCCTTTCCTTACTCCTGGCAGGACAGTGCTGGTGACCTCTGCCAGAGCAGTTTGGCATGTGTTGACTTATCACATGGCATACCTGTCCTCATCCTTTCCCAAAAATTGCCTTTGTTACTTTATTTTTTGTGAAAATTTGACGGTTTGGGAGACTGGATCAGCATACCTAATCTATTACTGGATCAATGAATTTTGGTCACCCTTTACAATCTGAATTATTCCAGATATCCTGGAGGTGCTGACAGACATTGATGAGATGTCCAGACGGAGGCCAGAAATTCTATCATTTTTTGCTGTAAGTATGGAATGTCTTGGAATCTGCCACTGGGACTAGGAGATCCTTTACATCACAGCCCATTTTGCACAGCCCAACAAAGTACTGTCCTTCACGTTGTTCTTACAGCATTTTAGGAGAGATTTGACTCTAGGCCTTCTGACACCAGCATTTATTTTCCTGCCATCTTCTTTGCATCATACAATCTCCTTCACATATTAGGTTTATCATGATCAGCTTTAACTTCTCTGATATCAGAGGAAGTGCTAACCCTTTACCTCCAGTATCAGGCCATGGAGGTAGCAGAACAGCTCTGCAGAAAACACTGGAGCCTAAGGAAAATTCGGTTGTCCTATGTGGAATAACGTTAGAAAGGAGGGTGCCTTAAAGCATTCAAAACAAGATAATCCTTATTACAGATTTACTGTACCTACTGGATGCGTGTAGTGTTGGGTTGATGTTGGAAGGGTAATAATGCAAGTCTGAGGAAACTGTTCTCCTTGGATGGTCCTAAATTGTGCATCCTCTCTCAGACCAACCTGCAGAAGCTGATGAGCTCGTCGGAGGAGACTTGCCGCAACCTGGCCTTTTGCCTGGCCTTGCGCTCCATTCAGAACAATCCCAGGTGAGGACAACAAGGGCTCAGGCCACCCTGAGCCACTGATGGGCACTGACTGCCTGTTTGCATGCTTGAGGATGTTCTGGACTCTGCTGACACTGTTATGTTCTGCTCCCAGCATTGCTGCAGACTTTCTTCCCACATTCATGTACTGCCTGGGCAGCCGGGACTTTGAGGTGGTGCAGACAGCGCTGAGGAACCTGCCGGAATACACACTCCTCTGCCAAGGTAAGCTGGTGTCTGCCTGCTCTGTACGAGTCCTGCAAGGCTCAGAACTGAGCTCCTGTGCTGGGAACAGCCCCTAGAGTAGGCTGCCAAATATACGTAACGGTGAGTAGCAGCAACGTGGGGATGAACATCACAGAGGAGACTTGCCACAGAGACCAGGAGGGCCTCCTTGAAGTAGACTTGCTCCTTTAGGGTTTTCCTCACTGTTGCGATCCCTCACCTGATCACACACGCACTTGAGCACCTAGAGGGGGAATTGTACCCTCCCCTTGTGGAACAGGAGAATGTCTTGCTTGCACAGCAGAGCTGCAGCTGTTTATCCCAGGATTTTCCGGTGGTTTGTTCATGTTCGTATGTTGGAGCACTCGGCAGGTCCTCACGCTCTCTTTCACCTTCACAGAGCACGCAGCAGTGTTGCTGCACAGGGCCTTCCTGGTTGGGATGTACGGACAGATCGACACCAGCTCTCAGATATCAGAGGCCTTGAAGGTTCTGCACATGGAAGCCATGATATGAACACGTGATCCTGGGAGCTCCACTTCCAGAGGAATTACTTTAACTGGACTCATCACCTACATTGAAGTCCTGTGAGAAGGCACTGGTATTTCAACCCATGTGCTGGAGAATCAAGGAGATGATGTATTAAGCCAGAGTGCAGGAAGAGGAGGGCACACTAACCCAGGAGCTGGAAGGTGCAAGGATAGATCTGGCTAAAATGTCATTTCTGTGGGAGAAAAATCTCCTGAACGTTGTGCCAAACAGGGACCAGTTCCTTCACGTGGCCTCAGCCAGAGCACTGGGCAGTAGCTGTCACTCTCCTTCCCTACAGGAATGCGGAGCTGCTGGGAGAGAGGAGAAGGGAGCGCTGGCCCTTGCACTTCAAGTCTGTAGACTCTGTTGTGTGTTGGAGGGAACACTTGGATCTGTGTAGGGGGAGAGACTTGGGGGCACCATTTTTTTTCTAATTAAAACTTCAGGTTTTCATTGTGCCTTTCTCTGTTCCCTGCTGCCTTCAGCGTGAATCTTGACAACCTTTTCTCGTTCTTCACCCTGTTGTTATTCAAGACTGCATCTCTGGAAGACCTGCTTCCATGGCCAAACGTGGCCAGTGTCTGTGTGTCTATGTGTTTACATGGTTTTAGCCTTCTACAGTATATGCAGAAAATGGAGGACATTTTTCCCTCCACTAAAGAAACCCCTGATTCCCGTGGGTTTTCCAGTCTCATTTTATTCTATTTAGCAGTTTGCTTGCATCATTTGTCATGTCCCTTTTCTCTCATGCTTCACTTGTTAGCAGAGAATCTCTTTAATATCTTAGACAGACCTTATGGAGAAGCTGTACAGATAGATCTAAATAACCCTGTATTTCGCTGCTGGGGAAGGGACAGCTGGGACTTGAGGGGTGGCTGGGTGCAGAAATACTGTCCATTCTTGCAAATGAGGAATGCCACAACAGAGCAGTCTTGCTAGAGTGCCAAGATAGGACTGAAAACCAAGGGCTGGCTTTGCAGAGAGATGGAAGAGCAAAGAGAGAGATCTGAACCTCCCAACAACTGTAAGTAGTCTCGTCTTGCCTTTATTTAAAGAGATTAGAGACATCGCTTAAGGATGCAACATGTTCTTTTTCTCAGCAGCATCTGCTTCGCGTCCGGAACCACTACTGTGGCAATTAGCTGGATATAAATTATGTGGAGGAACAGCTGAAGAAGATCAAGTCAATGAAATGGCTTTCCTGAGGGGCTCAGTGACAGCAGGATTAACGCCTGTCTAAAAGGTTCCCAGTGAGATTACTGGCTCCTCTTACCTTAGTCCTTTTTCAGACATCATTAAAGTGCTGCTCAGTTTGTCAGAGCAGGGACATGTTTCTTCTAGTGCTGCAGCGAGGCTGGAGTTACTGGAACTTGTGGGACTTGCTGAGGAAAGAGCTTATCACAGGACTTCAAGTAGAAGGGAAGATGCCTTTGAACTGTGATTGCAGCAGGACCATGTGTCAAAGTGGTGCTTTGGGGAAGCTCTTCCCTGCAGATCGAGCTCCCCAGAGATAATGCTCTGGGCTTGCCCATAGGAATCTTTATGTGCAGGAGCCAACGGTGCCATAGACCCCAAATTCTGTGTCAGTTTTGAGATAGTGGCTGTGAGCAGACAGGAACCAGGAAGGCTGGTTTGGAGGAGCAGCGGCTTGGATGTGGGACGATCTGTTTAGCCACCTACAGCAGCAGGACAGGAAGGCTTTGCAGAGCAGTGGGAAAGGAGGTGCCTAGGAGAAGAGGGGAAATGGCACCATCGTTTTTGGGGAGGTTTTTAAGTGGATCCCAGTTTGCTACCCTCTTTCTAGCCCCCACCTTGCAGCCTAGGCCTTTTAGGCTGTGTTGCAAGACAAGCTGTCCTGTTCATTAGGTTGATCTCTGCACGTGACCATGGACTTGGAACTGTCAGGTTTGAGGAGCAGGATCTGGTCACAGAGACACTTGGAGAACAGAGATACTTAGAGAAGTGCTGCGAGCACTGTATTTCTCCATAGCAGTGCCCAGGCCGTGCCCACATACACCCCCTTGCTCCCTTCCTGGCCCATGTGCTTCAGCGGTTTTTCTTCCCTGCGGTTTTTCAGCTGCTCAGGATGTCCTCAGCCCACCGGCCGCGCTGGGGCTTCCTCGGGAGCGCTGCCGTGACGGGACGTGGAGCCACCGGCGTCCTCGTGACAGCGGCAGCTGCCTCTGCGCCACCTCCTCACTGGAGGAAGAGGAAGAGGGGCCGCCTGGTCCCCAGCTCAAAGGCAGATCTACCCGACCTGCGACGGCAGGGAAATGTGGAGAGAGGTGCAGGCTTTCCTGGCACCTGCGGACAAGATGGGATTTCACGGTTAAAGGCATCAACGTTTTGCTGCCCAACAGGGAAGAGAAAGAAGAGCCTCATTTTGCAGGCAGCATGCAAGTAACCTCGTGGAGGAAAAAAAAAAAAAAAAGGAAAACTGCCTCTCAGATCTTCCTGTGTGAGTGTATAAATGTGGCTATGGAGTCTATTCCAGGGACTTCTCCCTAGGGCCCTGCCATCCTCTTCCTCCAGCCGATTTCATCTGTGACCTCGGTCAGTGGCAAATACAATCCTGGCCCTGCCTGACCTCAATTAACTTCCTTCTGGCCATACCACCGTTTGGGGCACTATGATTCACGCTCACTGGGGGAGTTATTCACCAAAAGCTGGAATTGTGAAGGGTTTTTGTTTTGTTTTTTAGTTTTCAGTATGTCTAAGGCAGACCCAAACCAATGAAGCAGAGCCAGGCTTTTCTAGAAGTAGTATTGGCCCTAAAATGGACTGATTTTACCTCTCTGCCTTGCCTTTCCTTATCTTTAGATAACTTGGACCTAAAGCAGCAGGATACGGAGTCTGCATTTCCTTCTCCTTTAAAATCTAAGCAATCCTGTAATAATAAATGTGCCTGTCCTGGGTAGCTGCCATTATTTTGCCTTTGGCCTCACCCAGCTTCCGTGAACAGCATCTCTAACACAAAGATATTGGGTAGAAGAATGTCAAGACCCCCAGCAACAATTAAAAAGAAATTAATTAAACTACACTAGGCCAGTCATTGGTGGGTAATTATTAAGCTGTAAAAACTGCTAATTGTCTTATTAGCATTAAACAATTATGCAAATACTGGAAAACATACCATAAAAGTAATAAAATGTCCTCTTTTTTTTTTCATCTTAAAAACATAATAATGAGATGTAAAGTTTAAAGGGATGCTTATGCTTTTGCTCCGCAGGGTTTTTTGGGAATGTCCTTGGAGGGGGGCACGAGCTCTGAGGACGCTGCTCGGGGTGAGCAGGGGCCGCGTCCCTGTGTGTGCCCGGGGCGGACGCCTGCCCGCGCAGCAGCCCGGGGACACCCGGGTGGCTCCGGAGATGTGTGGACACCCGCGGGGCGTTTGGGCAGCGCTAGGGGTGGCTCCCAAGGGGATGTGTGGGCGCCCGCAGAGCGTTTGGGCAGCGCTGGGCACGGGCAGCCGGAGCTTCTGCCCCAGCATAGCTTCCCTGCAGCAGGTCTGGCCCCGTTTGTGTCGCAGGCTCTCGTTCTTCCCCAAAAAAGCACTTAGTGCCTCAGGTTTGGTGCAAGTGAAAGCAAGGCAATGTGATTTTCCACATTGGCTCTGAATTCACGTGAAAGTCTCAGGCTTCAAAGTTTTTGTAGGATTTTTGTTTTAGTATTTTGTTGTTGTTTGTTTGTTGTTTGTTTTCCTCAGGAATTTTATCTAACCCAAAGTAAGAACTGGCCTCTCTTCCTGGTAGAGATCCGCTTGGATTTCAGGAACCACCTCTAGGACAAATGCTGAGCAAGTGGCTTTGTGTTCCTGTGAAACAAGGATTAAAAACTTGTTTGCTCACAACAGCAGGAAGAGGAGGATTAATTTATTCACATCCACAGTGAACTCAGAGAGGCAAAGTACTTCTCTGCTTTAGAGCATTGTTGTGGTTAATCACTAACAAATATTAAGTTTCCTGGTTTCCAACGCTGCTGATAAGCCTCCGTGTTTAAGAACAGCCAGGCCAGCTCCGGCTCCGGGGTGAGTCCTGCTCCCATGCTGATGCTGGGGTAGATACGGGTCGCCTCACCCAATCTCATGACCCAAATGGGGGTTGATCAGCCAAACCCACCTTCGCTTTCGCTTTGTGCTAGCAGCAGTGGCGATTCTGGCTCCCTGGGGAATCAGGGCATGTTCTGCCGCAGCAGGGCGCAAAGATCACCACGGCCTCTTCCAGCTTCACCTGCAGTGCAGGTCACCTTCTGAGACAAATGCTTCCCCATGCGCTGCTTTTAGCTCCCTGCAGTTCTCTGGTGACCCACAAAGTTGTTGCCCCCCAGTTCTTCACGGTCTTTTCATTTCTCTTGCTCACCTGCTCTGCAGGATGCGGGTTTGAGCAGTCTCCCAGCACTGCAGCCTGGCAGTAAGTGGCTGACCTTGTCCTCTACCCTGTCCCGCACCTCACTGCCGGGGGGACAGTCCCTCCAAAAGGCAGCAGGGACAGAGGTTTGTTTCTTTTGTGACTGTGTGCTGTGTTATAACCAGGTGACAGGACATGCTTCGTTCTGATGCTTGCTGTTCTTGGTCCTTCAAGGGTTCAGGATAATTGATTTACTACTTATAAGCTTCTATGAGGCAGGTTTCTCGGACAGGTTTACAAAAGGTGCCTCTTTCTGCAACTTCACATTTCACTTTCATCTTCTTTCAGCAGGAATTCATGTTCCAACTTGAATTTTGTTCCAACTTTCTTTGCTGCTTTGCCAGTCAGATGGCAGCCAGGCAGAGGAGAGGCTGACATCATGCAGAAGCATTTCTGGGCGAGTAGCTGTTAAATTGTTGGGGCTTTCTTTTATTTTCCTTCACTTGGGTCTTTCTGTGCCTGTGGAGTCGGCCTGGCTGCCTCCTGGGAAGAGTGCTGATGGGGCTTGTTTCTGATGAGACTCACGTAATTTTTCCTTCTTGTTCTGCGTTCCTCAGCGTAAGCACGGGAGTGTATGAGAGCTCTTGGCTACATCCCACTTCCTATTGTTGGGAGTGAGTAGCCCTATGCTCAGCCTGCGGCAAAAATATGAAGTCAGTTTGATCAAGCTGATTGCCCAACAGTAGTTAAAAGACGTGTTCTTTTTGTCTGTAATGTTGCACTCCCTCACCCTTCTGCAAAAGCTGCAGCACTTGATTACGTTCCCTGAGCCCCCACCACTACTTTCAAATGTAATGAACCTACCCTTCGCCTTTCCCTTATCAAACGGGAATTGGCTTATTCTTCTATGGCCTTTTAGGGTGCTCATAGTCATATGCCTAAGCTTTTCCCTACTAAAACTAATGTGCGTGTTATTGCATATGGGAACCAGGAAAAATTTAAGAGATAAGGGCAGACAGTGACCCATACGACAAACAGCAACCTTCAGAAAGCACTCAACATTCTGCCCTACAGATCAGAGCTGAGCAGGCCTGCGGGAGCAAAAGAAAATAGAAAGAGTAAGTACAGGAGGATACATCGCCTATGCGTCTCCTCACATCTCTGTCCTGTTGTGCTCTGGTCTCCGATAAACTCGTGACGGTGCCAGGAGGGGATGCGGGTGCGCGGGGGCCGCTCACAGGATGTGCTGGGCTCAGGATGCTGCAGTGGCCGCAGCGGGAAGCCTGACCATGCCGGGAGAAGCCAAGTGAGGCAGGTGCTGAACGCAGGCACAGGGACCTGTAAGGCTCCTCCGCGGGAAAGACACGAAGAAGAAAATACAACCCGAGGCTGTTAACCATCATCCCCCAAGGAACATCCTGGGAGAACAACAGTTGTTGTTAAGGGCTGACCAGCAGCACGGAGAGCTCTGCCTCCCTCTCTTCCCAAGGTCCTTCCTCTAATTTCACTCATTATTTTACCTTCTGGGGCATTAAGGACTCATCACAGCTATCAACACCTGCAGAGCTCTCCTTAATCACCACCTAAGAATGCTGCGCAAGCCGCTGATGCCGGTGTTCTGAAAAGCCATTCCTGGGCCACTAGTAACGCTCTTACTGCATTGCTAACGTGTGCGGCAACATTATCCTAGTCACCTTAGTGTATAACGGGGGGCTGAGTCTTATGGTGCAACAAAAGCTGTCTCCCCAACCTAACCCTCTCTTGGGAAGCACAGCATGGAGCCAACCATTAACAGATTCTCCCTTTGGGGTCTGCAAGCCTGGGTGCCTCTCTGATACGGTTGTCTTGGCCAACACCAACGACTGGGCTCGATGCAGGAGGATGGAGGCGACGCGCAGCGGCCTGTGCTGAGCAGGGCAGAGCTGCTGCTCTCGGAGCCCATCCCGGCTCCGCGGATCTGCGTCCCCATCCGCCCCTGCCCAAAGTGCAGGTAACGAGAGGGAACCGACCGCACCGACTTGTTAAGCCAGGCTTGTTAGAATAAACACCATCATGGTAAATACACGTTTCCTAAAAAACTAAATAGGTTCCCCTGTGCTGTGCTATTCCGTCCGAAATCCGTGCCCGTTAGCTCTGGAAGGGGTAGCTGGGGATGTGTCAAAGCTGGACTTGGCAGCTGATTTTTCACTATTTCTATTGCTACCGTTTGGGAGCAACTCAATTTCTAAACATCATTTCCTTCTTTTTTCATTTCCCAGTGCTGTGCTATTTAAGTTGCAAGCACTGCAGGGGGATACAACCTGCCAAATAACACGGTGCGTGTGACTTGCAAAAGAAACCCCCCAAAACGCATTTCCTAAACCAATCCCACACACTGTATGTCTCACAACAGCCTCTTCCCTAAGTTACCTGATGGAGGATGGAAAGGGCTATTTGCTCACCATTAGCCAGTTGGCTTTTAGAAACCCCACAGGTTTTATCAATCTAATTAAAAGAGGGTGTGAAAAGGGACAGGGATGGCTGAAATCTGTGGATTATATCATACCTGTGGCGAAAGGTTTTTTTATTTTATTTATTTTTTGGTTATTCCCGTGGTAGTCGGATTAGTTCTGGGTGCAGGTGTTTATCGCTTGCTTTACAGAATATGCCCAATATTCAAGCACGGGCTCCTGGGCCACATTCCCTGCTTGCCCCACCGCACTGTTATTGTTATGGTTGTGCAGCAACATATGCTAAGGCCTTATTACAAGGGATCCCTAAAAGTGGCATAAAGGATTAATAATGTATTTATAACACAACTTTGTTTTAGTATAAAGTGATCTATAAATTTGTAATAAATGTTTTATAATGTTTTTGTAGCCTGTTATAAATGATAAATGGGAGACTATAGATGCCACATCAAATATTTATGCTGCATTGTGTGCATTATTATGCCGTTACTGTTCAGGAAACCATTAATAATAAAGTGAATGGAGATGTAAAAGTTGCTGACATGCCCAGCAAGCCATTTATAATGAAATGTATAATCCTTACCATAAAGTAAATACATTGGCCAGTGCTTGTTGATGAAATGGAAACACACTGAATTATTTGTAAGGTATTTATATATTAATGTATATTATCCATATCATGTCGCAGAAATGTTATTAATATATTATATTATATGTATTATTAATTATCTTTACCTAATTTATAGGCAGCTCTTAAAGTGTTACCTTGTATCTTCTGCGGCTTTGCCAGCTCAACAAGAGCGTACGGGTGAGTTATGTCCCCGTGATGTGCGTACAGGGGGGCGACCGCAGAAATTAGCGGTCGTTGAGCTGTCCCGAGCTTCGGCTGGGCCGTGTGGGGCTGCCCTGGGCTGATGGGGGCGTTTTGGGGCTCTTACCGAGTTACTCGACTCGCGCGGTGCTGGGAAGGCTGCCCAGGTCCGTGGTTGATGGGAGCAGCGTGGGGCTCCCTCTGCTCTGCCCCTCTCCTGACTGCGCGACCCCGTCACAGGGGTTGCAGAGCAGCTCCCCATGCGCCCCGACGGTCGTCCCTGTCCCCGGTCCCACCGTGGCCGTCCCTGGTGCGCGGCAGCCGCTGATCCCTCCCTGGGCCACCTCAGTGCGCGGCCTCGAGGCCCTCCTGCTGCTCGCGCTTGCACCGGCCCACACTCCTCCACGACCAGAAACGTTTGTGGGGAGAGTGCGCGGATTGATTTGGGGATTTATCGACTGTTATTACCATTTATTGTTACTATTTTTTGCACTAAGGCAACTTGCGCCGTCCTGGCTTCAATGCTAAGGGCTGACCTCGAGGCCAAGGGCCGACGTGGCGCGGGCGCTCGCCTCACACGGACGCCTCAAGGAGCCGCCGCTTCCCGCGGGGCCCCGGGGGGCCCCTTGGCCCGTGTGGGGGTGCAGGGGGGCCCGGGGGAGGCCGTTGGCCTGTTGGCCAGAGGGCTCCGCAGAGGGAGGGCCCCGCGGCGCGGCCCTCGCTCCGCTCCGCTCCGGCGCGG